>CAJHZI010000463.1:1720000-2155000 GCA_905160935.1 Enchytraeus crypticus
ATTATATATATATATATATATATATATATATATATATATATATATATATATATATTCCCCGTGTTTTGCTCGTCGGGTGTGGTTGGACCACTGCAGAATATGGCAACCACAAATAATCTGCCGCGTGTACTCAAGAGGCGACTAAAGGCAGGAGCTGAGGATGACAAGAGGGGACCCACCTCGCCATGAAAAATTTTCCCCCAGGATTAAATGGTAATTAATCCACCTAACTGAGGAAGGCAACGGAAAACCACCTCAGAAGCCATATTTTTCACAAGCTATAGGCTACATAAGGTACAGATAAAGCATAGACTTTGTGAAGAGATTAACTTGTTGATCTAAGGAGTGCTCTTATTGAAGCGAGAAAACCGACTTTGAGTATGAATATGTACCTTGAACCTGCCACTTGGCAGTGCACTGAAGAAGAAGAAGGTATATATATATATATATATATATATATATATATATACAGTATATATATATATATATATATATATATATATATATATATATATATATATATATATATATATATATACGTAACGTGAGATCGACACACTATTAATTACTGATTAATTTTTATTTTAGATTCCGGCACCGGCAGAATAGTAATCTTTGAGGCTTAATTAGCCTCCTATCAATACTATTAAATTCTTACTAACATACAAGGCGAAACTTCACACCAACAGATTAATTTCAAACTGAGAGAATATAGTAAAGTTGTAATTGTAAAGTTGTAAAGTTGCACGATGACGACTAGTATACCGAGTGTGCACAGATGTCTAATACAGGGGCGACAGTATCATCTCACGCTGCTCCTGGAGAGATTTCTAGAGAGTCCCAACACGAGGGATTGCTACCTAATGACTCCACTGATGATCGCCAGTCTCCTGTCGGATGAGTCATTCGCCATTCGTGCCGCCAGGAAGCTCTTACGAAGAGGTGCCTGCATCAACGCTCGCGACAGAAACGGGCGCTCGTGCTTGCACCTTTGCTGCATGCTGGGCAGACGTGATCTGGCTTGCTTTCTCTGTTCCTGCGAGTGTATAAAGTTGACGGTAAGGGACAACTACGAGTACACCCCTCTGATGTACGCCAGTATGAGGGGTGACCCGTGCCTAGTGGATCTGCTGGTGAACCAGTACAACCTGCACGGGATATCGGTGGATGCAGACAGGCTCAGAGGCATGAGTCCACTAATGATGGCATGTCGTTGCGGCAACTACCACTCGGCACATATTCTGCTCACAAAAGGTCAGGCTCAAGTTACTATCAGAGACGACGAGATGTTCTTCAGAGCTACCGACTGGGTTCACTACAGTCATGCGCAGAAGATGTACGATCAGAATGAAGAAATGAAGAAGATCTCTCTGTATGGTCAGTGTCCGCAGCAAAAAGGCCATCCAGTATCGTGCCCCTCTGAAAGGACACGTTTACTGAGACTGAGAGCGCCGTCCTGCTCACATGTTTCTAGGCAGTGCTGTGATAGCAGGACTCTGCAGGACGTGGAACCTCCGCTTCCTCATATGGCTAAAATGTGGAAAAAGTCTCTTCAACATCTATCCAGATGCAATCTCGAAGAACTGAAGATATTCGATAAGGATTCGCTCACGGTGTTGATTGGGGAACTCGCCTGTGTGGAGGAAAAGAGGCTGAGCAAAGAACGCTGTTCTGAGCGTAGTCTAAGACCACATGAGGTCGATCTGTCTGGAAATATTAATCAACCTTTACCACTCACTACGGATCTTCTTAAGCTGAGATTGATGCCGGCTGTGGGCATGAAGCCGGACCTGGAAAGGTTACTCAGTCTGTACATAAATAAAGATATGAAAGTGATGGATAAGATTCCCTGTCGCTACCAGCCTATGCAAGAAAATTTTCAACCTGAAGTTCAGGCCAAAGACGAACAATAACTTTGATTTCTGGATTTTAATTCGTTTAAAATTTAGTAGCAGACTTTTAGACTCTACTTAGAAATATAATTAGTGTGATTTTAACGACTTTAATATTTCTCTAATACAATTACACGGTTGCGCCCATTGATGAATGAATTAATTATTGTTTAGATGGTTGAAAATTTGCCCGAAAAGCAAGATTACAGAGCTACGAAATTCTGTCACGGCTCTGCTAAATCTAACAGCGTTTCTTCGATCACTCATACACGAATGCCTATAAGACCTTAATTGGCTCCGTCACCGCACTCTCCTGATCTGCAGAATAGTTATCCTATATAGACTACAGTGCATATATATATATATATATATATATATATATATATATATATATATATATATATATATATATATATATATATATTCCCGTGTTGTTCTCTAGTGTGGTTGGACCACTCAAGAATAGGGCAAACGAAAACAATCTGCTGCGTGTACTTAAGAGGTGACTAAGGCAGGAGCTGAGGATGGCAAGAGGGGATCCAAATTAAATGGTAATTAATCAATCTAACGGAGGAAGGCAACGGGAAATCACCTCAGAAGCCACACTTTTCCCAAGCTATAGGCTACATAAAGTATGGATAAAACATAAACTTTGTAAAGGGATTAACTTGTTGATCTAAAGACTGCTTTTATGAAGCGAGAAAATAGACTTTGAGTATGAACATGTACCTTGAACCTGCCACTTGGCATACAGTACACTGAAGAAGAATATAATAATAAATTATGTATATATATATATATATATATATATATATATGTATAGTAACGAAGTAAAAATACTTCGTTACAAGTAAAAAGTACTCGACCGATACTTTTACTTGTAACGAAGTACCCAATTTGCCAGGGTACAATTTACTTGTAACGAAGTAATTTTTGTAGTACTTTTTACTCTAACTTTACATTCGTGGAAGTAAAAAAGTCGCGTTAAATTTGAAAAACTATGGATATGTCAATCGCCAAATTTTTAACACATAACAAAATATCATTGGCCGCCTGCTTTTAGTTTGGTTTTGGTAACAGCTGTATGACGTAGATCATGCTTTTTGATATAGGCCTAGGCTACCGTACATTGGCCAACGTGATTTCAAGAGTTAAGCTTTGAAATTTCTTCTCATAGTATAGATCAGTGGTTCCCAACCTGATTGCCCCACGACATCTATTTTTCCTTTCAGGTGGCGACCCTTGAGTAGGCCTATTTTTTAGCAGTCTTCTATTTTTTAATTAGAATTAATTAAGGAATATTTAGAAGATTTTTATTGTATTTTAATGTCAGCAGTCATAAAGGGGCTAGACTACTTCGCTTAGTCCAGAGACGTCAACCAAGCCAAAAAGAGCTTGACTGTCTGCTGCATGGATGATTGTTTCTAGAATTTAGCCAAACCTTGCTCTCTCTCTCTCTCTCTCTCTCTCTCTCTCTATATATATATATATATATATATATATATATATATATATATATATATATATATATGGAAAAAATGGACCATGGAAATAAATCTCTACTCAATTTGTCTGCCGAACATCCTTGGGCGTATTTGTCATCCATTTTTGAATTGATCAAATGTGAAGGGAAAATTTATCGCTTTATCGCTTTAAATATCTACAGAAGTAGTAATTCTATCAGTCCCTTCTGCAACATTTCATCATATTTAGAAGCAGCATGTTGAAGTATGTTGAGGCATGTTGAGGTTATTTAGTTTGATTTAATCATTCATATTCACAGGGGCAGATCCAGGTAGTTTTTAAGGGGGGGAGGCGAAATTCTTTGTACAGTGTCCACTTTCGGTTTGTTTGACATCACGAGGAAGTGCAAAATTTGTATATAATTTTTTTTAAAAATTCTTCAGAAATAAAGCGAGAACCATTTTAGACGTTCATTTTGGTTTGGAACCGTTTCAATTTTAACCTAAAAATTATGCTTAAGCAGTGATACATGAATGATCGACGGGATTATTTTATATATTTATGGATTGATTATTTTTTAATTCTAGAGAAGCGTGCGTGTGCATGTGTATCGAACATTGTTTTAGTTCAGAAAATTTAGACCTGAACTTAAATTTTCAATAGCCTTTATTTTTCAGTTTCGTTTTTAATTTGAATTAAATCGAGTAAGCTAATTTGAAATTGATTTGAGAACGTTTGAAACGATTCTATCAACGTATATATTTTTTCTTTAAAAAATTTGAGTACTTTTACTTTTTACTCAAAAGTACTATTTTTGTCGAGTACTTTTACTTTTTACTTAAGTAAAATTCGGATTAAGTACTTTTTACTTGTACTTTTACTTTCACTAACCATTTACTTTTATTTTTACTTAAAGTAATTTGCCGAGTACTTTTTACAACACTGTATATATATATATACACACACACACACACACACACACACACACACACACACACACACACACACACACACACACACACACACACATATGTATATATTAAGATAATGCAAATATATTTTCTACCATTCGTTGGTCAATATAATCGAATTGCTTAAAATATAACGAGAAAAAGAACTATTTATCTAGATTGATTATATCTATCAAGCTTTCCTTTTTATCACGTTGCGAATTCGACGAGTCTTCAAAAGCTTTTGATGTTGTATGAATTCCTATTTCCCACGCTGAGTGAGAAACTATTATCACTCAATACTATTTTGCGGTGTTAAGTTAAAGTTAAACAAGAACTAGAAGTGATTGATCGACATGACATTTGTAAACAAAGCGGCGCGGCGAAGACAATATGGCGGAAAATAAAAGCATTAAATCTGCAGGGAGTAATTCCTCGGTTAGGAAGGACGGTTCCACTGGACTCCGGGCAGCCTTCGATAACGTTAATGTTAGCCAGATCGGCGATGATGGGCTTTTTCCAGCACAAAGCGGGACTCGATCGGCTAGAGTTGAAATATACGGCACAAAGCAAAATGCATCTATTAAGTTTACCAAAGGTAATTTCCTTTGTTTACTGAAATATGTTTTTATTATTTATATAATTGCATACGACTATGTACATTAATATATATCATTTGATCCTCTAAAAGTCATAAGTTGGTTAACTAGTACTTAAATTGTGTATCACAACTGTTCCATAAATGTGATTTTCTTCTCCGATTCATGATTATTAACATTATTATACTGGTTCAGATAGTCTC
Organism: Enchytraeus crypticus; assembly: GCA_905160935.1. Lineage (NCBI taxonomy): Eukaryota > Metazoa > Annelida > Clitellata > Enchytraeida > Enchytraeidae > Enchytraeus > Enchytraeus crypticus. The sequence goes on from CAJHZI010000463.1 coordinate 1,725,109, forward strand.
GAAGACTTGTAACGTAAGTCCAATCATAATTACATACCTCCTCATACAAAAGTTGTAAAGAAAAAAATAACAGATTTGGGACATTCTATAATACACCTTTATCAAGCCTATAACTTGGGACTAATACTGATTCTAAGGTGGTTTGCCTTCCTCAGTTCTTGCTTAGTCGTCTCTTATTACACATGCAGATTACGGTTGGTCTATTCTGCAGTATCCCAGATGCAACACAGGAACTTCTAAGATTTACATACTGTATAATATATATGTATACTTAAATCTCTTAACAACATTTCATTTCTTTGCCATTTTATTGCTGGTTTTAACTTGCGGCTATTATATGTTGAAGGACTGTTCATTCTAGAGAACCTTATGTGTAACTGTTTGGATGTATTGAAGCTTATTGTCGACATTATTACTGTGTCTAGGTGCTCAAGTCATTGGAGAATTCTCCCTAAGTGAAGGCTTTGAGACGGCTAAGATCGGTGGAAAGGCAATTCTAGTTTCATCGCAGGAATTTTCATATATGTTCTGCTTCTCAACCCTTAAAGGTTTCTTTATAGTTAATACATAATTACAGTATTTAATCGTCTGTAAACTGCTCACTGTATAGTTGAGATTGATTTCTCCATTTCCCAATAATAGCCTTGCACGGTATGCACTTACAACTAATGTACGTGTAGCACATTTTTAACATGTAATTGAGTTACTATCATTTTGTTTTACTATCATTTTGTGAAGTTATTTTCATTTTTATTCTATATTCCTATTTCAACCGTTCACAGTAATTTATCAATCATTCTATAACATTTAAAAGTGTGATATAATTTCTAGTTGTATCTTATGTGTGTTACATTTTTATATGTACTAATGTACTTCATGCACACATGTATATTTGACCTTTTGTGTAAATATTGCACTGTACCTAGATAGGAACGTGCAATAGCTTTTTAATGATCTTTAGTATTGTATCATGTAATTTTTGTTTTGTAGATTTGAAGTCATTTGAGACAATGGTGAAGATGTTTATGTCAGAGAAAGATGTGTCTGTATTCAATCAGCGCACAGACGAAGCATCAGCGGAACAGTACTTTCAGGTTTGTGCTTGATTCTCTTTAATCAGTGCCATTAGAGTGGTACTTGATTCTCGTTAATCAGTAGATTCAGTACCATTAGAGTGGTACTTGATTCTCTTTAATCAGTACTATAAGAGTGATACTTGATTCTCTTTAATCAATAGCTTCAGAGTGGTACTTGATTCTCTTTAATCGGTACCATTGGGGTAGTACTTAATTCTCTTTAATCAGTACCATAAGAGTGATAATTGATTCTCCTTAATCATTACCTTCAGAGTGGTACTTGATTCTCTTTGATCAGTGCCATAAGAGTGATACTTGATTCTCTTTAATCAGTACCATAAGAGTGATAATTGATTCTCCTTAATCATTACCTTCAGAGTGGTACTTGATTCTCTTTAATCGGTACCATTGGGGTGGTACTTGATTCTCTTTAATCAGTACCATAAGAGTGATACTTGATTCTTCTTAATCATTAAAATCAGAGTGGTACTTGATTCTCCTTAGTCATTACCTGAGTGGTACTAAATTCTGTATAACCAGTGCTTCTAGGTGTGTGCTTCCTTCTCGTAAACAGTACTCTCAGATCTGTATTTGATTCAATATAACCTTAACATTTGGGTCTGTGTGTCTTTTATATGAATTTTAACTTCCAAGTTTTTCTTGTTTATTTTAAGTAGTAATTGCAACTTTCTGCTTATTTCTCTAAACCAGTTATTTCTGTTGCTTTGAAGTTTTTTAACTTTTGACTTTTTGTGCTTGATTATTTTTTCTGGTCTGTTATTTTTTCTGAGCCTACTTCAGGGTGGCTATTTCTTTTCAAATTTATTATGAGTACTATGTATTGCGAATCATTGATATGTATAGTTGATCTGGGCATTTGCTGCCAATGGGTTCATGCTAATATTACCGTCAGAGTGATGTATTTTGTTTCCATTGTTTGCGGGGTTTACTGTTATGTACATACTTCAATATTTCTTGTATTATGGATGCTTTTGTCTTTGTTTGCAGTTCTATGGATACATGTCACAACAGCAGAATATGATGCAGGATTACATCAGAACTTCAACCTATCAGCGAGCCATGCTTGAAAACATTGATGACTTCACTGATAAGGTATGGCAACTGTACATCAATTGTTTGCGTGATAAGTCAGTCAGCATCAGGGAGTAATTATGATTGACGTCAAAGGATGAAATTATGCTAAGTCTATCCTAAACATATTACAAATTGCTGGGCTTGGTGCATTTACATAAAAAATGCAAAAGATTGCTGAAATTTTTGAATGCTAATAATTAGATTGAATTTAATGATGTTTAAGCCATACTTGATCAACTTTATTATTCATTATGGTTGCTAGTTATCTCCACTTACAGTGTGCAGACTCCTTGTCATAATTTATTTATTTATTTTTTCGTATAGTTACACACATGACATACCGCAAGTGCTACATAGTACATGGTTTCCTTTCTTGGTTTTTGTTTTTATAGTTTTTGTTATTTCCTCCATTCCTTACTTACTCCATTACTTACTCCGTGGTTATTAGTAACACTGATTTAGAGAAATTTTGCACAACTTACACCATTATATTTTTCTTATGTAATTTTTTTTTTTTTTTTCAAATCTGCTCTTGGTTTTGCTTCACCCTCTGTTGCTGAGATATGGAGACTTATATCATTTTAAAGTTTTACAGAATTATAATTTTTCAACTAATATTTTAGTCATAATATGTATTCTATATATTATTATATAACTTCAATTTAGTAATATAATATTTTTATATAACTTACATGCATATGTTAGAGAATAAAGTTAAATATTAACTAAGTAGAATGGATTTCTACTTTTTATGTAATTTCAAGTCTACTAAGCATTACAATGAGAGAATTTAGTGACTTAATTAAACACCACAATTTTGCTTCGCCTGTAATTAATAAATGCAGTACTCACCAATATTAAATATTTTGCTAGTCTAACTTGTTAAGTTATAGTCAGCGTTTACAAGATATTGCGACAGTAGCTCGAGTGTGTCATGTCGTCCTCAAGAGCCTTTGTGAGCTTCTGTACCTTGACGTTAAGCACAATACCACCTTCCTACCTTCTGTCAATTTCAGATCACACTGAGGGATCATCAAAGTCTGCTAGGTGTTGTTATGTGAACTATCCAGACAAGTTCTGCAATGTCTGTGGAGAGTTTGTGCTCTAGAAGAACATGAGAAAGATCTCAATCCATGATCGAGCAGCATATCATCTTTACTTTGGGTGTAAAATGGGCAATCAAGATAAACAGTGGGCTCCACATATAATCGGTTCTACATGCTCAATATCCCTCGGTAAATGGCTGCATGGTAGAAGGAAATCTATGCCATTTTTGTGCCCATGGTGTGGCGTGAGCCTCTTGATCATGTCACTGACTGCTACTTCTATTTAAGCAATATAGCTGGCTTCCAGGTCAAGAATCATAATGGTATCACATATCCTGATATTGCTTCATCCAGGAGACCAGTCCCACATGGTGAGGGTCTTCCAGTACCTCAACCACCAGTGTCGTATGTTACTGCAGCTGAGAAAGAACTTCATATGAATAACGACGGAGATATATATGACTCAGATTACATCCAGGATGACAATAGCGAGCCTCACCTGTTAACAACTGGCAAACCGAATGATCTTGTGCGTGAATAGTCTCTGTCGAAATCTCAATCAGAACTACTGGTATCAAGACGGAAGGAATGGAACCTGCTGCAGAAGAGGACCTTTAAGGCTGTGGTTAGTGGTTTTCTGGGAAACCGTAAGGAACATGCTGGAGTGCTATCGGCTAATGGGATGCAATATGTCACTGAAAATACACTTTTTGGATTCCCATACTAACTTCTTTTCAGGAAACCTCGGAGCTGTTAGGGATGAACATGGCGATACATATCGGTCATGGAGTCACGTTACCAAGGTAAATTGAATGCCTCAATGCTCGCGGACTATTGCTGGAAAGTTGTATCACGATGACCCAGATGCAGAACATAGGAGAGAGTCAAACTCTAAGAGATTGTAGAAAGTATAAGTAGTTATAGAGACGTATTTATAGGCTGGACTAAGTTTACTTAATGTTTTTACCTTTTCTGAACGATTTACTAAGATTAATAAAAATTTGGTTGTAAATGTTAGAGAATTACATATTGATATAATGCTTATTTTGGTGCATAGTTTGGAAAATTTCAAACTGAGATACCTCAAAAACTGAGGGTGATAGAGAAAAACGGAAAACAGATTTGGAATCAGCATATAAAACTGTACTAAAGACACCCTATGCCATTGTTTGTGCGCTCCGAAATTTTTTTATTGATCAAATATCAAGTCAGTGTTTTGCGGATCTAGGACACGAGTATGTTATTGATGTGTTATATTGTTTCTAGGTTGTTCTGGACGTTGGAGCTGGCTCAGGCATTCTGTCGTTCTTTGCGGTACAGGCTGGTGCTCGTAAAGTCTACGCCATAGAGGCTTCTAGCATGGCTCTGCACTGTAAAGTATGTTCTGTTGTTGTTTCTCATATTTTCTCATAGAGGCCTGTAGTATGGTTCTACACTGTAAAGTATGTTCTTTCGTTGTTCTCATATTTTCTCATAGAGGCTTCTAGCATGGCTCTGCAATGTAAAGTATGTTCTCTTGTTGTTTCTCTTATTTTCTTATTGTATTTTGTATTTCTCTGTTCTGATGTAAAATCAGTTGAACGATCTGATGCAGACTCCTTGTTTATCTGTTTTGCAAAATGAGTGGTGATCTCGTGTCATTTAAATGACAATACTTTTGAGCATTCAATTCATTGGTGAATTTCTGAATTCACCTGTATTGATGTTAATAACTTGATTTACTAAATTTGTAGCACTTGATTGAAATCTATGATTTCTAGTTCTTGTAGGTTAGATTTGTTTGTCATCTCTTGTCCGTGCTTATAGAATTATGAGGAGTGATATTGTAAATTGTTCTCATTTTTACAATTTACATTTCTTACCTGCACTATATATAAATATGTAAAGAAAAAATATTTTTATTCATTATTTACTAAGGGATAAAAATGTTTATTGCTGTGCTAGTAATGAAAAATCAACGAACAATTATAATAATTAAGGACATGTGCTTAAATTGATGTTAATGTGGAGGAATCTTTTACATCCAATCATGTAGAGCTCTTCTAATGTAAAAGCTGTTTTGTGGATTGCACGTAATAAGACGTCTTGTATTATTTACTTAATACTTGTTGAACCGTTGTTTGTAGTCTTAATTAAATGTCTTAAATAGAGTTGGGTTAACGTCATGAAGTTTAAAATTACAGATCTTGAAGTGAATTGAACCCTGGTGGGTTCGAATCCCAGCCGCGCTGATCTGAGAGTAAAATCTCGGACATTCACCGGGCTGACTATACGGAAAACGGACTAAATTGCCTAACGGATTAAACATGCGGTGCTAAAAGTGATAAATATCAACATAGTTGATCATTTCACTATAATGCGTGTTTACTGTTACTTTTTTAGACCCTGGTGGCAAACAATGGTTTGGAGGATAAGATCACGGTGATAGCTGGTAAGATAGAGGAGGTGGAGGTGCCGGAGATGGTTGATGTGATCATATCTGAGCCGATGGGCTACATGCTGTACAACGAGAGAATGCTCGAGACTTACCTGCATGCTAAGAAGTGGCTTAAGCCTAATGGTTGGTTTTTTGTACAATTTCATGGGCATTAATTGAGTTTAATTTTTTTAATATTCTTGCTGTGTTTTCTTTTGACTCAGTTGATGTTTAGTGCAGTTTATGCCTTTATAAGCTACACTAGCATCATGTAGTGTTTATTTTGTTTGTCCACTCATAATGAAGATGGAGTAATTTATGAAATATTGAAATGCAGATTGAGTTTTCCTTAACATGAGATACCTTAATCTGGTGATTCTACCTTCTTCACAATCGACATGATGTTTTTGAATGCGATATAAAATAAAGTAGCTTTTAAAATTATTGTATAAATTTTTTTCAGATATATTTACATGTATATCTATGTCTGTTTGACCTTTGGACTGAATTTCTGGATTTTGGAATTTGCATCGTTTTTGGAACTTTTTTCTCGCCGGGTTGATTTTGTCTCAGTAGTGCTCGATGTTGTCATTGATGACTGTAGCACTAATTTTTGTTATTATTGTTACATTATTATTATTTATTTTCATGATTGAATTGCTAGCAGTAACAGTGTTATTGTCTATTGTTGTTTAAGGTGGATATCAGATTGAAATAAATGAAAATGTAATAGCTAATTTTAAGGTGTTTATTTCTGTGATTGAAGGTAAGATGTTTCCGACTGTAGGGGATCTTCATATCGCCCCATTCACTGACCCAGCGCTGTATATGGAACAGTGCAATAAAGCCAACTTCTGGTAGGTTGCTCTGATAATTGTTACTAGACACATTTTTAAACAAGTTTTATTAAAATTATTTTAAATTGTTTATTTTGTTAGTTGAATCATAGGGCCGTGCCATTGTTTTAGACACATCAAAATGATATCGATATAAATGCAAATCTATTAAATGATACTTTCAGTTACGATGATTTTTGATGATTTCAGTGACATTCAATTATTTGATATAGATTCTAATGCAATTCTTTAATTCATGTGATGATCATGTTCTGTTGCTTTATGTTAAGATACCAGCACTTACATTCACTGTTGATTCATGTGATAATCATGTTCTATCACTTTACGTTCAGGTACCTGCACTTACATTCACTGTTGATTCTTGTGATAATCATGTTCTATCACTTTACGTTCAGGTACCCGCACTTACATTCACTGTTGATTCATGTGATGATCAAGTTCTATTGCTTTACATTCAGGTATCAGCCATCATTCCACTCTGTTGATCTAACGAGCTTGCGTGAGGCAGCTCTACAAGAAAACTTTCGTCAGCCGATTGTTGTAAGATCTTCTTGCATTCTTTTTGATAGACAAAAAACAGTTTATTTAGTAAAAGTATATATTCTGCTGTTAATTTGGTTCTCTAATACTCGTCTTTTATCAATTAATAATAATTGCACTGTTAGTAGCATGTTAACGGTATCATATTTCGCTGTAACGGGAAAAGTAGAACTATAGTTGAGTTTTTGCTATGTAGTTACTATATTTATATATATATTTTAGAGCTTTTGCTGTCTTTTTCATTACTTTTCAGTGATTCAGCAATTTAATAGTCTTGATGATACATTTTCAGAAATATCTGCTGCTGTCTTGTGTATCTGTCTTGCGGAGATCGCATGTGAAATACTTTTATGTCTGCCCTGTTCTGGATTTGAACCCTACGCATACTGATCTGCAATCTAACTATTTACTGCAGTCTAGTTGTTTATGATTTTACACACACAACCATATGGTTTATATGGTAATGCATTAACACTGCCTGTGTATCTTTAGTTTGCTCTTGGTGCATATACTTAAAACAGGTATATATTTATTACGTACACAGGACACATTTGACATCGGTATCTGTCTATCTCGTACACACAAGTACTCTGTAGACTTTGAGACAGCCCATGAGACAGATCTTTACAATATGGAGATACCTGTGTCCTACGTCATAGCGCGGACAGGCACTATACACGGCCTCGCTTTCTGGTTCGACGTAGCTTTCATTGGCTCTCAGTAAGTGAACCATCATTTAATTGCTTTGATATGTGCTTAATCTTATCCTTCTCCTAATGTCCTCATGTTACAAAGAACACTTTGCAAAATTAATATCTTTAGTATTCAATTTCTTTTCTATTTTCACACCCATAGATTAGTACCGATATCACACAGGAGTTGAGAATTCTTAAGTTAAGAAATCTCAAGTTTAATATTCAGAATTATAGAATTGATACTAATATTCTCTATTATAGTTAATAATACTCTATTACTGTGATTCTCCTTTAAACTGAAAAATAGACCAGTATACTTAAACTTTAAACTGCATGTGTCTGAGGTAACTGAGCAAGAACTGAGGAAGGCAACGGTAAACTACCCCAGAGGCTATTATTCCCAAGCTATAGACTGCATTAAAGTGTGGATAAGGCACAGCTTTTTGTGAAGGGATTGACTTGTTATCAATGAAGTTTTCTTTAAGAAGCATGAAAGCTGCATGTGAGTAGTAATATGAGCCTAGACCTGCCACTTGGCATAGCACTAGCGAGAGAGTCTGTAATTAATGAATATCGATATTGAATAGTGATAATAATGAGTAATGATACTAATGATAATGAATAATCATAATATTGAGTTAGAGCACTGGTAAGCATGTGAACTACTTTTTGTGTCTAGATCAGTGATCTGGTTATCAACGGCTCCAACGCAGCCTTTAACCCACTGGTACCAAGTGCGATGCTTGCTGCAGACTCCCATCTTTGTTAAGCAGGGTCAGACAGTCACTGGTAAAGTTCTCCTGAAGTGTAACAAAAGGTGAGTTTACTTATATCGAGATCTAGTTCATCATCATCATCTTCCCTTAAATCCCAGTTTAACCAGGGTCGGGATACGAATATACCTTCTCCAGTCCTCTCTGTCCCACACCATATCATCAGTCAATCCCATATTTTTCATGTCCTTCTTAATTACCGCATCCCAATTCAATTGTGGTCTACCTCTCTCTAGCTTAACATCCAGTTCTTTCCTCCAAACTCTCTTTACTACATCATCATCTGCCGTTCTCACAATATTTATATAGAGATCTAGTTAATTGTGTTAATTAATAGTATGGATCCCTTAACTGTATTTTACTGATCCCAAAATTCCAGAACTTTTTATTTAAACTTTTATTTATTATGCTCGGATTTTAAAAGGAGGGTTTTGTTAAATATTGACCCAACTATATGCACAATTGTTGTTTGTGATAATTAAATTAGCAAACTTTAATGGAACAATTCTATAGTTATATTGATTGACAATAGATTGATTGTTTGGTTGACTAAATATAACTGTGCCAGGTTTTTTGTGATGTTAATTATTGACTGATTGCTGCTGATGGAATTATGAATTTCTGGTTTTTCGAGCATACCTAGCTGCACTATTAATCTTGCCATTAAATTGCTTTATGGATTTATTCATTGATTGCAAATAGAGTTATGAGATTGACATACTCTTTCGTACTTGACTTATAACCATTACTTATATTAATTGATTGTTTGACTAATTTAAGGTTTGATTGAGAGATTGATTGATCGATTGATTGATTGCAGACAGAGTTATGATGTTGAGATTTCATTGGGAATACCTGGCACTACGATAAAGTCCTACAATATCGTCGATCTCAAAAATCCATTTTTTCGTTACACGGGTCAGGCCCCCCAACCGCCCCCTCAAAGCAACCCAGCAGATACACCTGCTGAAAACTACTGGACTCAGGGAGAGGTCGGTGGACAGGCTGTGGTTGGAGATGGTAAGCAGTTATATTCGTGTAACAAAGAGACGTCCCTGACATTATTTATGTATTGAACTGTGAGCTACTTGAGCCTTTGAGCCTTTAATTTAAGAGTTTGGTTTTCTAATATGAAACTTCAGAGTGTAAAAGAACGATTGTTCCCAAGTGTAAGCTTACATAATGTGTCCATGTCTAGGATTATTATTAATCTAGGATGGAATGAGAGAAAGGATCGAAACAGAAGTTAAACATATAGCAGAAATTGAACTAAAAGATAGGGAATATTATACTTAAAATTATTTTTAAAATTTAATAGTAGTTTTCATGAGATAATATCTAATTTCCTTGTTGCATGCGTTCTATTAATTTGTTGGAAATGTTGATGACTGCCGTAAATAAAACACAACTTTTACTAGCACAGTCAATTTAAGGTAATATCTCGTATTATATGTATATTTACTGCGTGTGTTCTGTTACTCAGGTATGGTAGTCCAGAATGCAGCAGCTGCAGCTGTTCAGGCAGTCAACCCAGTAAACATTGCTCTGCTGAATGGTGCCATGGGAGACGGGACCAGACAGCTGCTGCAGCAGATAGCTGCTGGGGGCACAGCAGCTGTGAACAATGGTCTAGGTGGAGCCGGCAGTCAAGCTGCTGGTGTTTACAATAACCTTATACCTCTAGGTAAGTGAGAATGTTGGAGCTAGACTTCAGATAGGATTGTTGTCGTGTAAAGCTGAAACTATAAGAGATGAGAAGTGGAGTTTGATTTGAAATTGAATTTGAAGATCTATTTGTAAATATAAGACATTCCATTGATTGAGAGGTTCTTTATCCTTTCCATAAAGCTAGTAAATTTCTACCTTTTTTATTTTGAATCACCATTTTTAGGGGTAATGCTGGTGCCATATGTCGTCATCATCATCTTCCCGTCTTGAGTTCTTTCTTGAGTTTCATGTAGAGCAAAGTAAAAGAAAGCTGTAAGTCTGTTATGAATACTGTAACTCTTGTAATTTTCCGACTTTTAAAATATAATATCTCGAGAAGAAAGTTTATACAGTAGTTATTATATCAATAATTATAATTATTGACACTATAATATTATACCTTGACCATTTTTGATCTCCGGACTGGCTTTTGTTTAGGATATTAATTCTCCTCAACACATTTCTTTTGCAGATTTGTTTGGGTGAATTGATCTGTAGTGATGTGTGCTGTTGGTTCGTCACTGACATCACCCTTGGATGAGGAAACGGACGTTAAACTGTTATTATTATTATTATTATGGAATGTCTTAATAGCGTAGGGGTAACGTCATGAAGTAAATGACATATCCTGAGGTGAATGGAACCCTCGTGGGTTCGAATCCCAGCCGCGCTGATCTGAGAGTAAAATCTCGGACATTCACTGGACTGGTTACATGGCAAACGGTCTAAATTTCCTAGCGGTTTAAACATGTGGTATTAAAAAGCGATATCAACATAGTTGATTATTCACTATAATGCGTGTTTGCTTTTTTAAATTATTATACAAATAAAATTGTACTATCAGTAATTATTTGTTGAGTAGGTAATATAGCTCCTATACATCCGGGCAGCATTCCGTCCCCTGGTATTGTGTCGGCTAACTCGTCGCAGCAAGCCGTGCAGTCTCGCACATCTGTAGGTGCAGGAATCTCTCCTATACTGGTCGCACAGGTACTGATCAGCTTACTAGCATTACTATTCGCTCAAACAGATTCTTGCAACACACGTCTTCTCCCAAGAGTATTCTTAATTGTGAAAACCTAATTGAACTAGATAAGGTTTTCTAGTTTAAACTAGAGATAATAAGTGTAACAAGTGTTTGCTTTAATTATGTTATTCTTGCTGTGGTGCTGAACTTATGTCTAATTAGTTATTTTAAAATATTACATTACAACCGTCAGAAAGGGCATTCGGTTGGTGAGCGCCTAGGCTCCAGTAATTGCCGCAAAACTTAAACAAATGGATAAACTTCAGACTGGAGAAAGTCTATTCGTATCTCGACCCTGGTTAAACTGGGATTTAAGGGAAGATGAGGAAGATGATGAAAATATTACATTACATTATGATTCATTAGTGAACTTTGAAGTTCCATTTTTTTTTCGATTTTACTAAAATATATTATAACATTTATTTTATTTTGTTAATTTTAGATGTAATATTTTCAATAGAGTAGCTGAAATTTTATTAGAATCTTGAATTTTACCTGAGATTGATTTCTGCTGATGTTATTTCTGCTGATGTTATTTTTGCTAATGCTATTTCTGCTGATGTTATTTCTGCTGATGTTATTACTGCTGATGTTATTTTGCTGATGTTATTTCTGGTTTTGTTGTTTTGCTGATGTTATTGTGTTGATGTTATTTTTGCTGATGTTATTTCAGCTGATGTTATATCTGCTGATGTTATTTCTGCTGATGTTGTTGCTGTGCAGTCGTCGATGCCATCAGTCGTTGGACTGCCGCAGACATTGCTGGGTAATCAGTATATGATCGGCGACTACATGCTTCCATCTGGCACGAGCATCCTTCCCGTATCTCCTCAGAGTCTCAGTCTAATCAACTGATCGCTGGCTCTCAGCCTGTCTCTAAACATGACTGTATCTGCAGCCAGCTGCATGCGGAATGCATGACAGCAGTACTCTATGATGTAGTGGTTGTTTTATGCTGTACTGGGTGTTGCGATAAACAGCCATACTCTAAAAGGACTCTGTTCGCAACGAATAACAAGTATATTGTGGTAGTGATAATTATATTTTGTATGTTTATGGTGCATTAAGATTTGCGCAAGGTACTCTTTTCATTAGCAAATGGTATGACAAACGTAAAAAGTGGCTGGATATTTTCTTCTGTGTATTAGCTTATTTCTACCTTAGTCGATGTATTGACTTGTTAGTACCGATGTTTTAGATTGATCGTCTACTGTCTCAGACTCGATCAGTGATTTCAATGATTGTGTGTGAAAAGAGATCATCAATTCTTATCATTCAATAGAGTACTAAATACTTTAATATTTGTGTTATTTGTAATATTATTATTAGAGTACAGGTATTTCAGTTACAATAACATGAAACACACAAAACCACATTGCCACATTGAGTGAGGAAACTGATGTTAACCTTAGCTTTAGGTATCACAAGAGTTCAATACATAAAGATAAAGTCAAAACGGATTTTGAAATATATCCGCTTTTATAAACTATAAATTTTAAATTATTATACCATGCAATTTTATTTTAAGGAGATCTACAAAAAAGCTCAATTCAATTATTTAAAAATATTTACTTGAAAACTACTAAATCTAAAGATTCACAATGAATAATCTTATTATTCATATTTATTAATTTTAATCATATAATATTATAGCAAAACCATAAACTTTGATCCGTTTTTAAATAATCTGATCACAAATCATACACGTTGATTACAAATTACGTAGTTTGATCTGTTTGTTTTAATAATTGCTACATATTAATAGTATAACTTCGATCTAGAATAGTTTGAATAGAATGAAGTTGTAGGAGTAGCATAAATTACCTATTTCAAAACCAGATATGAAAAATTTCATAAACTAAAATGTTTAAGCTAATTGGTTGGCTTTATAGCCACTTTACAACCACGGCTTTATAACCACTTTTATATGTAACCACTTTTATAGGTTTCTATGTAACCACTTTTATAACCACGGATCAGTAAGCTCGGAGTTCAAAGCCTGGCTCGACCGTTACTGGCATCGCTTTCGACTGAGGAAACTGACGTTAACATTAGCTTTTTAGCTTTTAAGTAGTCTTTAAGTAGTTTTAAGTAATTTTTAGCTTTTAAGTAGTGACCAATAACCTCAGCAGAACAGCTGATATTGCTAGTGTTTGTTTATTTACGAAATATTAACCTTGACCTATGCGGCTAAGAACCGTCAGGTATACGTTCGCCTGTATTCATACGCAACATCCGGGTACATCCGGGTAAGGGCTGCTGATGTGGCTGCTAACTATACTTCAGTATATATATGAAATTAATTTTGTTGATATTGGAAACGGAAGTAGATTTGGCTTGGGACAGTGCCAGTGTTGCCATTCCGTGCATTCTGTGGACTTGCATGAATAGACAATTTTATTTGCAGTGGTTAGGAGCAAAGATCTTTAAAATAAGTAGATATGGCATGACTGTTATTTCAGCGATACCAGTTTTTTTAACAAGAGCGACTTAATTTCAGGCATGCTCCATTTAATTGTGAGGGTAAACAAAGCCCCTTTGTTATGTATATCTAACATAGCATAACAGTTTCTGAGTCAGAAAGCAAATTATTGCTTGTTTAAGACTCATTAAAACACAATAAAAACTAAAAATCAAGACCTACACAATTAACTAACAGAAAGCATAAAGTCCTCTATACATGTATTTAACTAACACAATATAACACAATATACATATTTAGGCTAGATATGACATTAAACAGTGTTTACAAAAAAGCAAGGTAACCAGCTATTTGAATGAAAAATAGCTTTATTTTCTGTTTTAGACCTAGCCTAATGACACATATCTATACAACTTAAAATACCAAATTAGGGTCTACTATCTAACAAGTAATTTTACACATTGGGCAATATTACACCAACTGCTTATATTTATCGTACAAATTTTTAAATTTATTTATGGATTTTGCTTCTACAACTTTCTCTGGAAGTTCATTCCAGCTATTAATAATTCTCTGACTAAAAAGTTTTTACGTATATCTAATCTACTTCTAGGCTTAACAAGTTTGTATTTATGGCCTCTAGTTCTGCAGCTATTAGTCAAATTAAACCAAGTGTTGTAATCAACCTTACTATATCCCTTTAGAATTTTGAACACTTCTATCAGATCTCCCCTAGCTCTTCTCTCTTTCAAAGTTACTAATCCTGTATATTTTAGTCGGTTTTCATAACTAAAATTCTTGCACTCTTTAATCAGTTTTGTCGCTCTAGCCTGTACTTTCTCTAATATATCTATGTCTGTTTTTAGATAAGGAGACACCAAGCTTGGACACAATACTCCAGTTTAGGCCTAACCAATGATTTATATAATTTTACTATTATAGCGTTTCTTTTGCTGGTCATAGTTCTTTTAATCAAACCTAGAACAGAATTCGCACTGTTAGCTACTTTATTAACTTGTTCTCTAAACTTTAATGACTTATCTACCAATACACCTAGATCTAGGTGTATTGGTAGATAAGTCATTTTAAAAAGATAAATAAGATAGATAAGTCATTGAAAAAGATCGATCTTTTTCAATATTGGTCGACTTTAGTATTGTGTGGTTTAGAACGTAATTAGTATTTAAACTATTTTTACCTAAATGCATTACCTTACATTTATCAATATTGAATTCCATCTGCCAGATATTAGAACACTTTTTGCAATTTTTGAATCGTCCGCAAATTTATTAAATTTAGATAGAATTTCTTCATCTATATCATTTATATATATTATAAATAATTAAGGATATTTAATATATTAATAAAGGATTTTTAATAGTAATTTCTGCAATTTCAGATTTATTTCATGATATCCGGCCTCTATACAGTTTTAAGATGATGCTTTGTTGCGCGTTTAGGTATACAAATTCCAGAAATCCGGAAACTAAAGAACGGGGAATATCCTTTAAGAGATTTGAAATAAATTTGTTTGCATTTTGTATTATAAAAATATATATCCAATTAATAGGAATTCGTTTCAAATAATTTTTTGCCATGACGATATAGTTGAATAGATGTGACGATAAATGTGCTAGTAGAGTGTTTCATTGTCGTTCAAAAGCTTTGCAAATGTTCAAAAAAATCATTATTTTATGCCTTTAAATAAAGATCAGCTGATATTGTTTACCTCCGGCTAACAAAATTAGTTGTTGCCATCACTGCAATTCTTGAACTCAATGTTTTTACAATGGTTAAGATTGCCAAGGCCTTGAAGTAAGAAGACAAGTGGGAGGAGCAATAGTATTACGATTTTCTAGTACGATATGTTGACATCATCAACTGCTTTCAACAGGAAGACTCGGTGGTCTATTGGTATACATGCTAAGCTTTAGATCAATAGGTTAGAGTTTTGATTCTGGTTCGAGTCAATTATATTTTTTGAAGTTTTACTAATTTTTTAGTTTCTTAGGAATATGTTTAGGATTAGGATAAAGGGTAGGGGTTAGGATTAGGGATAGTTAAAAAAGTTAAATTAAAATTAAAATTACTTTGTTTTTAAAGTCCATTCAACAATAGCAATTAAGTCCTCCCACTTTAGTCTTAATATTATTCCAAGACCACCGTACACATCGAAACCGCTGCGTTTCTTCAAAGTACATATATTAATTTAATATTGGAGATCGTGCACTGGGCCGACATCGAATGCATTGCTTATAATATCGTCCAGATCTCCGGTTAATGTAGAAAATTTCTAAAATTTTTATGAAATATATGGGTCAAATCATGTTTCGATATCGAAAATTAACTTTAGCAACCGGACTCAACAAGGGTAACAGGGTCACAAGGTCACCAAGAATACAAGGAAATTTAAATTTAGTCTCACATCTAGAGTGTAGGCTAGGCTATGTTAGTTTGATCACCAAGAATTTGATCTAACACGCAAACTACAATCAAAACCATCATTGAAGCTGATAAAGCTAAGGTTAACGTCAGTTTCGTCCTTCGAAAGCCATGTCAGTGACGGACGAGCCCAAGATTTTAAACCCGCACATAAGCCTACTGATCCGATTACGTCAAATAGGAGGCTAGTGTTTCTTCCATTCTTCTTGAAATATCCTATAATGTTACGTATCCTGTTTATTGGAAAATTCTAACATAAGCGTAATTATTAGAGATGGGAATCGAACCGAACCCGAACCGAACCGAACCCTAAAATCTAGAATTTTGACCGAACCGAACTCGAACCCAGACTCTGACCGAACCCGAACCGAACCCGAACCCAGACTCTGGCCGAACCCGAACCGAACCCGAACTTCGTCCAAACCGAACTGAACCAAACTTTTTTTGTAGTTCCCTTCTTCTTCACCAACCTGACATTAAATAAAGATAGTAAGAACTATACAAATATATATATTATTTTTTGCATTTACATGTCTTACAATATCTAACAGCATATATTCAGGTAAGGCTGGTTCCGAAACAAATTTTAAAATGGTAGCGGTACAAAGGAATGGTAGCGGGAAGCGAGACGGGCCTACAGAAGATAATGGATAGTCTGAATGATACGGCATTGAAATATGGAATGAAGATTGACATCAGAGAGATAAAAGTGATGAGACTATTTCATAAAAATCTGAAAATGCTTGACTCAATCTAGGTGGATTTGTTCTTGTTAAATTCAAATTATGAATATTTTCAAATTTTAGTGTCGCTACCTGAGTATTTTTGCAGCCACATTTACAAATAATTATATATGACATTCTAAATGTGTTAAGACTATCTGGAGTAAATAATTTTGCACCATAGCAATGCAATAATTTATAACTATTTTAATAACTTCATTTTGATCTGAGAGTTTCAAATTTAAAATCCTAAGGTAAATTACGAAGCTTATTACTGGTCAGTTGATAGCAAACGGTGTATATTATGATCGTTTTTCTATGCAAGTACACGTGTTTACCAATCATCTTTATTTGACATTTTTATGTTACTAAATTGCACTTTGTCTCTGAAATATTGGATCAAATTTTAGTCAAGACACTTAATTATAAAAGTGTCTAATATTATAGGCCTATAGTGACAAAAAAAATTAAAAATTGATGAAGCACTCTATTTGCTCGCTGTAATCAAGGAGAATATTTCAGATACAATAATAAAGCTAAATATCTATATTATGAACATTTGTTGGTCAATTTACAATATTTTAAGAAATGTACAGGAATAAATACCACTTCTCTCCTTTTTTAATTGTCATTTTTTTACCCAGGTGAAAAAATGTGGAAGCTATTATGACTTAATGAATTTTTAAGCATATTTACCCTAAACCATGTTTGTAATAACCATGATAATTATAAGTAAAGTTAAACTGTTGCAACATTATCGAAACCAAACCATTTCCAACTCGAATCGAACTCTTGCGAGTTGGAAAGCAAGCCGAACCCGAACTAAACCCGAACCCTTGTTAGAACCGAACCCGAACCGAACCGAACTTTCATTTTCAACTAACCGAACCGAACCGAACTCTCAAATTGTCAACTGCTAACCGAACCCGAACCGAACCGAACTTTCATTTTCAACGAACCGAACCCGAACTCTGGAAATTCATAAAATTCCCATCTCTAGTAATTATAACGAGCGACCTCTATATCAGATTGACCAACTATTGAGCCTGAAGGGCAGCGTGTCGGATTTGTAAAAGGGTGTGCTGTAGGGTACTAAAGTTACTACTAACATTGGGCTAGGCCGCTACATGGTTGATAACTGAAGTGATCTTTCTGACTGTGTCATACTCGGCAGCTGATATTATTTCAACTCTAGTTTTTAATTTGATCTAAATCACTGTTATTATTTTGTTATATTTTTGTGCTTATTTACATCCCACAGTGTTCTTAAATATTAAATTGTGCTTTTAAAATATGCAATGGGTATAACTTTAAATAAGAATTTGTAACACTATTTCCATTCTGTAGAAGTCTTGTTAACCACCTCTATATATGCACGCAAATGCCGAAACTATCGTAACATAGCCTACTGGTAAATACGGTAGTTCGTGTTATTTTGTTAAAGTTAGACTGCTACTATTATTTACCTACGATAGATAACGTTTACACATGTAGGTCTAAAGTGATCTTTCTGCCTTAGTTGCATGACATATAACATATAACAACAATTAGAGTGCTACACTCATCAATGACAATATCGAGCACTAGTGAGACAAAATCAAGCCGGCGAGCAAAAAAAAGGTCCAAAAACGGTGCAAATTCCAAAATCCAGATAATCAGTCCAAAGTACAATTAAAAATTTGTACAAAGTACAAAGACATGTACAATTCAGATACATGGTCTTAATACTACTCAAGGAAGGGTCTCTAGAAATGTGAGATAGATCTGTTTAATGTCGGCTGTGAGGAAGCAAAACGGCTCTTTCCGTACTGATCTGAATCGGCGCTATAATCAAACTATAATCATCCTCATCATCTTCGCTTGAATTTCGGGTCTAGCTTGGGTCTGGATACGAATAAATATAATTACCTACTCGTTTTAGAAAATTTTGTAGCAATCTATGGAGCCTAGGCGCTGACTAAACGAATGAACTTTCTGACATTGGTTTGGATCTCAGTGCTTTGTCGCCTTTTACGACACGTGCAGTCCACAGTTGATCTATTTTTCTGCAACTCGGACACAACACGTACTGGTATAATGAAACTATAATAAACAGGATAAAGAGATTCAACTTTAAAGAAATACTTAACGTAATACTAACATTAAGAATAACAATACAAATTATATGGCATAGACAGATTTATTGCAGAGCAAAGCGGCAAGCTGGAGACCTCTTTTCTTTAGCAAATATTTCCTTTAGTATTCAAAGATATAATGCAGTCTGCTTAAACAATTCTTTTAATTAGCTAGATGACATCGAATAGCAGAGTGGCGGTAATTTTTGAAAGGATGTATTTGCGACCGTTTGCCGGGTAACTCTGAAAATGCTCTGTCTGCATACACCGGTACATGTAGATTTATTTCGCGACAATTTGAGCAGCATAAGTGAAGAACCTGTAGAACGCTTTCAGCAAAGACAGTATGAGGTTGGAGAAGAGATATCAAAGCCACCGGGAAAGTGCAATGATGAACGCGAGAACTGTATGTCTGATCGATTGTCAGACATGGTATTTCGTTCATTGCAATATTTTCAGATGCCCGTTGTATGATTTTACTGCTTTCCGACAAACATCAAATTTTGGGCCAACAGCCGAAAAACTGCCGGCAAATATTTTTTCTTCAAATTAGAGTAAATCGGCATTGTCCCAGCAGTAACATAACTGATGGCAAACTGCTGGCACTCACTGATGAAAAATTACAGAGGTGGGAAAATTACAGGCTTCCATGTACGCTAATTGAATTACAAAAAAGATTACTTGGAAAAATGTAGTTGAATAACACATTATAATTATTTAATCGTCATATTACAAATTACGCAATTTAAAATCACATCAAATAAAAATGTATACATACTGGTTTTCCAGTACTTAAAATGATGCCAATGCAGTTTTAAACTGTCAATGAGATGGTACATCTTCAATCGCTCTTCTGAACTACCCCTCCTACGCGGTGTTCCTGAGGGTTCAGTGTTTGGTCCATATTGCTCTTCTCTTTATATATCACTCTTCTTAGCTACCTGCCTGCCCAGTCCTCCATAAATTTTCATTTCTATGCAGACGACATACTGAATTACATTAACATATATATTTCAATCATGATTCCAATATAAAACTAACTCATCTCTCATCCATTCTAGACCAGGTTTATTCATGGTTTTGTGCTAATCGTCTTGCTGTTAATCCCTCGAAAACTGGACAACTTTTGATTGGCTTTCCTTTGCAAAGAAGTTAAATTACTAATATCACTGTTAATTTTCAGAATCTTGCGCTTTCTTCTTTTCGATCCGCTAATAAACTTGGAGTCATATTTGCAGAGAGGGGAGAGGGGTTAGCGAGGGAGATAATAGCGCATTCGGTTAAACTGCGCGTTAGGTGAACGAAGTTCAGCTCCATCGCGCCGATTAGTAGGCCTACTTTGTGGGCGACCACCTTGGAGGACCGAGTGTTGAAAGCTTTGAAAAGAAAGAAAAATCCCGAGGGTATTGGAAGACTATTCTTAAATCCGCGCAGGCTGCAATTGATTCGCCAACAAAGGGCAACGATTACTAATAACCATGGAGAGGAATGGAGGAAAAAACGAAAACTACAAAAACAGAAACCAAGAAAGGAAACTCTGTAGCACATGCGGTAAGTCATGTGTGTAACTAGCCTATATTAAAAAAAAGATTATAACCTTGACTTTAAATTCCATATCTCATCCGTTTGTCGTGCTTATTTCTTTCAGATTCGTCAAATTAGGCAGATACGTCCATCCCTTACAAGAAATTCAGCCACTATCCTAGCTAATTCTATAGTTCATTCAAAGCTCGACTACTGTATTTCATTATTACACGGGTTGCCTTTTTCTTCTCTCAATCGTTTGCAGCACGTCCAAAATTCTCTTGGACGTGCTGTTTGAAAATCCCCTCGACGTCAATTTCGCTCTCTTTATCTACTTCGTAGTCTTCACTGGCTCCCTGTTAATCAACGCATAAAATATAAAAATGCTCTATTTTCTTTCAAAACTCTGTGATTTGGCAAGCCTTCATACTTATCTGGAATTCTTCTTCCCTATCGCCCTCAGGTGTACTTCGTTCCAACGGTGCCAATCTTCTCTCTGTTCCAAATATACCTACCTCCTTGGGCAGACGTTCATTTTCTTACGCAGCATCCACAATCTGGAAATCTTTACCCGCTAATCTTCTCTCTTGTTTTTCTCTTTACATTTTCTCTAGCAAGCTAAAGACATACCATTTCCCACCGTAGACATAATCAATCTAACCTGACCACATCTGATCACCGGACTGGCTTTCGTTTAGGACCCAACTTTCCTTCAGCGCATTTCTTTTGCAGATTGGTCTGGATGAAATAATCTGCAGTGATATGTGCTGTGGGGACGTCCATGACAGCATCCTTGGATAGGGAAACGGACGTTAAACCTTTATTGTAATAATAATAATAATAATAATAATAATAATAATAATAATACTAATAATAATAATAATAATCGTAATAATAATGCCCAGGGCATTTAAAAAATAATAATAATAATATTATTAATAATAATAATTATTATTATAAATACATTGAATCTGCTCAATTGTCACAAAATCTAGGTCTTTTCGTCTAATTGACAGCGTTCAACGAAGAAGTCTGCGAATTAAAAGAATAAAGGAACATTAATTTTGCATAATATGTAAATTTTAAAAATTTTGAAAGTTCAACTGCAAATTTGAAATAGAAGGGGCCTTAACTTCTGATAAAGACATGCACCATTTTGATAGAGCATCTTGTGCTCTACAAGAATCCGCTAAAAAGTGTGATGGACACCCCCTTAGTTTTGGCACAGTTTGAGCCCCTTTGGAGGTACTCATGCATTAAGTAAATACATGTAAATCATCAAAATGATGAAAGTTCAACTGCAAATTTGAAATAGAAGGGGCCTTAACTTCTGATAAAGACATGCACCATTTTGATAGAGCAACTTGTGCTCTACAAGAATCCGTTAAAAAGTATGATGGACACCCCCTTAGTTTTGGTGCACTTTGAGCCCATTTGGAGGCAGTCCTCATGCATTCAGAAGCATTGGTAGACATTAGATCAATGACAAAAATGATATAATTTCTTTCCTAGATTTCAAGTTATCTAACCCTAATTCCATTAAAATAACTCTAACTTAATTCAAATTAAACACTAACCCTAAACTCAATCCTAAACATAAATCTATCTTTAGCGAAATTTAATTTAATAATTTCTATTCCGCAAATAAATTAAAAAAAAAGAAAGAAAAAAATAGTTATGCGGGTTTTGTCATTGATCTAATGCCTAACGGTACGGGTATATTTTGTTACGTAAATTTTTGACTATTTTTGTTCGGTCTACTTGTGGCTGCTGAAGTTGTGGCTGCTAACTATACTTTAGTTAACCAGCTAATATATAAACTTGCACACAGGTATACAACTATGCACAAATACACATACATACCTGCACTAATGCATGTTTGCATACATGTACATGCATACACACCCACACACGCATTTGCACATATACACATACATAAATACATAGAAACACTCAAATACTTACATGTAAATACATACATACATACATACCCCACATCCATATATAATACAGATACACACATAAATATGCACACATATACATACAAATATATGCATACACATGCACGGACATATATACATACATGCACACATATACATATATATAGACACACATACATACACATATGTACATATATACACATATACACACATATATACACATATATACACATATATACACACATACACATATACATATATACCTACATATTTACACATAGAATACACTTCACTTGTACATACACACATCGACCTTACAGACAAAAATATGCAAGCATGCATATAACTACATACTAGGCATATCCACAATTTGCAAAATATAGTCATACATTACAATACCATACAAAGACATACATACTTTTCCACACACATACCCACACCTACACATACATACAAGCTTTACCCACACTCATGAATACTTAGAAACCAAATACCCTCATGTGGTGTGCAACTAATCAGCCTATCTACACAAAAACAAACAATTTATCAATTCAATGTATTTCTTTCCAATACTTACCTAGCCTATTCTTAAAAGCATTCACTGTCTCTGCCTCTACTACATACTGAGGTAACACGTTCCATATATTGACAACTTTCTGACTGTAAACGTTTCTTCTAACCTCTAATCTGGATCTAACCTTTATTATTTGGAATCTCTGCCCTCTAGTTCTAGCATAATCCGATAATTTGAAAAATTCTCCACATTCGATATTGTCAAAACCTTTAATTATTTTAAACACTTGAATTAAATATTAAATAGTAATTGACATACCCCTCTGGTATGTCTATCTTCTAAACTAATTAGACCTAATACATCTAATCTAGATTCATAGCTTTGACATCTACATTCAGCAATCATTCTAGTTGCTCTCCTTTGAACTCTTTCAATACATTCTACATCCTTCCTTAAAAAAGGTCTCCATGCTTGTACGCAATATTCTAATTTAGGCCTTACTAATGCTTTATATAATTTAACTATTACATCTTTATTACGACGTTTTATAGTTCTCCTATTTAAACCTAAAGTGCGATTAGCGCAATTTCCTGCTGATTTACACTGCTCTGAGAATTATAGGGTATTATCAATAATGACATCTAGATCCTTTTCTTTAATAGATGATTTTAGTTCTGCGTTACCAAGCTTATATTGATTACAACTATTGTTGTGACCTACATACATAACTGTACATTTATCAACATTGAAGCTCATCTGCCAAGTAGTTGCCCAATTATGCAAACTGTCTAAATCTCTCTGAAGTGATAACATATCCTCTAGATTACCTATATTTTTACATAATTTGGTATCATCAGCAAACTTACTCATTTTGGATATTATGCTGTTGTCTAAGTCATTAATGTAAACCAAAAATAAAATTGGACCCAACACTGAACCTTGTGGAACCCCACTAGTGACACTGCGCCAAGCCGGGTTGTGATTTGAAATGCAAACTTTTGTCTCCTGGAGGTTAACCAACTTCTAATCCAATTCAGGACAGAGCCAGTAACTCCATGAGCTTTAAGTTTACAAAACAATCTCTCGTAAGGCACTTGGTAAAACGCCTTTGCAAAATCCAAATAGACAATGTCTACTGGATTACTGTTATCAACATGCAGTGTGACGGATTCCATAAAGCTCAAGATGTTTGTTAGGCAAGATGTATTTCTGGTAAATCCATGTTGACTATTTCTTATTAATCCATAACTATTAAAATGTGTAACTAAACTATCCTTAATGATGCTCTCAAACACCTTACCTATGATACTAGTCAAACTAACTAGTCTATAGTTCTCAGGTTTGTCTCTTCTACCTTTCTTGAACAAGGGAGACACCCTGGCCTCATTCCAGTCTTGAGGTATAATCCCAGTTTCGAGCGATAGATTGAACAATTTAGTAAGAGGACCTACTAATTGGTGTCTCAGCTCAATAGTAACTTAGGATGAAGATCATCTGAACCTGGACTTTTATTACAGTTAATTTCACTAAGTTTCTTTAACACTATTTCCTTGTCAATGACTATTTCACTTAAACATTCTGATTCTAGACCTGAAAATATTCTATCTGCTATTGGAATATTATCTAGATTTTCTACTGTAAAAACACGGCTAAAGTAATCATTGAACATGCATGCTGTGAGCTCATCGTCAGTGATAATGATACCATCAGCATCCCGCAATGGACCTACGTTAACTTCATTCCTCTCTTTATTTCTAACATAGGCAAAGAAACTTTATTGTCATTGTTTACATTATTAGCTAATTTAATCTCAAACTGTTTCCTTGCCTCATCATTTGCCTTAGTAGACTTGCTTAATTTCTCCTTATACTTATTGTAAGATGACAATTTTCTACCAGATTTTATATACTTATCCCTAGCTCGTCTCTTTGCTGTCCTTAACTTTTTGCATAATTTAGTTGCCCTTTTGCATTTTACATTTGACCTATATGTTAAAGGTATCAATTTATTTCTGATTTCTGAAATATTCTTTAAAATTGACCATATATCATTAACATTATTCAAGGATATGCTGTCCCAACCCTTTAGTTGAGCAGCTGCAATTATAGTGTGATAGTTAGCTTTGTGAAAATTCAATACTTTACTCTAAAAGTGGTGCTGTTCTAGAATTCACCTCAAAATGGCATGGGTAATTTAATTGATAATTTAAAAAAGAAAAATAAAGGCATCAAAGTTACAGATGTAGGTCTTAAGTTAGGATATTTTCATGAACAATTTTGCTTAATAATTTCTGAGGATTAGTGTCTAATGGGCTCAGTGATAGCAATTTAAATCAAATATCCACATCTCTCCTAATCAAAAGGTAAAGTAGCCTATTACTGTAACTGATTGCAGGTCCTTCCCACTGATACAAATTTGAAGAAATGCTGGAGTAGTGCTTAGCGATGAGCTTTAAGCTTATGCTATCATATTTGTGGATAGTTGCCTCAATTCTACATTCAGTCGAAATAACATC
The DNA here is from genome assembly GCA_905160935.1 of Enchytraeus crypticus. Taxonomy (NCBI): domain Eukaryota; kingdom Metazoa; phylum Annelida; class Clitellata; order Enchytraeida; family Enchytraeidae; genus Enchytraeus; species Enchytraeus crypticus. The sequence continues at coordinate 1,750,534 of CAJHZI010000463.1, forward strand.
AGTGCATACAATTCAAACTTTTCAGGAATCAGATGTTGGAACATTATCTGGAGATGTGCAAAATTGGGCTACACTCATTCAGAACTTTATTTTACAGGTCTGTAGATTTTGGAACTTGTGTTTAATTATATTTGTTGTATGCATCCAATATTAAATTTATTGAAGCATTGTCTAAAACATAACTGAGTGGGGTAGTGTTGAGTGCAAAAAGTAAATGTCCATGGACAGATCCTTGGGGCACGCCACGAAGAAGAGGTAGTTCAGGGGAGCATTCATTATCTATAATAACAGATTGAGTGTGACCAGAAAGACAGGAGGGGATCAGAGATAAAGAGGAGAAGATCAGAGAGAAAGGATATATATATATATATATATTTAAATATATATGTATATAGCATATGTACATTTATGTATATGTATACAATGGAACATGGATATTCACATAGTACTCTAATAATTTGTAAAAATTAAATTAGTATTTATGCAGTATCTATGTCAGATTATATATAATATGTATTTATCCTAGGAGTGATTTGATTGTATATGGATTGTAGTTAGCGAGTGAAGGCATCAGGCGAGAGTACACTCAGAGTCTGTTTGACAGCGCTAATTACACTTACGAGAAGAAAGATGGAGACGAGCTCCTGCAGCAAGTTAAACACGGACTGGATGTGTTCTTCTCAAAAAGAAAAAAAGCAGCGGAGGTTATTATCATCAGAGTCTTTATCATTCACAAATTTCTATCAGAAGTTCTTAAATTGTATAGTCTAATGTGATTAATAATGATCTCTCAATCAGTGTTTCTATTTATATAACGCTGTTCTTTACAGAATACTGCAATGGCACTACATAGGTTGTGAAAATTCTACTAGTTTAGTAGTAAATTGACATATTTGATGTAGCTGTCCAACCACAATTAATTAATTAAAAATATAAATATGCAGGAATATATTTGGAAAGTATTCTGTATTATAATGTGGTATATGATCATTTTAAATAATTATTTATAATTGCTACCCTAAACTTTGCTTTAAAGATCTTCAGAGATACCTTTAATCCTATATATTTACATGTAGGCTACATAATATTATATAGTATATATAGTATATAATATAGTACAGTATAGTATGGTATATATATATATATATATATATATATATATATATATATATATATATGGATAGATAGATAGATGGATGGATGGATGGATGGATGGATGGATGGATGGATGGATGGATGGATGGATGGATGGAGGGATGGATGGATGGATGGATGGATGGATGGATGGATGGATGGATGGATGGATGGATGGATGGATGGATGGATGGATGGATGGATGGATGGATGGATGGATGGATGGATGGATGGATGGATGGATGGATGGATGGATGGATGGATAGACAGACAGACAGACAGACAGACAGACAGACAGACAGATAGATCTATTGATGAACATAGTAGTAGAAAGAAATTATGTTTTAGTTTAACAATAATTGAATCTGTAAATTAAAATTAAGCTATTAATATAAATTATAAACGGAGTTATTTGTGTACATACAGTATAATTAATATTAAGATCAGATACTATTGCTATTACTTATTATTACTGTTACTATTATTACTATTACTATAAGATTATTTAATTACATTAACGTTACTGCCTGACTAGGTAAGTTTGGTGTATTTTGTAGAGATTGGCGGGGAAGGTTGTGCAGGTATATGATAAGATGATGTCGAAGCACTCGACGATGTATGCAGGAAAGAAACTTTCAGATCTTAATCTACACCTGTACAGGGACTCTGACATTCCCTCGCGCTTTCCTTATGATCTACGATTTAGTTCGTACGTCTTAATTCACTCTGCATTGTATTTTATTACTAGAATGTGTAGCACATTAAAGCAGGAATTTACTATCTAGGCCTATTGTTCATTTTCAGACACCATTCCATTGACTTTAATAAGATATTAATAGAATTAATTTACTGGAAGAAATTAGAAGTGCAGTTTTTCTAGTACCCATATTGTGATATTTTGTATTTTTATTATTATTCTGTTTAATTTCAAATCGCACTGATCCAGAAACTACTGAGCAATTGTGAATATCAGTTCTTCTGCATTGAACAGTACTGTAAGAAGAAAATTTATTGTTTGACTGTCTTTAGTATAATTTACAATAGATAAATTACATTAAGTTTAGTTTCGGTGAATTATGGCAAAGCTTTTTGTAAATTTTTAGTATCGAATTATATCTATTCATCTATTCCCTTAAATCCCAGTTTAACCTGTGTCGGGATACGAATAGACTTTCTCCAGTCCTCCCTGTCCCACATCATATCATCAGTCAATCCCCTATTTCTAGCTGAAATAAACATAGTTTTTATCGAAATAAACATAGTTCTCTCTCTCTCTCTCTGAAATTATAATGGAATTGTATCTATATTTCTATCTATACTTATATGCAGATATTTCAAGCAGGAGGTAAGCATAAACTGTTCAGTGGTTAAGATATCTGATGAGGTGTCACGTGACGATCCAGTGATAGTAAACACTGTGGCTTGGACTGCCCAACTGGAAGATGTGTTCAAGCAAAACGCTAGGACTGACCCGCACATGAGGTTTAATGATTCACATTCAATGTCAATCAAATGTATTGTTTTCTGATAGAGTTCACTGAAATCTAGATAGAACTAGATTTCTATTTTGACTAAGAAGTAACTATCATTCTGTGTTTGTTTTTAAATGAACTTTGTACTGCGTGTCTTATGTTATTTCACAGAATTTTGTGGCTTGTCGTCTATTTGTATTTTTTATATGTGAATAATACGTGAAATATTTGTAGCATATAATTTTAAAATTATGATGGTGTAATATATCTATGACTGTGTTTTTATAAACTTGCAACGGGTAGCTTTTGAATTATTAATGAAATGAAAATCATTTTGAGTAGTCATCTTTGTTTCATTTAATGTATGTTAAGTCTCGAAGCATTACTGATTTTTCTCTGAAGTTGAGAAATAGACATTGTGTCGTAATAGTACACTCTCTTTCTCTCTCTTAGTGCACTGCCTACTGGCTGGTCCATGGTATATAACGTCTCCTCTCTTCTCTATCTTACGCTTTCCTCTTCATTTTCACATATGAGTGGGTCTTTAAAATCATCTAACATACCTAATCTCGGCCTGCCTCTGCCTCATTTTCTTTCCATTCTACCTTCTGTGACCACTTTTAATAGACCTTCCCCCCTAGAATGGGTCCTATCCAATTCTTCTTCCTATTTCTTAATACATTTATCAATTGTCTATCTGTACCAACACTCTCCAGGACTTCCTCATTTGTAACCTGTTGAGTCCATCTATATACACTAGTTCACTAATAGTACACTACGTAATAGTATACTATTGATTCATCTGTGCAGATGGCAGTATTTTGGATCGACGACTGGACTGGTTCGATTGTTTCCTGGTAGAGAATGGGATACAAACTTTGCAGGATTTTATAATGACTATGATCCTAGAGTAAGACCTTGGTACATTGCCTCGACCAGTGCCCCTAAAGATGTTGTCATTGTGCTGGATTGCAGGTCTGAGATCTTTTTGTACAAATCCTACTATTTACTATAGATTTACTATAGATATAGATTACTATAGATCCTACATTGAGAAGCAGCCTAGACCCAAAATTAAATTCTTATTTATCATATGAATTAGTGCAGTGGGCCAAATTGAAGCCAATTTAGGTTTATTTTATTTGTCAAATAAAATATTGTTTTATGCTCTTGTAGTACTTATTAATTATTTACTGTAATTCATATTTATTCTGTGATTCAAGGGAAGATGATGATGATGATGACGTTATTTTTTATTACCTTATTTTATCCATTAGCCCTTGTATCTATTTCAATTTCTGAAGATTTTAATAACTTCCAATATCTAATGATAGTCTTTACTTATGTCTATGCCCAAATAGACTATTTGAGGAACTGTAAAAGATTTAGGCTAAATATTATTTGTAATTGTTTTGCTATTCGTTTGTTGGTATAATTTCGAAAATATCCACCTGGTGTATGACTTCGCCACTGGCTGGAACCAGTGGCGAAGTCGGTAAGATACTTGACCGCAGATCAGTATGTGCGGGTTCAAATCCTGGGCTCGCCCGTCACTGACATTGCTTTCGAGTGAGGAAACTGACGTTAACCTTAGCTTTACCAGCTTTATTCTAAACCCAGAAGTTTTTTATTTTTGTTTTATTTCCTTTCCATTATTTAGTAGAATATTGAATATAATTTGAATATGTAGTATGTACCTGTACTTGATTATAGTATTTACATGAAGTAATTTATTGTCAATTATTCAGCAGAATATTGAATATAATTTGAATATGTGTACGTACTTGATTATAGTATTTACATGTAATAATTTCATTGTGACTGAACCAGTTTGTCAATGGTAGCGGACGATAAGTTTAGAATAGCTGGGGCTGTGGCTCAGACTATTATAGACACACTTACTCGTCAAGATTACATCAACGTCATCTGTGCTCGTGCTAGTCACTGGAATCAAGTGGGCAGGTCTGATATTATCAGTTGTGTTCAAAGTCAATCAGCTATCCGCACGTAAGCAAATGAGAGAAAGAGAGAGAGAGAACTATGTTTATTTTGATACACTCCAAATATACAGTGCCATTCACAAATACGGCCGTCAAAGACGTCACAAGTTACCTGTCTAGTTGACCACCCCTCCATCATGCAAATTAAAAAATAACTAGGCTAGCAAAATAAACATGCAATACCAGTAAAATAAATTACAGTTGATAAAGTTTGAGGTAATAACAACAGAAATTTAAAAAGATAATATTAGAGTACTTCATTCCCGTGTTGGATCAGGCAAATTGAGGATTCCTTAACTGAAACTGCATTGTGCTTTCCTAGGGCTAACTAACAACGAAGCTGAGAAAAATATAAACAGTGATATTTGAGGGGAAAAGTCTCCAGAAATATTCTTTGAAATGACCTAAGATTATAGGAATAGACTGATGGACTGGTTGTAATTGAGAACAATATAGTTGGCGGTCTATTGAAGTTATTTGCTTTCCTGCTACTTTATAGTGCAGTAGATAAAGAGATATCACATAAGTGGATGGGGGTTCAGGTACTTACAGACAATTAGATGTTGAATGATATGGATGATATTCATCTTGTAAATTTAACTAATTATCTCTCTCTTAGTGGACTACTAATTGCATTAAATAGTAATATTAATAAATAATTCATAATTAATAAATAGTAATTGCATTAATAGTAAACTACTAATCGTAGTAAATAATCGCATTCAGTCGAAAGCAGAGATGATACTGAGCAAGACACAATTTGGTTTTAGGAAAGGATGCGGCACAAGAGAAGCAATAGGGTAATGCGGGTTCTTTGCGAAACAAGCTTAGAATATGGAAATGACGTTTTTGTATGCTTTGTAGACTTCGAGAAGGCCTTTGACAGGATTTATTGGATAACGATGATGAATATCTTAAAAAGAATAGGAATTGACTGGAGAGATAGAAGACTAATGTTGAACTTGTACATGAATCAAAGAGCAGTAATCAAAATCCAACAAGAATACTCAGAAGAAGGTGAAATAGGACGTGGAGTAAGACAAGGTTGTAGCATTTCGCCACTGCTGTTTAACATTTACGCTGAGGCAATGATGGAGGAAGCCATGGAAGACTTGGAAGAAGGAATAAAAGTAGGAGGGCATTTGTTACAAGATGTACGATTTGCAGATGACCAAGGAATGGTAGCGAGCAGCGAGATTGGATTGCAGAAGATAATGGATAGGCTGAATGATACGGCCCTAAGATATGGCGTGAAGATTAATATAAAAAAGACCAAGGTTATGAGAGTGTCCAATAATAAAGGTGAAGTTAATATCACAATAAATGGTACGAAATTGGAACAGGTAAGGAGTTTCAAATATTTGGGTCATACTATAACCGATGATGGGAAATGTGAGACAGAAATATGTAGTAGGATTGCACAAGCAAAAGCGGCCTTTGGTAGTAGAAAAGAACTATTAACAAAAAGTCTAAAGAAAGACACAAAGATAAAGATAGTGAAAACTTTAGTTTGGACCACGCTATTATACGGATGTGAAACATGGACCTTAAGAAAGGAAGATATTAGGAAACTGGAGGCATTGGAAATGTGGATTTGGAGAAGAATGGAGAGGATTATCTGAACTCAAAAGGTTACAAATGAGGAAGTCTTGGAGAGAGTTGGCACAGATAGACAGTCGATAAATGTATTAAGAAATAGGAAGAAGAGATGGATAGGACACATTCTAAGGGGGGAAGGTCTATTAGAAGAGGCCATATAAGGTAGAATGGAAGGAAAAGGAGGCAGGGGCAGGCCGAGATTAGGTATGTTAGATGATTTAAAGACCCACTCGTATGTGGAAATGAAGAGGAAGGCAGACAACAGAGAAGAGTGGAGGCGTTATGTACCATGGACCTGCCAGTAGGCAGTGCACTAAGAGAGAGAAGAGAGTGGACTACCTACTGGCAGGTCCATGGTATATAACGCCTCCACTCTTCTCTGTCGTCTGCCTTCCTCTTCTTGTCAATATATGAGTGGAGCTTGTAAACATCTAACATTCCAAATCTCCGCCTGCCTCTGTCTCTATTTCCTTCCATTCTGCGTTCTATGACCTCTTTTAGAAAAAAGTTAGTTAGTTTAAAACATACTAATTGTATAAATTGTAATTAAACTTTCTCCTAATTCTTTCATTCTTTCTTAAGGATCAAAAACTTCAACTTCCATGTCAAACAATAGCAAGGATTCCTTGCCTTCAGAAACGCTTATAATGGATTTTTTGAAACAGTTGTTTAATTTAATGTGTGTATATTAGAAATGTAATAACTTTTAGCCCTATTAATATTAATTCTGCAAGTTTTAGCTTTACAGTTATTTTTATTTAAATTGTTATGTTAATATGCGACTTGATTAATTCTGTGCTGGTTAATGTATGTTTGCGGATAGATGGCACTTCTACGAGACAGAAGTTCTGAGCTGTCAGCAGGATCGCCTGGTTGAGGCTACTATAGCTCATCGCAAAGATCTCATTGAAAAGATTCACAATCTTAAACCTGGTGGAACTAGTGAATTCGAGTAAATTCTGTATTATTTATCATTATATATACATGTATATATATATATATATATATATATATATATATATATATATATATATATATATATATATATATATATATATGTTTATTAGTAATATTGTGTATATTTGTGTATATTTAATATGAATACTTCCTTCTGCTTTTAAATTCGGAATATGTAAGTGCCACTTGTGGCCTTTATCTCTGTTCATGCGCTGATGCTGTTTGTGTATAATTGTAAAGTCTATGTTTGTTACATGCATATGATTAATAATAATAATAATATTATTATTATTATAATTATATTATTTATTGGTATTATGTATTATAAATTCTAAATTCGTTATAAACTTCTGGAATTGATATTTAGTAGTTAGTAGCTTTTCAAAATTTAAACCTTCCATTTATTAATATCAATGAGTTAACTACACTCTATTGAATGTTGCTTTAATATTTGAAGTGAAATTTACTTTATTGTATTCACAGAATTGTCAGATCATAATTCTATTTATTTTTGAATAGAATTATACAAGATATAGGCATTTTTAAATTATAGGTTTACGTATTTCAGTCAAGAATAATAAACATTTGTTGAGATATATTGTATACTTGTACGACAGTCAAATTATGTTTGCCATCTAAATATCAATTATTATTTACTTTTAAGGTGTTGTTTTAGTATATCTTTGTAATGTTGATGGCAATTGAATCTCTGCAGTAATTGTTGTGTTACATTAGGAAAGGTTTTGAGATTGCCTACAGGCTGTTGAGAAGCAGTATGAGGACGGGTTGTCAGTCGATCATAGTGTTTGTTACAGACGGGAGAGACACGGATGGAGAGAAAGTCAGATGTGGTCCTGGTATATGAACATTTAAAAAATCTTTCATCATATTCATCATCTTCCATTAAATATCAGTTTAACCAGGGTCAGGATACGAATAGACTTTCTTCAGTCCCCCATTCAGGCACCTCGATCGCCGTGCAATGAGACTATTTAAGTCATTGAGAAACAAAAAATTATTTGAAATCATTAAGAAACATTTATTACAATTATTTGACCAAAAAATTAAAACTAACAACATATAATGTCTACAGATGTTGTACGTCTATGAATAGCGACACTGAGGTTGATACTGCCTTGAATCATTTTGCGCAAGGATCAAATGCATATCATTGATTGTTACATGAATGAGATATGTTGTTGGCTGGAGCCAGTCTCGATGTCGGTAAGATATTCCACCGCGGATCAGTATGTGTGGGGTTCAAATCTTGGGCTCGCCCGTCACTGACATCGCTTTCGAGTGAAGAAACTGACGTTAACATTAACTTTACTAGCTTTTTTTACTATAAAGTTATAGAAGTTCACTGACGTTGTCTTATGTTAACTCTATGATATAGTTTACTTTTTAATAACTGACTAGTACTGATTATTTTATATCTATGCAATTATTAGGTTTTAATCACTGATTTGTACCGCGTATATATATATATAAAGTCCCTAGACATATCTTCTCTCTTTCTCTCTCTATTTAACACCTCCATTGTTCTCTGTCTTCAGCTTTCTTCTTCATGTCCACATATGTGTGGATCTTTAAATCAAATAACATACCTAATATCGGCCTGCTTCTGCCTCTATTTCCTTTCATTCTACCTTATATGACCTCTTTTAATAGACTTTCCCCCTTGGAACGTGTCCTACCGAACTCTTATTCCTATTTCTTGATACATTTATCAACTGTCATGCTGTTTCCTAATATCTTCTTTCCATATGGTCCATGTTTCACAGCCCTATACTAATGTAGTCCAAACCAAAGTTTCACTTTCTTTATCTGTAGATATATCATATAAGCTGTAAAATTCTTCACCTACTGGACTATATGAAGTGAACTAAAGGTTGTGAGTATATTTCTGAAAAGTATTTTTTCATGAGTTGAGCTGCAAGTATGGAAACGTGAATCTATGTTAACTATGTTAATCCGTGTTAATTAAGTTAGTCTATGTTAATTATGTTGCTTGACATTGTTATCTAGTGCTACATACATGAACTGTATATACCATCTGTAATCTTTGAACGCATTGTAGTACTCTTGCATGAAAATTATTTCTAATTAATAAATTAAATCTTGGAGTCCTGAAGCTTTCTGTAATGCTATATTTTTCAGGATACTACACGAGGAGCGGCTTTGTTCCTGGTCCTATTTGTAAATACAACTGGACTAAGGTTTGGGAAGTTGTTGACAACAACAACAAGGAGCAGACATTGCAAGTAATAATATAGAAATTACTGATATTATAAATGAGATTGAAAAGCAAGATTTAAACAAACTGTTTCAGAAATACATTTATGCATTTTATATTAAATTATAATTCACGATTTTACATTTTCACTTTAATTATTTTAATTAAATATTCATGAATACTGTGAGTTGCTGTAATAGAATTCTTGCAATTCAGTGTTGAGTACGGGGTGAGATATACATAAGCAGTGCGAACGTACCTAACAAGATTGTGTGACTTAGGTTGGCGAGATAGTGTTGCATTTGCATTTCATTTTAAAATTCATTGCAGGAAATTCAGTTTATGAGACCTAAATAAGCATATATATGACTTTAACATATTGCATTTATTGTTCCCGGTTCATCAGGTGGAGAAAAGCAAACAAATCTTTATCTTCACGTATATTTTAACTAATATGCCCTGTTATATACTTTAACGAAGTCCTTTAATGGCCCTTTGCTTTGCTGCCCACTGAAATCATCCGAACGCACATGATAAGGATAAATTCTTTCTTCGCTAAAAAAAAGTTCATCATCTGAGAAAAAGCTTGCCGCTACATACATATTCCTTTAGGTTTATCTCCAACCTTAGAGCTAACTCTATAATTATGTGAGTTGGTGTTGATGATGAAATAAACATCTCTCTCCTCTCTATACGTTCATCTACTGCTCTTGTTTCTGTTCTCTGGCTGTGATGTCATCACTTTAGTGCAGTGTTTGTGCTAGACGAGAGTGTTTAGTTACCTGACACTCAGCGAGGCACTTTAGTGCTCTATTCTGTGCTTGTGCTAGACGAGAGTGTTCAGCTACCTGACACTGAGCGAGGCTCTTTATTGCTCTATTCTGTGCTTGTGCTAGACGAGAGTGAACAGCTAACTGACACTAGGCGAGGCACTTTATTGCTTCATGTGCTTGTGCTAGACGAGAATGTTCAGCTACCTGACACTGGGCGAGGCACTTCACTGCTCTATTCTGTGCTTGTGCTAGACGAGAGTGTTCAGCTACCTGACACTGGGCGAGGACGAGACGCTAGCGGGCAGGCTGGCCTGCAGGACGAGAGGCTCAGTGCGCAGACTGAGCAGTTCAGTCGATCTAATGTCTCAGATGGAAAACTACTTCAACTTCCTGTCGTCCAGTGTGTCGGAGAGTAGAGCGACAGGCCTGTGGACGACCCCCTATCTGGACGCCTGGGGGCTGGGGCTGCTCATCACTCACACCATCCCCTGCTTCAGTCGTCTGCATGGAAGGTTCGTCGCTGATTCAACCTTCACTAGGATACTGTGTACTTTCATTGTCTGCCTACAGTGTGTGTGATATTCATCATCATCATCAGGTCCTTGAGTTCTGTACAGAACACAGGGCGTCAACATACCTCCATTCGTTTGTAATATCAGCAATTTTCACAGCGTCTTCCCATGAAATGTTTAATGCTCTCAAATCATTGTTGATCGTATTTAGCCAAGTACTTCTAGGTCTTCCTCTTTTCCTGTTTCCTTGAGTTAGCTTCCAGTTAACTGCAGTCTTTGCGTATCTATCCTCAGACATTATCAGTAAATGACCTAAATTCTCAACCTTCTCTCAGAAACTATTTCATCTAATTTTCTTTATCCACTCCTTTTGAGTACTGTTTCATTTTTAACGTGGTCCCAATAGTGGATATTTAAATATATCCATATTTAAATATCCACGCATGTGATATTAGGATTCTGTAATAGGATTCTCGCATCGTGACGGTGATTAAGAGGATATGGTATTTTGTATCATCACTGAGGGCTTTTATGTATTTGTGCAGTTGAAATAGGATTTCAGTCTCTCTTTTTCTCTCTCTTTTCTCTCTCTCTCTCTCTGTCTGTGTCTCTCTCTCTCTCTCTCTCTCTCTCTCTCTCTCTCTCTCTCTCTATATATATATATATATATATATATATATAATATATATTACATGTAATATATATATATATATATATGTATATATATATTATGTATTATATATTTATATATTATATATATATATATATATATATAAATATATATATATACATGTATATATATATATGTATATATATTTATGTATATATGTATTTATGTATATATATATATATATATATATATATATATATATATATATATTTATGTATATGTATATATTTATTTATTTATTTATATTTATATATTGATATCTTATAATGTTGACATCAGAGCACGATGGTTCATTGTAATGTTTTTAGCTTTTATTTGGTGACGTCCTTGGTCTTGGTCGATTTCAAATGTTTGCCCGTGGTGACATTTGATTAAGTTTAGTCGTGATTCTATACGATGGAGTAAGACTGTTGAGATGTGATTTGCTAGTGGTTGGAAAGAGGATTATGACTAGCTAGGTAGAGTGAGATATATGCCTGATCAAATCTGGTCTAATTCAGAGCTAATCAACTGCATTCATTTACTTCTTATTGAGCAAATAGAAATTGTTTTAGTTTATATAAAATTTATCCATGACGGCAATTCATGTTTTAGCTAATTATATTATAGAAGTTTGGATTTATGTCTTCATTGCAATTAATGATTTCTTTCGCATTACAACGCTCTTCAATGTTTGTGTTTCATTTTGTCATCTAGATTATAGACTCTAGATATATATATTGAAACAAACGTACGGTTGTTTTAGTAAATACTTTTACTTTAGACTTATCGGTGTTGTTGGAGTCGATGCTACGATAGAGGAGATAGAGCACTATCTTGGACGTCATCAGTGGGGTGCGGTGTATTCATTCCTAATCAGTCGCAAGGGTGAAACCATCTTTCATCCACGACTCAAACCTAGTGAAACCGTTAGTCATTGGCGGACTTAACCGTATATTTTATAGTTATGATCCTTATGAAGGGGATTGGATTTGAGAATATGTGTAATTATATCGAGCGGTGGAGTTAATCTATAATCAAAATAAAATAATTATACAAATCAATCAACAAACGGATAGTAAACAGACAGTATATAGATAGTAAAAATACCGATTATCCATAATAAAGAAATAGACCTGGAGTGAGATAGACCTGGAATAGATATGGAGTTGGTTATGATCTCACTTATGAAAATAGCTTGTCTCTACAATTTACATATTCATTTATGACGTTTTATATTGTGATTAAATTTAATTTTTAATGAGATTTTGTATAAAATTAATTTCGATGCTTTTTATCTTTGTATGATTTATTTTCTTATATTCATATATTTGGCAAGACATAGATATCATAACTTAATATACATTTTTCGTTCTCGTCATCTCACTTATGAAAATAGCTTGTCTCTATAATTTACATATTAATTTAAGACATGTTTTATTCAGCTAGTCTGTTGAATTTAATTTATAATGAGATTCTCTTGAAAATTGCTTTCTCATATTCATATATTTGGCTAGGCATATATAAAATAATTTAGTATCCAATTTTCGTTCTCGTCAGACAGTCACACTCGTTGTTTCTCTGAAAGGTATCTAGAAAATATGGCTAAGCCGGTCGCTTGTATTATATTATATTATATTATTCTATTATTGACACTTTGTTCGACCGCGGATCAGTAGGTGCATGGTTCAGATCCATTGCTCTCATCCTGTCTCAGATTTTCTATCGAGCAGGAAGCTTACGTTAAATTTGCCTTTGGTTTTATTTTTGCCTTTAATACTCTGTTTAAAACCCTGCTCTGATGGATTGTAGATCTGTTTGGATAACATTGTCCTGACCTTTCTTTGATTGTAGCTGGTGAACGATCCCCTCATTATCCCGATAGAGCAGCTGGAGTTGAACAGAGATGGTAAGCCTGTTGGGGTCTCTCAAGTACTTAAAGATATGAGGGCTGGTAAGACAGGCAGTATCACGGTTCCTGAGGCCAGAAAAGCCATTGGAAAGGTTAGGGACTGCATTGAGATATTAAGTAAAACTATGCCAGTTGTTGTATTGTCCATTACTTTTCAACTCGTATATTTTCTAAGTAATTACTCTCTTTAGTATGCACGGTAAGTGGATACCAAACCATGTTATGTTTAATATACTCTGTTCATATTTATGTAATGTTTTTATGTTACTGCAATTGCTTTATTATTAACATTTTAGTTTCTGGTATAATTGTGATATGGTGTATTGTTGTGATATTGATACGTATATATTTTATTGACTTTTGAAATTTTTTTAGTTCCTTAAACTCTGTCACAAGTACTGTATGCGTATATATTATTGTTGAAATGCTTATTTTTACTGTGTAGGATAAATATATTCCAGCCACTTACTACTATGCTGCTCTCGAGCATTCTGATTACTCGGTGGCTTTTAGTCTTTCAGAAACTGATCAGGTCTGTTTTGCACTACAAGAAATGGCTACTTTCTTGATCTCGTTTGTACTTTATTATCGTTATTCTTTCACGATGCAATGATGATCATTTTTGTAAAGAATTTTGTGTACAGTCACATAACTATTTAACTAACTTTTTATCTAACTTTTTCTAATTTAACTTTTAATATAACTTTTTATATGCAGTACAGAAACGGACGCTCTACAACTCATACTAATTATGAACAATTAGTAGTAGTAGTAGTAGTAGTAGTAGTAGTAATAGTAGTACGGATGTTTGCAAGCAACACTTGCAATCGAAGGTACGGGAAAAAAGAAGGCAGCACACTAGTCCCAATCCACTCCACGAAATAAAAATGTTTTAAGCTTGGATTTAAAGGAAGATGTTCCGAGTTCATTTCGCAGCAATGCCTGTAGTTTATTCCATGTTGATTCAGCTGCCCAACAATTAGCATTAGGAATAATTTTTTACAATGTACTATTTAGAACCACTAGTTATAATTGCTGTTAATCAAGATCCAGGTCATTTCGGGAAATCCAAGTTATATTCTATATGTATATACATATTTGATTATATGTATAATATTATACATGTATATATATAAATATGTGTGTATTTATAAATGTATATAATATATTTGAATATATATACATGTATATATATATATATATATATATATAAATTATATTATATATATATACACTGTCTACATGTATATATATATCAATCAATAAGAATTTAACGTCTGTTTCTTCGCCATAAGGCAATGTCAGGGACGTCTCTCGTATATATATATATATATGTATACACATGTATGTATATATATATATATATATATATATATATAATGTGTGTGTGTGTGTATAGCATAATAATGTGTGTGTGTGTGTCTATATATATATATATATATATATATATAAATATATTATATATTATATATATATCTATATATATATAGTATATATATATGTATATATATATATATATATGTATATATATATATGCATATATATGCATGTATATATATATATATATATATATATATATATATATATATATATATATATATACAATAATAGGTTTTCCGAAGGGCACAAGAGCCGGAGAATAAAGCGACATATGAGAAGAGTTACTTCAATTTATTGATAGAATACAATTCTACCGTGGCCAGGACAAAACTTCCTGGAACTTTTGAATATTTGGAGGTTTCTCACTAAACTATCGTAAAGTCGATTCAGTAATATAGTAGGGTGAAATTTAATATCTTTAGTGAATATTGATTTTTGTTACTTGTGCTAAATAGTTAAATAGGCCTATTTGTTTATAGAATTTTGATTATATATATATTTGCATATACTAGTATATATATATATTTGTCGACCTTGCCACTGACTGGAGTTAATGACGATAAGATATCGGACCGCGGATCAGTATGTGTGGGGGGGTTCAAATCCAGGGCTCACCCGTCACTGATATCGCTTTTGAGAGTTGAAATTGACGTTAACACCTGCTTTACGGCTTTTTAACGGGTTTAAAAGTACTTGGATTTTTATTTTGCTTAAAAATGTTTATGAACATGGTGTGATATTAGACAATTATATAAATTCTGTCAGCTTAACTTGAAGTTTTTGATATTCCTAATCTTTATAATAGATTGTCTTGCTGGTATTGCTACCTAGCTGATATTGACTAATATGAACAACCACATTACATTCAGATGATTCTGCGCAGGTAAAAGAGAATGAAAAGAAGTTTCCAGGCCTGCGCGTGTCCTATCTTCATTCCAGTATATTCTTTGCGCCCAAGTGTCACTGTGACCCGAATGCTTATTTCTACAACGACGACCTCGCTCAGAAGACTGTTGATGCTCATCTCTATATTAACGGAGAAATGGAAGACATAGGCTGCGACCTTGGAGGCACTTATATCAAGGGTCTTAGGTATTTTGTAATTTCTCAGTTTTAGTGTGATAGTTAGCAATACCATTTGTCAAATTTAGAAATAGTTAAAATTCACAAGGTATATACCGAGTAAAATTTATATATATATATATATATATATATATATATATATATATATATATATATATATATATATAGAGAGAGAGAGAGAGAGAGAGAGAGAGAGAGAGAGACAGAGAGACAGAGAGAGAGACAGATAGAGAGAGAGTAAAACTTAAGGATACAATTAAGAACACTGATGAATTTAATGCAGCTATAATTGTCAATCTTTTATTTAACTGAAAATTATAATTTATATATTTCTGAATATGTAGTTAGCTAATCATCAGTAAACTAGATATCAGGAAACTAGAGGCTTTGGAAATGTGATTATGGAGAATGATGGAAAAGATTAGTTGGACATACAAAATTTCAAATGAAGAAGTTCTTGAGCTAAAAATCGCTTTATCGACGTATATATATTGTTTAATTAGGTTAACGTGCACGAGTTAATGAATTGTAACTAGTAAATAAATTTAAAAAAATTAATAAACCAAGTAAGTAAAACAATATATAAATAAACAAAACAAAAATAGTAAATAGTAATAGTAACTAATGTATCTCGTGGTGTCCTTGCAGAGCAGATGTACTGATCGACCAGCCTGTAGAGAAGCTGTGGAGGACTCGATCATTTGATGGCATCAAGGATGTAAAGTGGACGTATGTGGGAATGAGCAGCGGAGTGTTTCGTACCTACCCAGCGCATAGATCTCGGCGTAACTACGATCCCACTACGTACGTTAACGTAACTGTAACACTGATGATTAGTGCCCTGGTTTTATTGCCGTCAACATTGACTTTTTTTTGTACATGTGTTTTATTTATAGCATTTAATAGCATCTAACGATCTCCTCTCAAATTACCTGAACATAGACTGCAAATAAAACGTTCTGTCTCTCCTATTCTATCGATCTAACAACATTTATCAATCTACCCTGACCATTTTTTATCACTGGACCGGCTTTCAGTTTGGACCTTACTTCTCCTAAGCACATTTCTTTTGCAGATTGGTCTGGGTGAATTGATCTGTAGTGATGTGTGCTGTGGAGACATCCCTAACATCATCCTTGGATGAGGAAACAGACGGTAAACCTTTATTAATAATATTATTATTAGTATGGCCACCGAAACAACTTCATACCCTAAGGACAGATCACGGTATTTATCTAACTTCCTAGAGGCGGCATGAACAGCAGCTCCACGGGATGTGACTGAAGCCGTATTCAGGTAGGAGTTTGACATAGTGTCAATGACCATGACGTCCCATACGGCACATTTACCGTTGCACCAGGGCACTAAAGTCATGCCGTCCGGACGCTTGCCGTCTGATCTGGACAACCCACTTGGTTCCTTAGAGGAAGGGATGCCTACTCTTGAAAGTGCTCGCCATATTAAGTCATTTAAATTGTGATGGCGAGACATCCCATTCTCCTGAGCTTCATTGCAGAAGAGGCCGTGGAGACCTAAAGCGTCGACTTCTAGACCACAGGTGCACGTGTGAGGCTCGCAAGTTTTCGCCCCTAAACGGAAACTAACGGCTACTCGAATCGCCTCATTGTCTAAAAAAGCCCACAAGAAGCTACAGGGAGGGCGTGAAGCCAGTCGCTGCTTCTTTTGGTTGATACAGCTAGAAGTCGTGCTCTATCTACTGCATTGGACTGGGAGTCTAACAGGCTGTTATAAATCCGATCTACTATAGGACGGTCCCATGATTTTTGGTTACTGACTGAGGTAGAAGGTGGAGCACTGGAGGTGAGGCTTTTAGACCAAACTGACAACACAACGTCAATGGAACTATCAGCAGAAAGGGAGCACTTATGAAGGATGGCGTCTTGCAACTGCCTCGTTCCCATCGCTGATGCCAAGAAGGCTGAAGGCGCGATATAGGAAACAAGACGAATTCCAAGACCACCCTTGCTCACCGGTAGACTGGCTTGCTGCCACTGCAAATCAGACAAATATGCGTTGATAACGGCGCACAAGCATTGCCTAAGAGCCTCGTCGTAGTCTAAAAGCCGCGGATTAGAGAAGCTCGGACTAGACCGCAGAATGTGCATTAGTTTAGGTGCACTTAATGAAAAGCGAAGGATTGTCAAAGCATCATGAGCGGCTAGCGACTTCAGGCGCGATGCTGTACATTTGAGATCCTCCAAGCAACTAGATAAAGCGGTGGTAGTAGTTTCTTCTCCAGAGAGTGGCGCGCCGAGTAGAGAACTATGGGAGAGGCTCATTGGCAATGATGACAAAACTGAGTTGCCCGGAGATTTGCAAACTGATGATATGACTTCGCACTTGCTACGATTCAACTGAAGCCCAAATTCTTGGCCTCTGTCTATGATAGTCTGTACATCATTTGCAATCGACGATTCGCAACCACCTAGAGTAATGTCATCTAGGTATCCCACCGTGAGAGCGCTAGAGAGCGAAGTAGTGAGAGGGTGAATAGTCAAGCAAAACAGCATGGGCCCTAAGGGATCCTCTTGTTGTACTCCTTCCTGTGACTCAATGCACCTGTCTCCGAACTTCAACCACGAAGGGCTTGAGTAAGCTAGATGGCAGAAACTATACAGCTCTGGTATCCTGTGATGTATTTCGATGAGCATTCGTGATCTACTCAAGCAATTAAAAGCATTACAGAAGTCTAGCTTTACCACGAAGTGATCAGCTGGCATTGACTCAGGAAACGGCGAGTAGCGTGAACAGCTGCCTCACAGCCTCCTGGAATACCAGCTCCAAGTTGAATTGAGCTCAAATAATCGCTGAGAGCAGACACTGCATAGCGATTTTGCGCATTTAGCGGCTAAACGACGCCAAGTGTAACCCATTGCAATGGGGCGAATGCCGCCAGATTTCTTATTGATATTATGGATTTCTTATTATTATTATTATTATTCAAGGTATAGCTCTTGCCTCGACTACGTGACAGTGACAGGATGAGGATTGAACGCTGAGCTAACTGATCCGCAGTCGAGCCTCTACCGATGAGACTGGCTCAGTCCAACAACTGATTACAACTCTAGCGATGTATTGAACAGGCTCAGCTGCCTCTAGTTACAGTGGAGTTATATATGTGTGTGTTATTTACGATTACAAATGGCCTGGGTTCAAAGCCCAGGTCATTCAAGTAATGATGGATATCCCTTGGGCCCATGGAAGGTTAATCTTGTATCGGAGTGTGCTGCTGATTGGTGTTATCTATAGTAAAGATATAATTAATCATGGAAAAGATAAATAATAACCTGCCAGGAATCTTTAAAGAAATCTCGAAGACTGGACACCGGCCTTGACACCACTATAGAAATTGTCGGAAGTTATTATTATCATGATGATGATGATGATGATGATTATTATTATTATTATTATTATTTTTTTTTTAATGCCCTGGGCTGTAAAGGGCCCTGGGCTAAAAAATAAGATAAAAGAGACTTTATTTAATTAAAAGTTTTAAAAAAAAAGCGATTAAAATAATTCCTCTGCACTCTGGGAAGCCGCTTTAGCCAAAGTGCCACTGAAGCAGACTGCATTGAATCGCTGGAGAGCAATAGACGGTCGCTGCCACAGAAAAGATTTTTTGTGCTTATCACCAGTAATGGCGCTGGTCCTCCTGCCTATATCGTCAATAAAGTCTGATGCGAGAGAGTTGATGGGCCCCAGGGTCTCAAAGGCAATAGGCATGAAGATATAGTTGCCAGAGATTTCGGCATACTTCAGAGTTTTCCTATTAGCCGCGGCCTCTGCTGCAGCACCAGCAGCAGCGCAAGAAAGGCCGAGACTGCTACTGAGAAAGTGTCCGTAACTGTGACGTCCCAGCTAACACACTTCCCCTCTGCCCATGGAATTTGAGAGACACCGTCTGGACGTTTACCATCAGTGCGGATCAATCCCAGGGGCTCTTTAATGGCTGGGATATTCGCTCGACTCAGGGCGCGCCAAATCAAGTCGTTTATGAACTGATATCTGCTGATTCTGCCGGCACTACGCTTGCACGACAGGCCGTGAATGCCTAACGCATTGACTGAGACACCACAAATGCAGTTGTGTGGCTCACATAAGGTAGTGCCCAGACGAAGACCGGCCGCGACTCTGACTGCTTCGTCGTCCAGACGGAGGCCGCATGATGAGATTGGTAAAGCCTTGATCCAGTCTCCACTATGGGGGGCCGACACTGCGAGCAGCCGCGCCTTTTCTTGTGGCAAAAATGGCTTCGCAAGGAGTTCCGTGTGCAAAGCAGTAGTGACCTTTGAGTCCCAAGCCTTCATGCTATGAGCCATCATACCGATTGGAGGTTCGGATGTGGACAGAGCAGTCCAAATGCCCTGAATCCTGGATATCTCCAAGTCGGGAATTTGAAAGAATCCGGAAAGGATTGAATCCTATAGAACGCCAGTCCCCGCGGCTGAAGCCAAAAAGGCAGAAGATGCCAGCGACGAGACAGAGCGTATACCCAATCCTCCGTAGCATATTGGCAGGCTAGCCTGAATCCATTGAGCTTCGTTAACATTAATATTAACGATGCTACTGAGCGACTTTCGTATGATGGAATCATAAGTCTGCAATGCTGGATGACCCGCACATGGAGAGGCACGCAATATGTATATGAGTTTTGAAGAGCCTACACAGCTCCGCAATATCGTTAGAGCGTCGTGTGCGGAGATGAGCTTCAACCGGCTCGCGGCTCTCTAGTTTAGAGCACTGAGTATTGAGAGCCAAATCCATAGCTTGACCCGTCTGCAATGGAGCTCCAAGTAGACTGGCTTCGACAGGCTTTACACGAATGAATGTATTGATGGCCGAAAAGTTACTGCCGGATCGAGTGGTAATGAGCTCACATTTATTTATATTCAGGCTTAGCCCCAAAGCCTTTCCCGCAACCATCAGCCTTGAGATATCATCCGCCACGGTAGACTCAACCCCGCCCACAGTTATGTCGTCTAAGTAACCTATTTTCAGAGAAGAAGATAGCGACTGGAGCAACGGGTGTATTGTCAAACTGAACAGGAGAGGGCCCACAGGGTCACCCTGTTGTACCCCCTCGCTAGACATGATCACCCGTTGACCGAAACGTAGAACACTTGGGTCTTCATAGGACAGACGGCAGAAAGGCCCCAGCTCAGGTAGTGAAGAGTCTACAGCTTCTAGCATGGGAACCCTTTTCAGGGAGTTGAAAGCGTTGCAAAAGTCCAGTTCGCTACCCAATCGTCTGGCATGCTGCTAATGAATCGTCGGGTGGCATGCACGGCGGCTTCACAACCTCCTTTGACACCCACGCCTACCTGGATAGGTTGAAGAGAGTTTGAGAGCCTGTCTAGGGCGAAGGAATTAGCACATTTGGCAGCGATCCTCACCAACTGCAGGATGTGCTGTGGCCTCAGACCATCCGGGCCTCCAGAAGAACTGGCGGGGAAACTTTTCACGGCTTTCATTACCTCCGCTTCAGTGACTTGGAGCGTATTCGCTTGGGGAGAGGCTGAGCTAAGAAGACTACGGGGTGTACTGTCCGCTGATGGATGTTTCAGACTCAGCTCTCTGTATGTTTCATCATTATTCGGGGCCAGCGACTCTTCTGAGTACAGGATTCGCAAGGCTGCTCTTAAATTTCTGTCTTCGATCTTTGAGGTCACTATGGATCGGAGGGATTCCTCAGGAGTACGCGGCCTGGAAGATTTGCGAAACTTCGCTCTTTCTTCGTCTGAAACAGGATCGTCCACCCCGGACACTCTTTTGTGAATCAAGGACGCCATATTGTGCCTTTTCCCTGTTCTTTTAGGTGCTAGCAATATGTCTTCGCCAATGGCAAGAAGAGATTTCCATGCTTCTAAGTCGTCCACGCACTTAGAGATTCTATCAAGTATATTTATCAAGTAGGTGGTGCAAGTGGCTCGAACAGATTTAGGAATATGCTTGATAGTACCACTGGTAAGGTTGGGATGAGCAAATACTGTGGCTGCATCAGAAGGATGGCATATCGGGGGGATGCTGTTTGATGGGAATGCGGGTGGATGGTGGTCCTCATCCCTTACATCACTAGATGAGCGTTGTGATGAGATTGTCCCCTGAGCTTCAATTGGGTGCTTGTGAGACCCTAGGCACCGGTTGTCACGGGGGCCATGTAGGTGAACAGACCCGTCTCTAATGTGCAACTGAAACACTTCTAAGCACACACTGCAAGTACCGTTTCTCTTGTTAGCATCCTGAGACCATGTATGCCTGCGAGGCGGCATTCAAGCGTGAAGTTATAAACAGCACCGTGAATATCGAGTCTATTTATAGCCTTGGGAATCCTGTAAACAGATTCACACCTGTAGCTCATAACTGACTCCAAATTTTGACGAAATGGCAGAAAAAGCGAAAAACTCTTGGCGAGCGGATGAATTACTGAGGCTCAATCCTTCTGTTGGCAGAATGACGGTTGGCTAATAAATAATAAAAATCACGAAAAAGCAATGTTAAGTGCGCGAAAGGTAAACAAACGCAGCCAGCACGGACCTCCCAGAGCAGAGAATTATTATTATTATTATTATTACGCTGTGTAGGAGAGCGTGGTACAAGGTGGCAGAGTCACAACCCTCTAAGACCGTGCTGTCGACAGCGTACATGGACGCTGCTGGTGTGGGTAAGATCATAACGATATCACAGGCTCTGTGCGAGGGTATGACTCCGAGGACGAGCGAGGAGTGTCTGCAGATATCAGCGACAGGACCCTGGCCCGGGGGTTGTGTCTGTACTGCCGATGAGGACTGCGTCATAGGTAGTGTTGTCCTAAACATTATTATGTTTAATTATTAATTAATTTATTAATATTGTTATTATCTATGAAGCATACCAATTATATATCTTCTTCTTCAGTGCACTGCCAAGTGGCAGGTACATATTCATACTCAAAGTCTGCTTTCTCGCTCCATAAGAGCATTCCTTAGATCAACAAGTTAATCCCTTCACAAAGTCTATGCCTTATCCATACCTTATGTAGCCTATAGCTTGGGAAAAGTATGGCTTCTGAGGTGGTTTCCCGTTGCCTTCCTCATCCAATTATATAAATATATATATATTTATATATAATTGGTATACTTCATTGATAGTAACAATAATAATAATAAGTATACGTATAAAGCACCGCTCTATGCTAAATGCCACAGTATTGCGGAATGGACAGTGAAGGTCAAGTAGCCTGGAGGTATAATGCCACAATCGGTGTAGTGACTAGACCTCTACAAGTCTGGAACGTGAACGACTAGTTAGTTTAAAGCAAAAAATCACCACGTGGCTACAAGTTTCTTCGCTGTCATAAGTAGTAGAATTGTATTCATCATAAATAGCATGGTGGTGTTATACGTCATTAGATGGATCATAAGTAGCATTCTTGTATTGTTCTATACATAATTAGTATTAATGATGTAAAAAATCATATGTTTACGATTTTTTATTATAGATATGTTAGAGGTAAAAAATCCCACATAATATTCTATATAATATTTAAGCACCAAAATTCTAGACAGTAAGAACAGAAATGAAAAATTATAACGAAAAGAATGATAGAATGATTAGAAACTACGGATTAAAATAATATTTTAATAGTTTGATAAAGTATAGTATATTTATTAACAGGAATTAAATTTGAATATGGAAAGCGAGAAAATGATGTCATTTAAATATTGCTCGATTGTAATAAATTGTTTGAAAGAAATTTCGGTCTCACCGAGCAAATTGAATAAATCAGTAAAGGTTAAATAGTGCCCATATGGAGATATATTATAAATTATTGAACTCTTTTTAGCCTCATATGAAGTGCTTAAATAGGCTCTCTGATTTTGTGTATAAAATATGGATGGATTGTATTAAGTAACAATTAATTGATTACTTTCTAGTTGCCATCACATTTGCTACACTGGGACTATGCTGCCTAGAAGAAATATTATACAATCAATACTGTGTCAATTTCAATTATGATACATTAACACATACGACCACTATTAACCTTTTCACTACTAATTTTACTAATTGCTTTACTGATGTCAAGCACCTGATGACCAGGTTTTCCTTCCCATGCAATTATATATCTGTGTGGTAAGTGAAAGGTCTGGTGTACTGTAGGTCAGTGCTACGTGAGCAGCGCTCCGGGGCCCAACCAGGACTCTCCGCGCTGTGGCACTGAGAGAGTTCAGGCTGTCACTAGTCTCGACGTGCTCTACACGAGGTTTCACGAGATCAGCATGTCGACGATGAGAGCGAGCGACTCTCTTAAGTCCTGTGGACAGTTCTACAGCTGCCCTGACGGCGAGCCTGACTGTCAAACAAGGTACTGTACTGTATTTAATGTCTTAATAGCGTAGAGGTAACGTCATGAACTTATAACTGACACATCCTGAGATGAATTGAATCCTCGTGGTTTGAATCCCAGCCGCGCTGATCAGAGAGTAAAATCTCGGACATTCACTGGACTGGTTACATGGAATATGGTCTAAATTGCCTAACGGTTTAAACGTGTGGTATTAAAATTGATAGATATCAACACAGTTGATCATTTCACTATATTGCGTGTCATTCATTCATACTGCATGATGTTATTTATAGGTCCTGACTGTCAAACGATGTACTGTACCATGTACTGCTTGTAGGTTCTGACTGTCAAACGAGGTACCGTTTACAGTTCTGACTGTCAAATGAGGTACTGTACTTTGTGCAGTTTGTAGGTCCTGACTGTCAAACGAGGTACTGTACTGTGTACTGTTTAAAGGTTCTGACTGTCAAACAAGGTTCTGTACTGTGTACTGTTTGTAGGTTCTGACTGTCAATCGAGGTACTGTTTATAGCTTCTGACTGTCAAATGAGGTACTGTACTTTGTGCTCTTTGTAGGTCCTGACTGTCAAACGAGGTACTGTACTGTGTACTATTTGTAGGTTCTGACTGTCAAACGAGATACTATACTGTGTACTTTTTATAGGTTCTGACTGTCGTCAATCGAGGTACTGTTTATAGCTTCTGACTGTCAAATGAGGTACTGTACTTTGTGCTGTTTGTAGGTCCTGACTGTCAAACGAGGTACTGTACTGTGTACTATTTGTAGGTTCTGACTGTCAAACGAGATACTATACTGTGTACTTTTTATAGGTTCTGACTGTCAAATGAGGTACTGTACTGTGTACTGTTTTTAGGTTCTGACTGTCAAACGAGGTACTGTACTGTGTACTGTTTGTAGGTTCTGACTGTCAAACGAGGTACTGTACTGTGTACTGTTTGTAGGTTCTGACTGTCAAACGAGGTACTGTACTGTGTACTGTTTGTAGGTTCTGACTGTCAAACGAGGTACTGTACTGTGTACTGTTTGTAGGTTCTGACTGTCAAACGAGGTACTGTACTGTGTACTGTTTGTAGGTTCTGACTGTCAAACGAGGTACTGTACTGTGTACTGTTTGTAGGTTCTGACTGTCAAACGAGGTACTGTACTGTGTACTGTTTGTAGGTTCTGACTGTCAAACGAGGTACTGTACTGTGTACTGTTTGTAGGTTCTGACTGTCAAACGAGGTACTGTACTGTGTACTGTTTGTAGGTTCTGACTGTCAAACGAGGTACTGTACTGTGTACTGTTTGTAGGTTCTGACTGTCATATGATGCAGGTGCTATCTGTGTATTGTGTTATGATGCAGATGCTAGCTGTTGATTGTGTTATGATGTAGGTGTTACCTGTTTACTGTGCTATGATGTAGGTGCTATCTATTGATTGTGTTATGGTGCAGGTTGATTGTGTTATGATGCAGGCGCTGTGTATTGTGTTATGATGCAGGTTGATTGTGTTATGATGCAGGTGCTGTGTATTGTGTTATGATGCAGGTGCTGTGTATTGTGTTATGATGCAGGTGCTGTGTATTGTGTTGTGATGTAGGTGTTACCTGTGTACTGTGTTATGATGTAGGTGCTACCTGTGTATTGTGCTATAATGTAGGTGCTGTGTATTGTGTTATGATGCAGGTGCTGTGTATTGTGTTATGATGTAGGTGCTACCTGTGTATTGTGTTATGATGTAGGTGCTACCTGTTTATTGTGCTATGATGTAGGTGCTACATGTGTATTGTGTTATGATATAGGTGCTACCTGTGTATTGTGTTATGATGCAGACACTACCTGTGCATTGTGTTATGATGCAGACACTACCTGTGCATTGTGTTATGATGCAGACACTACCTGTGTATTGTGTTATGATGCAGACACTACCTGTGTATTGTGTTATGATGCAGACACTACCTGTGTATTGTGTTATGATGCAGACACTACCTGTGTATTGTGTTATGATGCAGACACTACCTGTGTATTGTGTTATGATGCAGACACTACCTGTGTATTGTGTTATGATGCAGACACTACCTGTGTATTGTGTTATGATGCAGACACTACCTGTGTATTGTGCTATGATGCAGGTACTGTGTATTGTGTTATAACGCAGGTGCTATCTATTGATTGTGCTATGATACAGATGCTACCTGTTTGACCGGAATGCTAATCTTATCACTGATCCAGACTTCATCGCAGCAGACGACCTGGACGAGAGCAAGTACAAGGGAGTGACTATGGGCAAGAAGGAGGGAGAGGTGATGAAGGACTTGATCTACACGCACGCTTTCTTTCAGAGAGTTGAGTCCATTGACTTCCAAGATGTCTGCAGTATCACTCCATATGCTCCTCCTGTATATCATTTCTATTTAAGTTTTATATAATTATGTTTTTCTAATAATGCTACAAAATTTTAAATGAATAGAAAAGTCTCAAATAGGGGATTGGCTGGTGGTGTGTAGGACAGAGATGATTTGAGACAGTCTATTGGTATCCCGACCTGGTTAAACTAAAACTCAAGGGAGGATGATGATGTTTTTTCTTATATGTATTGCATATTTAGAATATTTATACGGGTTGTAAATATGTGTTTTTTATTAAATGTTTTTCTGATATAGATTTTTTATTTTCTAGCAATTGGTGTTGAGCTCCGACTGTGATTTGAGTAAATTCATGAATAATTATGTTAATAATTGTAATTATTATGAGAATTTATATTATGGTCGCAGTGTGCAAAGGGCAGAGGAAAAATTCAACTGTCTATGGTACATCATGTAACGTAGTTTTGTGTAAAACTTGTCGTGTAGTCTTAATTCACATTGATCAATTTCGTTCGGTTTGATTACTTAAAAAGGATTTATATAATTCTATGGTTAACTTTATCACCAATAATATGGCTTCACCTCAGAAGCCATATTATTCCCAAGCCATGGGCTACATTTAGGTGTGGTAAGGCCTAGCCATTTGTGAAGGGATTAACTCGTTAATCGATGGTGTGCTTTTTATGGAGCGTGAAAAGTAGCAAGTGAGTAGGAATATGTACCTTTAACCTGCCGCTTAGCAGAACACTGGAGAGAGAGATAGTTATCATAACAGAAAGAGCACCTTAACTTCTAATTGGTATTTCTTATTCTGACGCTGATTTTAAACTTCATTTTTTACTTGAACATCAGTTGTACGTGATCGAATTGCAGTTTTTAAATAGTTAATAAAAAGATAATTAAATTACGGATTACAATAACAAAATAAAAGCATTATGTTTGCTTCACTTTTATGCGATAATTATAGTATTTGTACTGTGAATTATGTAATTGATTATAAATTCTTCTGCTTCATAACACAGGTCACGCTTGAGGGTATACCTAAGAACCCAGAGGAACTCGATAACTACTACAAGAACAAAGGACCTATTCCTAAGTTCTCTAATGAATATGGATGTATCACAGATGTTGTCAAATATGTGATCAACGAGACTGCTCTAGGTTAATGCTGGTCATATGCTTGTCGTAGTGTGATAATTGTTTCAATCTGCATGCATTTAAGATTTAATCTCTACTCTATATCTAGGGTATGAAATTGCAGAACCCATTGAAAATGCTATGATGTAACTTTATAAGTAATAATTTACTGGAAGTAATCCGCTCTTAACAAATAAATTTTAATCTAAAGGAAATGACTAAAAAGTTCAGATATGGAATAGAATTCTGTATAAAGCAAAGCGTGGAAGAGTCACTGTAATTGAGATTCGAAACCTTGATTAGTAATTAAACCTTGCTTAACAAGCTTAGAGATTAAACCTTGCTTAACAAGCTTAGAGATTAAACCTTGATTATTACCTTGCTCATTAGTCAAGCACGCTATCATCTCGTCCATCCAACCGGGTTTAAGCTGATTTACTAAAAGAACTCGTAATAGATGTTAACGTTGTATTTTGTTTTTTGCTGATGACGACAGGCCCGAGTGGTATGATAGTTGGTAACGTATCCGGACCCTGTATGTCGGGATTTTACTACGTGGCAGCTCTACCAAAGACAAATCTCTTTCTTCTTGTCATCGAGAACTGGAAGCAATATAAAGATACTTTCTTTTATAACTTTAACTGCAGGATTGCTCAAAGGTTAGGAAGAGTTCTGCTATAATCTTTGAATTGGAAACTAGGGAGTAAATCTAGTGCCTGTCAATCTTGTTGTAGTTGTTTTATTATTTTTGTCTTCTATTGTATCGCAATCCTGGAAACGATTCCTATAGGAATTGATTTTGTAAATTCTTCATCAAAGAAGTTTGAAATGCTCAACTGTGCTTAAAATATTCATATTATATACGTTCAGGGTTAGAAGTATAAGCAAGGGGTTTCCAGTGATCCTTGTAAATGCAATCACTTTTATACCATGCCTTTATTTACTATGCACATTTGGCATTTAGTTTATTTTGCCAACTAAGTAGTACATGACTAATCTAGAAGACAAATCGATACATGATAGCTATCTTTGTCAGCGAGAATCTTCACCTCTCTGTCCCACGTCATATCATCAATTAATTCCCTATGTCTCCTCCGTTCGTTTTAGAAAATTTTTTAGGCATTCCTGGAGCCTAGGCGCTCACTAACCGAATGCCCTTTCCGACGTTGATTTGGATCTCAGTGCTTTAGTCGCCTTCTGCGACACGTGGAGTCATTGGTTGGTTTATGCTTCAAACAAAGCGAACACAACATGGAGAAATTATATTATATTTAGATTTGGCTTCTATTATGCTGAAGATGTGTTTATAAAATACCAGTATATTACTAGTACCACTATATACTAGTACCACTGTTGTCCAATTAATTGAACAATGTATTTTAGTAAAAAAATTGCGTTTAAATGAACATCAATGAAGTTTATAAAACAGAATCTTTTTTTCGTATTTCAATTGTAGCATTGTGAACTCTGGCTCATACAGAATCATTAATGGTACCTGTGCTCATAGTGAATCATCCTCCACC
The DNA here is from genome assembly GCA_905160935.1 of Enchytraeus crypticus. Taxonomy (NCBI): domain Eukaryota; kingdom Metazoa; phylum Annelida; class Clitellata; order Enchytraeida; family Enchytraeidae; genus Enchytraeus; species Enchytraeus crypticus. Next base: position 1,779,618 of record CAJHZI010000463.1, read on the forward strand.
ACACTGGCTGAGGTATGTGTCTTGTGCTGTCTAAATCACACAGTGAATCAGTGAATCATCATCCACCACACTGGCTGAGGTATGTGTCGTGTGCTGCCTAAATCACACAGTGAATCATCCTCCACCACACTGGCTGAGGTATGTGTCTTGTGCTGTCTAAATCACACAGTGAATCATCATCCACCACACTGGCTGAGGTATGTGTCGTGTGCTGTCTAAATCACACAGTGAATCATCATCCACCACACTGGCTGAGGTATGTGTCTTGTGCTGCCTAAATCACACAGTGAATCAGTGAATCATCATCCACCACACTGGCTGAGGTATGTGTCGTGTGCTGTCTAAATCACACAGTGAATCAGTGAATCATCCTCCACCACACTGGCTGAGGTATGTGTCTTGTGCTGTCTAAATCACACAGTGAATCATCATCCACCACACTGGCTGAGGTATGTGTCGTGTGCTGTCTAAATCACACAGTGAATCATCATCCACCACACTGGCTGAGGTATGTGTCTTGTGCTATCTAAATCACACAGTGAATCAGTGAATCATCATCCACCACACTGGCTGAGGTATGTGTATTGTGATGCCTAATTCACATTATGACTCATCAGTATTATTTCTCTGATACCAAATAAAAATGCCGTAAAATATCATGTGGATTGTTTCACTGTTGTGGTGTTCTTTGAGAATGGCATTTGTATGAGAGATAAGACAACGTTGAGACTCGATAAATGATATCTATAATGTTGTATTGATAGTTAATTCAAGATTGTAATCATGTTTGTATGGTCTTGAATTATATATTAAGAGGCAAAAATGCAAGATATACCTTAATACAAATACATCAAGATGTATTACTATTCACCAGTTTGGTAAAACTATTACACAGTAACATGGTAACACAGTTCAAAAGATTAAAACTACTGTAAAGATTTTGAGATGTGCTATTATTATAATACTTAGAAGGAAAAACTTAAGAAACCACCTCAGAAATTCTTAATTTTCCCAGTCTTTCATTATATTTTTGTTATTAGAGTTTTATTCATTTTACTTGTTAAATACTATTTTTCAATTCTCAAATGTTAGAATTATATGATTATTGATTATGTGATTGTATGATTGACGTCCCTGACATTATACTTGAATGAGGAAACGGTCGTTAAACCTTTAGTGTTATTATTATTATTAATTAATTATTTCTCTTGTCTCTATTAATTGTTGGGGACGTCCCTGACATCATCCCTGTATGAGGAAAGGACGTTAAACCTTTATTATTATTACTATTATTATTATTGTTATTAACAGCAGGGGCAGTGTCCTATATTGAGAGATGTCGAGATTCCTTGTGAGTACAATTCTGCAGCTCGGCTTCGTTACTCCTACACTACCTCTACATTTCTCGCCACATGTGTGTTGCGAATCATATTTGTAGTAACAATATGATTTGTTGTATGTGCTTCATCATAGAGCTTCACTATATGCCTTCATCTTTGCTTGTTGACTTGCAGGCTGTTTTTGGAAACAACTTAATTGTTAAATTAATTATATGATTATTGAATACTTGTGTCACCAATTGTTTAAATTTTGTTTGTAGAATCATAAGAATCTGTTATCGTGGAGCTTTTCTATGTATAAGTTGATCATGGATAAGGAAATAGTTGCAAAAGTTTGTTGCAAATGTTTCAGTAGTTTTACTTTTTGGTTCTAGACTTTTCTTGGCTTTGGCGCAGTTAGTAAAAAGAATTCCTTATAATTTCATTAAATTTTGTTCATCTTAAATTGTTGTTCAATTTATGTTAATTTGACTTCTCCAGCTTGAATTGACATCCTAATTTTGCACTTCATATTTATATATACTTGATATCTTACTAATTTCACTAGATTGTTCTGTGTAAAAAGTTATCAATGTATCTTCGGTATGGACATATGATTTTAATTAATTTTCTGTACAGGCGAACGTTGCCTTTAATATCAGAATTTTCTGGCAATGTTCTAACTTACCTCTACTAAAATCGCGCATTGTGAAGTTTATCATTTTAATTTTCTAGTCTTAACAGGTGGGCTTTCGTAAGTAATACTCTGCTTTTGATATCTATTCTTCGTTTGGGCATCATATTTTTGCATACTTGAAGATATAGCGGTTTTACTATAATATACGATTAGGTTGAATTATTTTTGGTTTATTCGCTTTAATGGCACCTCTTTTATGCAGTTTTCAATTATACGTTTAATATTAACCATTTTTATTGTTACTTATTTGTTGTGTTTTTTCCTAGTCTGATTGTGGCAATGTAGGCTATTTATATTGCGTTTTTGTTGTGATTTTTAATCTAGTCTGATCGTGTTTTTGTCATTAAACTATAGTTGGCATCGTTCTTTAATAATCTTGGTTTTAGGTTAATTGCCCTATCGGTTTGACTTCAAAGTGATCAGTGTTGTCATAGATACTAAACACTGTTTGTTTGTTTGTTGTTGTTGTTGTTGTTGGTTAAGAAATGCATGTAGTTTAGATTTGTTATATTTATTATCATTATTATTTATTATTCATTTAATTCAGGCATGACAGCCGCTACAATACTCAACACAAACAAGTAAACCAAAAAGCAGAACTGGAAATTAAATAAATAAATAAAGTCTACTCAGGATTCTTTCATTTATGACTTACTAGGAGTTAGGCCTATAGACCTTTTATAATATGTAGCGGTAACTCTGTTCACATAATAAACAAAACCTAGTGGGAGAGTGGAGAGGGCTGTGTGCTTCTATTGAGGGCTGGCAATATTCTATACAATCGTATATATTTATAATGTATGTCTTCATTTATTAACAGAATGGTATTTTAACTAATAACAAAAAATATATATTTCAATTTCTTGTCAAATGATGATAAACATATGTCTTAATTTACAGTTAATATATGTCTAGGTGGAATATCTAGAGAGGTTATATTACATTTTAAAGATAAATTACATTGCAGTAGCCTGCCACAAATCAATAAATTGTATGATGCGCAGTGGCGCCGCTCTAACGAATGAAATAATACCTAAGGTGATTTTTCAGAGTAACCACCTTTTATAAAAGGTCTATAGGAACTGCCTGAAGCTTTTATTATTTGCAAAGCTGATATGTTTAGCAAATGAACTATTTATAGAAATAAACTATTTAGTGCTTTCCTATGATTGACTTGTGAAAGTTAATTTTCACAAGAATTCAATTTAATCATACATGTATTTTATGAATCTAATTTATCGTAGGGCCTACATAATGTACAGAAGCTCTGCGTATATTTGCTAAGCAGGCCTACATATAGGCTATATATTCATTATGCAGGATACTTTGAAGTTAAAAGTGTTTTGTTGTTCAATAAAGTTAAACTCAAGAAATGATCATCCTGGATGATGTCGAAATTATATATATATACTTATATTATATTATATATATATATATATATGTATATATATATATATATATATATATATATATATATATACACTGTCACATATTCATACCGTTTTACAGCTTTAGCTTGTATTCCATTAACCCCACAACATTTACTTGGCCTGAGCAGGTTTATTGATTTTAGCATGTTTTCAACAGTGGATCCGTGGATGCAGTATTTAAATCCAGTGTTCAGCCCGTCCTTAACATGCTGTCGAGCAGGAAACTAACGTTAAACTTGGCCATTTAGCCGTTAAATTTGCTGTAAATGAACTTAACTGATTGGAGTAAAATGAACAGATCTTTGGCTAGTACAGCCCCTACTTGGGAATTTTGTCTGATATATTTCATCCAAAATAGGGAACACGCTTAACTAAACCTCTGTTGAAATAATAAATTTTTAGATGCATAGCACGTTTCCGCTCGTGTGTGGACATGGGGGGAAGAGTGGATATGTTATATACCATGGACCTGCCAGTAAGCAGTGCACTAAGAGGGAGGTAGATCGAGAGAGAAAGAGATGCGAAGCGCTTGCATACGTATTATACGGTAGTAGTCTATTTTTAAAGATTTAATATCAGTATGATCATGCAATATTGTGTATTCTCTAGATTTTAGTCATTTTACTCGCAGATGGCGATCGTCTGGTTTTTAAACCAACGGTCGAGTTTCTTGAAATGCCCTTAGAGATCGGGTATTTTTCTAAACGTTAACATTTATTCGTCACATATGATCATAATAAATAATCTTCCACTGATCATGTGACTGGTGGCATTATCAATGGTATACATTTACATATGAACTTGAAGCTTCGGGGACTACTGCAATTGATTTTGCAACAAATAAAGGACTGTCAAAAGTGGGCTACTTATTGAAGTTATTCTAACATGACATGTGTGTACCAACGATCGCCTTTAACAGGCGACCCTATTCGTAAGCACGAATATTAATAATTTAATAATTGATTTACTAATGATTTTACTCAAGGCCAATTACACACTAATGAGGTAAAAAAATGTATATAGCTATCTATTCAACGAAGCAAACTTAAAATATAGAAACAGTCTATGAAAGCAGGAATTTAATTTCCTATTAAGTTTACACATAGGAGTAAAATCTTAAACATTTGGGCACGTGAGACTAGATAACTGAAGACTATGCGTGTATAATTAATAAATTATCAACCTAGTGGCTTGAACATACAGTATTTAAACTATTAAACAATAAAAAGGATAATCATTTCATTTTAATGTGTGCTTTAAAAAAATGTGCTCTTGGATTCGAATCCCAGCCGCGCTGATCTGAGAGTAAAATCTCTGACATTCACTGAAATGGTTATACGAAAATGGACCAAATTGCCTAACGGTTTAAGCATGTAGTATTAAAAGTGAAATATATCAACATTGATGATCATTTCACTCTAATGCTTGTTTACGTTACTCCATGCAAAAAATGTCAGATCTTTAATATTTTCTAAGAACTTAGTATTATATACATTTCGCCTGAAACTGTTGTAAGCGGGTCAAGCACGAGACTCTCAAATTAACATCGGTGATGAAAATGAATGCCATCTTAGAAGGGATCCTAGCCCCCAATCCATAACAACTCACGCTTGAACTCCTTCATTCAATCAGTAATTTATTGATTAATCTCTTATAAGCTCTGCAAGAGCAACACGTGTAGTGATCGTAGAAAGTGTTGTCACGCAGGTTGTGCCGGTGGTGAGCTGTGATTGGTTGAGACGTGGACCAATGAGAGAGCTCCATCTGTCACCGGCTAATGATCACATTAAAACTCCACGGTGTCATTCTCTCAGTCTCAGTCCTAAAACTCTACAAATCTCTCGTTTTTCTCTTAAATCTCTTCATTTTAGCTCCAAATATCTCGAAATACTGACGCCATCGACCATGACACTCGCCTCCGTGGCCTGCGCTCTGCTTCTGATCGGTTTAGTTGCTGCCGATCCAACTGTTCACTTCAAAGAAGAGTTTGACGGTGATTATACCTTTTTATTTGGATTTTTACCTGTAATTTGTCAAAAAGTATTAATTGTATGCAATTTTACTTAATCAATTTAGGAAAGAGACGTATTAAGTTAGTTTAATAAGCGAGTCCTAAAATCTAGAGCTCCTCTTTTGGTAATAATATGGATCTCGTAGATCTACATAGGTTTGAACATAGCCTACTGCCATTGATTCCTAGTCTAACTAGTTTTGCACCTACTGCCATTGATTCCTAGGTCTAGCTGCTAGTTTTGGACCTAATGCCATTGATTTGTAGGTCTATCTAGTTTTGGACCAGCTGCCATTGGAAACAGTTTAAGTTGCTACTGTACTAATTCTGTTTTTGATAGCAAAATTTAGACATTGAGTTAGGCTAGCCCTTTCCTAACTATCTCCAAGCTTGTAGCAGTACTATAAAGAATTTTGAAGCCAGCCTCAAATTCCTTCGATTATATAATATAGATTCATAGACTCACATAAGGTTATGTCCTCGAAATCAAGTATAGGATATTTCATTAATCTTTTCATACAAATTTATAGAGATTTTCTTGAATTTAATCACATTTTACTAATTTTGTGCAGAGGGGTGGGAGAGTCGATGGGTAGAGTCTACACATAAAGGAAGCGAGGCTGGAAAGTTCAAGTGGTCAGCTGGAAAATTCTACTCTGATCCAGTCAAGGATAAAGGTATTACTACTCCTCCTTATACCCACCTGAACCTGAACATTATTTTTCTGCTGACAGTAAACATCGTTTAACATTGCCTTACTTATTCTTACGCCCACCTAAAGCTAAACTTTACTTTAACTCTGTTGTTAACAAGCCTAACATTAACATTGTTTAACGATTCTCTTGCCTGTACAGACACGGGTTATAGACACCTGCTGGATTGCGTATACAAGTAAATAGATATTATATTTAGTTTCCCGGCTCATTGAATTTAAAGAAGATTCTTACAACCACCTCGCTGTTGTTATCTCATTACCGCGTTTCTTGAGCTAAATATAAACAAGTCGTAAAGTTGTGCCTTTTGCTTGAGCTCAAGAAAATATGCTCAGTGCTTTTTTTCCTTGTTAGCGGTATGCTGAAGTGCTTAACGTAATATGGAGAGGAGAGTAAAAGAAATTATGCATATTTATATATTAAGTTTTTGCTATGTTGAGTGCTATTTAAGTATAGTTAATTTTCTGGCATCTGAAAGCGTATTCTCTAAGTTAGCAAGTGCATGAACTTTGTGTTGTTACGTTTTACTGCCACTCCGATGTTTGTACGATGCCATGTTCTTTCTCTGCAGGTATCCAGACATCCCAGGATGCCAAGTTCTACGCTCTATCCGCCAAGTTTGATAAGCCTTTCAGCAACGAGGGCAAAACCCTGGTCATCCAGTTCACCGTGAAACACGAGCAGGAAATAGACTGTGGCGGTGGCTACGTAAAACTATTCGGCAGTGATCTCGATCAGAAAGACATGCACGGCGACTCTCAGTACAACATTATGTTCGGTCCTGATATCTGCGGATACAGCACGAAGAAGGTCCACGTTATCTTCAACTACAAGGGGAAGAATCTGCTCACCAAGAAGGAAATCAGATGCAAGGTTAGCGTTTAGCTTGATCATACGTCTTATGTTTAAAAAGCAAGTTGAATTTATACTTCTAAAATTGTTATTGTTATTATAATATTAATATTATTATTATTATTATAAAGCACTAAGATCCCACCAACGTCAGAAACGGCATTCAGTTGGTTGCCGTATAGGCTCTAGAAATTGCTACAAAATTTTCTAAAACAAATGGAAAGTCTGTCTGTTCACCTTCCGACCCTAAGTAAACTGGGATTCAAGGGTAGATCATCTACACTTGAATCCCAGTTTAACTAGGGCGATGGTGATAGTACTATTATTTTATTAATGATATCAATAAATTGATAATTGATTGTTGTGTAAAATAATTGTTATGTAGGATTTTTCATTAATTTTGATGTTAAAAAATCAACGTTCTTTTTAGGTCTGGTCGCAATGAGCGCCATCAATTTTGTGCTCGGTAGATATTTGTTCTATTTGTTATTGCTTCTTTTTGAATCAATTGATTCTCTTAAAGAAAATAATCTGTGATGTTTTCAGATTAATTATTATTGATTTGTTTGTTTTACTTTAACTCAGGATGATACGCTGTCTCATCTGTACACACTGATTGTTCGATCAGACAACACATATGAGGTCAAGATTGATAACAAGAAAGAGGAGAGCGGAAGCCTGGAGGAAGATTGGGATTTCCTGCCACCCAAGAAGATTAAGGTATGTATTTAGTGTATATTTAGGCTTCTATTGTTCAGTTAAAAATTATTAATTAATTATCATTACTCTTAAATTGATATATTATTTTATTGAAATCACTAGCTAAGGGCTATGCTAAGGGCTATGGTTGCTATATCAAGATCGGTTGTTCTGGTGCAAACTTAAATACTATGCTATGAGAGGTTCACTAGGTTGAACGATACATTAAAGTGCGATGAATGCAGGCGAAGCTGTTACACTTGTTAAGCTTATAATTGCTGAACACTACGAGTAACGTGGAGATTGTCATGACTGGAAGAAATGAAAGTTGAATGTGTTTCTTGTAGGATCCTGAGGCTAAGAAGCCAGAGGACTGGGATGAGCGAGAGAACATCGATGACCCCGATGACAAGAAGCCAGAGGACTGGGACAAGCCTGAGCACATTCCTGACCCTGAGGCCAAGAAGCCTGATGATTGGGATGATGAGATGGACGGCGAATGGGAGCCTCCCCAGATTGACAACCCTGAGTACAAGGTTTGTATCGAATCAGCTTGTTGCATAGAATCTGCTGTTGATATCTGCGTATAAGTGCTGTGAAATTGATTGCAAGTTTTCTGGCTATATATGCTCTCTACCTGATCTTGAGACTATGGCTGTTGTCAATGAAGTAGCTGATAGGGCTTGCAGTTGCTGTTCTATTTTTTCCTATATACTTCTCAATGTACCAAAGCTGATCTTCCAAATCTGAGATCCAAGATGCCTATTGCTTTGGTTGTGTTCCTGTGCGGTCACTGAGGAGCTCACTTGCACACACAGTGCACATAGTTGACATCAAATTATGTTACGTAATATTTAACTTTTCTAAATTTTCTTATCCCAACTGTATTTCTGCTGGAATTCAAGGAAAGATGATGATGGTGATGATAATAACAGTTAATGTATCGAATATATAATGTGACAATCAATTATATGAATTACAAATTATATTTTATAATTTAGTTTTTTGTTCCGTTTACTTCCAAATTAAAATTATTTCTTATATTCATTTACAACTCGATATTTTCTTTGTGTAGGGAGAATGGAAGCCAAAGCAAATCACTAATCCAGCTTATAAGGGTAAATGGGTTCATCCAGAAATTGATAACCCAGAATATGCTCCCGATACGGAACTGTACAAATACACAGACATCGGTGCTATTGGATTTGACTTATGGCAGGTACGTTACGGCGTATTGTACTGTAACTGTTGTTGTGTGCATTGTGGTCTTTAAATACAAATATTTGCTAATCAAGTGTTGGCTTAAAGTACTTTTAAGTTACTGCTCGTGATATATAAATTAAATATTTTATGCCGGAATTATTTATTTCCCAACTAAATATTTCTTGTTGTACCACAATATTGAATAGACCATCTGGAGCTGTTAGATTATGCTATAATGTCTTTGTTGCTCTCTCAAGATCAGCCAAACATGATTTTAACTGTAAGTTTTGAGATCTAATTTTCAATATTTTCTATTTTTTTAAACCTCCATTTCTCTGAACTGTTTAAAACTAAAGCCAAGTTTAATGTCTGTTTCCTGCTTGATAATATGTCTGTGACGGACGAACACTGAATTTGAACCCTATGCGTACTGATCCGCTGTCGAACAACTTGCCAGCAAGCCGCCAGCTCTGCCCATTCAGCGATGTGTCAGTTAATACTTATTACATTAATACTACTATAGCGATGCTTTAGTGAGTAATTATAAACAATTAAGTTACTGTTGATTTTTTGTATTTATTGTATTTCTTTTGCGTAGGTGAAATCTGGAACAATATTTGACAACGTTCTGGTGACAGATGATGAGAAATATGCAGAGACTGTTGGTGAAGAGACATGGGGTAAGATGAAGGATGGAGAGAAGAAGATGAAGGAAGCTCAAGATGAGGAGGAGAAGAAGAAGAGAGAGGAGGAAGACAAGAAAAGGAAAGAAGAAGGTTTGTAACAGTTGTACTTTCAGCTTTTCTGTATTTATATTTACGGTATTTTTTTATTATGTCAACTCTGGCTGGGATGATGGTTGAGTTCATTTCAAGTGTAAATTGCCTGAATAGTCGACTGAGATTATGTAATACACAACAAACTGTAGACTTGCCAACAGCTTTGTGATCATTTGTTCTTGCTTCTTCACAGATTAGTAAATTTTTAGTGTTAAAATACTTTTCATTGCCCGACAATGTTTTGGCATTGACAATATCATGAACATTACAAGTCTTACTCATGATATAACTTCAAGAATCTTAGAAGCAGTATTAATGAATCTTGGTACAAATCATTTATTTACTGGAATATGATTTAAACAAGCACGAGAAGAATGAAGAATTGTGACAAATTGCGGAGTGTTAATTAAGGTTGTAGTGCAACACTGAAGATGTTACATCTTTGAATATATATTTAATAGTTCTAGGGTAGATATAATTGTGTGGTAATTGTTAATTTTTATTGTGGCTTTGATTCATGCAGAAGAAAAGAATAAAGATGATGATGACAAGGATGATGATGATGATGAAGATGAGGATGAGGAGGTTTGTTGTTGTAGTGTATTGATATGTTTTCTGATACTAGTATTAAAGATTTTATATTCTATTAAATATATTTCATCAGCTCTTAACTAAGTTTCTTAACATGAATATTTAGATGTTCTATTGTAATAGATTTTAAAAAAATTAATTTTTATTATTAAAAACTTGAATATTTTGTTCTATAAGTAATTTATTTTACACCAATACTTTATAAATAGTATGAGATTGATTAGATCTTATATTATATAAATTATTGTATATTGAAGTTAAATTGCTGAAACAAGGATTGTAAAATACCACTGAAAGCATAACTACAACACAATATGCACCGTGTAATTAGTTGTATTAGTTTCTGTAAAAACTCTACATATTTACACTTTGTACCAAATTATTTTATCATTATGACACATATCTATTGACTGCAAATACTCGGCTAAATCATCCAACAAATGCTTATTAAACTGGCTCATCACCGATGATGGAATATATAATAATGTTCAGATGTCCTACAATTGATATATTATAATGTTCAGAACTTCAGATGTTCTACAATTGTCCATAGTACCATCTTTTAGTTATGTTCAATTAATATAGTATAGAAATTGTTATATGGCTGACATATAATTAATTAGGCATTTAAGATTCATCTATACTAAGGTCTGGTGCTAAGTATAGTCTTATTAATCTAACCTCTTACAAACTGTACTGATTTGGTTGTGTATTTATTATATTTCAGAAGCCATCTAAGGATGAATTATAGACGAAAGAATCCATGGACAATACAATAGAATAATGTTTGAATTGAAGAATGACTGCTACAGTTTTAACGTCTGTCCTTTAATTGTTTGTAAATACTTTGTAAGAGTGTTGAATGATGTGATAGCCAGAGCTGTAAGCTGTTTATTATGCGTCAGTTTGTGTGAGGTTATAGCTAATTGTTTATATGTATTGCCACGTCTTTTTGGCAAGTAATAAATTTCTAATATGGTCTAATTAATTAATTAACCATAAAATTAAAGGCTTTGGATAAACACGAATCTATTTCAATATAGTAACTGTTGATAAAGAAATCAGCAGCAGCTGTCTCTGTAGAATTGAGTTAGATTTTTGTACTGACAGAAGTATAGGAGTGCTTTTAGGATTACGAGCACAATTGTTTTGTATTGAAAGGACAGTAGAAAGATGTAATTACTCACTGATGTGTGCTGCAAGAATTGTACCTACGCATAAACAATTAGGCATTTGATCTTTGTGAATTCATAGATCGAGCCAAGAGAAGTATTTTGATACAACATTAACATGTTGTATTCTATATTATGTTTTGTTAATGAATTTGTTAAATCCCTATTAGTACTTCTAAATTAATTGATTAATTCAGATGGTTAATTGATTATGTATGTAAACGATTTCATTCTGATATTGGAAGCTTTCCTTGTACCTTAAGTAAGTGAACTATGTAAGAGCTGTAGACTGAAAAGATATTCAGTCCAGTAAGGTACAATATGTACAGATGTATTACATTTGTACTATTATACCCTTTTACTTTGATATTAAATATAGTTATTTTTAAGAAATATTCATTCTAATTATGCAAGGGATATTGATGATTTTTGATTGCATACATGAAAGAGATGAACAGTGTTAATTAAATTGTGTATAAAGAACTGGAATTGCTTTAAATGTTTCAATTTACTTTTTAAAAAGCTGGTAAAGCTAATATTAATGTCAGTTTCCTCTCTCAAAAGCAATGTCAGTGACAGCTGAGCCCAGGATTTGAACCCCACACATACTGATCTGTAGTCGAATATCTTACTTGCTCTAGCCAGCTAGCACAGTATCTTAGACAATATCTTAATAATGACTAAAACAAAATTAATCATAATACGTTAATAATGACTGAAATAAAATTAATCATAATGACAGTATATTAATGACTTTATTCCTATGTCACAATCCTTAACTATTGTGGATGTTGAACGATGACTGAGATTCTTTTTATGAAATTCAACTGACGGTTAGGTTCTATTCTGCCGACAATATTAGCATGTCCAGAGTTTTGTTCGTTGAATCGGTGCTCTGGGGATTTGTCATTCAAAGTTATCAACATTTGGTCTTCCAATGTGATCACCCAACCACGTACTTGTGCCCGACGTAGCTTAACATTCAGTTGACGCGCAGCTAAACTGAGTGCCCTAAATGCAACCTTTTATTTGTTTTTATGTCATAATAAACAACAAATACAGCATACTTAACTAAAACCTAAACAGAAAATTATCAGGATATTGGACAGTTCAACTCTTCAGCTGATAATTAAATTTGTTACAAGACCTTGTAAACAATCGATTGGTAATAAAACTAGAAAGAAATACAATTAAACTATAGATTTCTAATGTCTGTACAAGAAAAATTTTGCAGACTTCATAGTTGTTTAGAAACTTTTCCACATTTTAATAATTTCAAATGAGATTTTGTACAGAAATATTAGACTATTTCCATGCTGGAAAGACGATTGAGACAATTATAATCTGTAATTATAATTATTGCAGAAACTGACAGAGCAGTAATAACAACTGATAACTTGACTTGAAAAATTTAATTGTTGAAAGTTTCTACTCTTATAATACCTTTTTGAGGGGACTGCACACTTTTGAATGTTAGGCAGGATACTGTTCTGAATTCCCATTGGATACATAGGACATTTGTTACAAGATGTACGATGGCACAGAGAGTGGGCACATATAGACAGTTGATAAATGTATTAAGAAATAGGAAGAAGAGATGGATAGGACACATTCTAAGGGGGGAAGGTCTATTAAAAGAGGTCATAGAAGGTAGAATGGAAGGAAAAAGAGGCAGGGGCCGGCCGATTAGGTATGTTAGATGATTTAAAGACCCACTCATATGTGGAAATGAAGAGGAAGGCGGAAGACGGAGAAGAGTGGAGGTACCATGTTATGTACCATGGACCTGCCAGTAAGCAGTGCACTAAGAGAGACCTAGGACATAACTTGAGGATGGAAAAGAAGATACTATATGAAATATTCAGTATACATGATAAAAATTTAAAATGGAATAATCATTCAAGATTTAAAAATTTCATCATCAACGCTTATCCAATTGAACATACCAATGCAAACAATGCTAAACTATTCAATGAAGTTTGTGCGTAGATTGTTTAGGGCGGCGTACAAAGTCTGGATTGAACTGTGAGTTATATCTCATGTTTCGTTCATCAGTCTCTTGTTTCTCATCTCTCACTGTATCTCCTGATCTCTTGGCGAGCAGCTGCTGTTCTCTTAATCTCTCCTGTTTCTCTCTGGCCATTCTCTCCGCTCTCAGCTCTTCAATTGTTTTTGGTGCCCGAGGTCTTGCTGCTGAGTCACTGCTGCTTGAACTGCGACTTGATGTCGGCTTCTGAAACTATCAGAATTATTATTATTATTTAGACTGACAGCTCGGTGTGTAGCGCGTCAGATAACGTAATGAAATTTTAAATGACTATTCCTGGTATTGTAGGATTAGTTTCTATCGATAGAGAATCAAGCAGTATCTCGGACAATAATAGTACAGACAACATGGACAATTGACTATAAAGTGCCTAACAGCTTAAACATTTCATATAAGAAATGATAACAGTAATCACAGTAGTAACATACAATTAGATTAGTCAAAACTCAAATCTGCTGCCTTTAGTATATCATGCAAGCTTACTATCCACTAGGCTATCATATTGATAATGTATTCACTTTTTCTAGTACAACAAATTTATTAATTAGCCTGGCCCAGAAACGTTACCAATAAAAGATATAATATTAGGAGACAATGTGCATTTTACGCAAACAATGAAATTTTTAAAATCTAAATAATAGTGTTAATAGCACATATGTATAATGTCTCTCTCTCTCTCTTAGTGCACTACCTACTGGCAGGTCCATGGTACATAACGCCTCCACTCTTCTCTGTCTTCCTCCTTCCTCTTCATTTTCAAATATGAGTGGGTCTTTAAATCATCTAACATACCTAATCTCGGCCTGCCCCTGCCTCTTTTTCCTTCCATTCTACCTTCTATGACCTCTTTTAATAGACCTTCCCCCCGTAGAATGTGTCCTATCCATCTCTTCTTCCTATTTCTTAATACATTTATCAACTGTCTATCTGTGCCAACTCTCTCCTGGACTTCCTCATTTGTAACCTTTTGAGTCTAGCTAATCCTCTCCATTCTTCTCCAAATCCACATTTCCAATGCCTCCAGTTTCCTAATATCTTCCTTCCTTAAGGTCCGTGTTTCACATCCATACAATAGCGCGGTCCAAACCAAAGTTTCACTATCTTTATCTTAGTGTCTTTCTTTAGACTTTTGTTAATAGTTCTTTTCTACTACCAAAGGCCGCTTTTGCTTGTGCAATCCTACTGCATATTTCTGTCTCACATTTCCCATCATCGGTTATAGTATGACCCCAATATTTGAAACTCCTTACCGGTTCCAATTTCGTACCATTTATTGTGATATTAACTTCACCTTTATTATTGAACACTCTCATAACCTTGGTCTCTTTTTATAATAATCTTCATGCCATATCTTAGGGCCGTGTCATTCAGCCTATCCATTATCTTCTGCAATCAAATCTCGCTGCCCGCTACCATTCCTTGGTCATCTGCAAATCGTACATCTTGTAACAAATTCCCTCCTACTTTTATTCCTTCTTCCAAGTCTTCCATGGCTTCCTCCATCATTGCCTCAGCGTAGATGTTAAACAGCAGCGGCGAAATGCTACAACCTTGTCCTACTCCACGTCCTATTTCACCTTCTTCTGAGTATTCTTGTTGGATTTTAATTACTGCTCTTTGATTCATGTACAAGTTCAAAATTAGTCTTCTATCTCTCCAGTCAATTCCTATTCTTTTTAAGATATTCATCATCGTTACCCAATCAATCCTGTCAAAGGCCTTCTCGAAGTCTACAAAGCATACAAAAACGTCATTTCCATATTCTAAGCTTCTTTCGCAAAGAACCCGCATTACTCCTATTGCTTCTCTTGTGCCGCATCCTATCCTAAAACCAAATTGTGTCTTGCTCAGTATCATCTCTGCTTTCGACTGAATGCGATTATTTACTATCTTTAATAAGATCTTCAATGCATGAGGTATTAAGCTGATTGTTCACTGCTTCCTGAAACTGACTTATTTTCTCGTTCAATCCATTCAAATTCCATCTCTTACTGCTTTTCTTCTTAATTATTTTCTTCAGCTGAAGCCCTATTTTTGCCATTACTAGATTGTGGTCTGAATTAATATCGGCTCCTGGATAAGCCCTCGAATTCTTCACACTATTCCTGTACCGTTGCTTTATCAGAATATAATCTATCTGGTATCTTCCCTCGTTTCCGGCCTGGTTTCTTCCATGTGTAACGCCTTCTCTTCTCATGTTTGAACCAAGTGTTGGACACCACTAATCTCATTCTACTCCAATCCCCCATAACTATCACTTGATCTGTGGCTGTTTCTCCTTTAATCATTCCTTCTATCTTTCATACATCGCTTTAATTTCCTCATCCTCTGAGGCTGATGTTGGCATGTAGATTTGGATAAACACCAAATCTACTGGATCTGCTTTGATCCGCACTAACATCAGTCTGTCACTGCACTGAAGAATCTTTGTTACTCGTTCACTTAAATTTCTATCCAATATTATTGCCACACCCTTCTCCCTTTTTATCTCCTTCGGAGTATATAGCCGTGTACCCATCACTTATAAAATCTCCAGTTCCCAACCCCCTTACTTCACTCATCCCTAGGACATTTATTTTCCCTTTCTCCATTTCCCTCTTTACATTTTCTAACTTTCCCCTTTCACTCATAGTTCTCACATTCCATGTGTCCACACTTATCCTTTTAGGGCGCATGGAATGTCCTCCTGGTATATCTGTGGGGCACCCAAGGTGCCGTCTGGCCGTGGGATTCTTACCACCCCTCCCCATTTAAGGGGTGCACGGGACTGGGGGCGCTCATTTTTGTCGTGATATACCATTATTTTATTGGGGGATGTGCTTTTTGACGAGGTGGGCCCCCTATGCCTTCCTCAGCTTTGACTGACATTTACCGGGCAGGGGGCGTCAATCCCTGAGAAAACTATCCTGTTTACCCGTATGTATACTGTAGGTATCTAATAATTAATTATCTAATAATGTATACTGTAGGTATCTAATAATTAATTATCTAATAATGTATACTGTAGGTATCTAATAATTAATTATCTAATAATGTATACTGTAGGTATATCTAATAATAATTATCTAATAATATATACTGTAGGTATCTAATAATTAATTATCTAATAATGTATACTGTAGGTATCTAATAATTAATTATCTAATAATGTATACTGTAGGTATCTAATAATTAATTATCTAATAATGTATACTGTAGGTATCTAATAATTAATTATCTAATAATGTATACTGTAGGTATCTAATAATTAATTCTCATAATGTATACTGTAGGTATCTAATAATTAATTATCTAATAATGTATATTGTAGGTATCTAATAATTAATTAAGCAGATTATAATTTTTTAAAACATACCTCGAAAAGTCAAGTTTGGACATTAATCCTTCATTCTGCCTGAAAACTTTTAGAATTTTAAAATAAACATATTGCTTAAACTGGACTTTTCATTGCATCAAAAAATAGGTCAATAGAGTGCAAAAGGAAGAATGAGACAACATATTGAAAACAGAGCCAACAAATGATATCATTTAAGTAATTTTAAACTACTGCACTGGTTTTAATTACCTTGGTAGTTAATCCGTGCCTGGCGTCCTCTACTTTCTTCGTGACAGACACATATTTATCCATAACACTGAGCGGATCCAGCGACCTCTTGCGTTTAGTGTCTACCTCATCCCTGTAAAACAATCAATAATCATAAACGATGCTACAGTATTGATGCATGAACGATGGAAAGTAGTAACAGGTTCACTTAAACTTCAGCAAGTCTAAATTTTAACAGTGAGTAATAGATCTACTCAATCAATCTACTCAAGAGCTCACCATGAGTCCTATAAATGCATCCCATTTTGTAAAAAAATATTATATCTTATCGTAAGTCATTCGCGGTAAGCTGCTGTGCTCACGGTGAGTGTGAGCCTGAGTATACATTATATGCTGCATATTTACCAGCGATAACATTCAGAAATAAAACACAAAAACTCAAAATTAATGCAACAAGCATGTTGTGTATTAGTTTATTAAACTAATATTCTACATACATAACACATCTCTTTTTATTTGTTTAACACAGCAATCATGAATCTTGAATATTAAAATTACACATACTTAGCTAAATCACTGGCTTTAGAAGGAGCTTGCTTCACAGGCGCCTTATAGTACCAAGGCTTCTCATCTGTGCAAAAACAAAGAGTAACCATCTCAGATAACTTAACATCAGGTTTCTCAGTAGATTAGAAATTTCGACAATATTTCTAAATGAAAAAATAATTCAATTAACATTAGAAATCAATGGAGAGATCATTAAATAGAATTTAAAACAGTAACTGGCTGAATAATGTTTTGTTACACGCAATAATTTTTATGGTTACTTGATTTTACTATTTGATGGTCATAATTTACTTGAGAGTTTTTAAATATGTAGCAAAATAATAGTGATTGCATTGCACTAAACTTTAATACTAAATCCTAATCCTACGGTGGTCAGCTAGATAGGGCACTGTTGTGTCCTCTTGCTGGCCGTACCTGATCTAACTCTGATTTGAATGTTTTTTTTAAAGTGAACTCTGAAATGTAGGTTGCTTACTGTTATTTATTTTTATTTTTTCACTTCTGTTTACAATTTCGTTCCCTCTGTGTATGCATATAGTGCCGTCGTTGAGAAATAATAATAAATGTACTTTACATAATTTGATCCATCATTGCAATAAGGATGTTACTTAATTCGACTTCTCTTACGGCATCCTTATATGAAGAAACAGACAGTAAACCCTTATTAAACCTTTATTATTATTTAACTGTTTGGAATGAAAGTCATACAATAGAATTTTCTAAGTAGCAGCAAACAAAAACTAATTTTGAGAGCTAATTCCACCCACGATAGCAAAAAAAACTAGAAAACGACCAGAACACCAACCATTTAACTCCACAGATCCCTGACCGAGATACGTCAGCAATCCAATGGATTTTTCCTGGGCTTCTTTTTCTTTTCTCTTCTCCTCCTCATGCTCTGCATTCTTACCACCAAGTTTCTTCTAAAACAACAAAAAATATAAAGGCAAAATGTTAACCAAATACACATAAGAGCAATTCATCTAACATTTTCAAGTCTATTCGTTAAGTAACAACAGTTAATTAATAACAACAACAACGATACGATTGGAGTGCTAACATCAAGCACAGTGGAACCAAATCAAAACCGATGAGCAGAGTGAGGGGTCCATAAACGGTGAAAGCCAAAATCCAGGTAATCAGTTCAAGGAAGGTCATTCAATGCACTGCACTTGTTTTAAATAAATAGACTGTGAATTGTAACTAGGTATCCATAGAATTTTTCTTTCTCCCCAGCACATTTCTTTTTTGCAGATTGGTCTGGGTGAATTGATCTGTAGTGAATATGTGCTGTGGGGACCTCCCGGACATCCTCCTTGGATGAGGAAACGGGGCGTTAAACCTTTATTATTATAATTATTATTATTATTACTATATAAATAAAGATATGAACCCCCAGCTCTAGATCCTCAAAAAAGTTGATATGCTTGCTGGACGACTGGACCAATGATTGCTCATCTGCCGCGTTGTCATGACGACGCTTCTTAGTCCTCACCCTCAGCAGATCTGTCCTAGCTTCTGACTCCTGTGCAGACAGATAATTGTACAGAATTAGAGTCATCACCATCATCTTCCTAGAATCTCAGTCTAACTAAGGACGGGATACGAAAAAACTGTCTCAAATCCTCTCTGTCCTACATCATACCATCAATCGTCAATCCCCTATTTGAGACTTCCATTCGTTTCAATTTTGGTCACAATTTCTGGAGCCTAGGCGCTAACCAACCGAATGCCCTTTTTGACGTTGGTTCGGACCTTAGTGATTTAGTCGCCTTCTACGACACATGCAGTCACTGGTTGGTCAATTCTTCAAACAACCCAGACACAACACGAGAAGTATAGAAATAGAGAGTATACGAAACATAATGGTTTATTTATACTTGAATAAATTCTATATTTATCCCGACTCTAATTAAACTGAGATTCCAGAGAAGATGATGATGATGACGATGATGCTGTATAAATTGTATGTAATGGACTTAAACATTTGTAATATACAAGCACAAGCTCAAATGTAAGGGAACATATAATAAATGTTTCCTAAAGTCAAACTTAATACTAGTATTTGCCATTGAACAAAGAAAATTGTTTATTTATATTTATATATAAATATTGTTTATATTGTTATTTATATATATTAATATTGTTTATTGAATATGAAATTGTTTATATTGTTATTTATACATAAGAATATTGTTTATTTATATATTTATATTTATATATTTATATAATTGTTTATTTATTTATACATGTGGTATCAATTTTTAAGTTTACTGTCAGTGTCTTTAACTGTCATGACTAATTCCTAATCTTGACTATAATGCCTTAACTCAATCTTGACTTAATCTTCGTATAAAAACTATACCAGATTTAACCAGTACAGTTTATATGGTAGGCCTGCTGCAGAGATTCTGCAACATGCCAACCAGATAATAACTATTATTATTACATCCAGGCCGACAGATGCCTGGACAGAATCAGATATGAAAATATCTGATTCAAGCAGATTTAGGCAGATTTTTAATATTATTTGCTCTACATTTGAAATGCAGTAAAATTTAATTTAACACACACACAAAATACAACTTTAGGCTTGTTATTCAAAACAGTTATTTATTAGTAGTAGCCTATTATTACCAAGATTGGTACTGTAATTAACTGGTTGTTATATTAACTGTAATCTATGTAGTTTGTACTATTTCCGTATACGGTATAGACCTATACAGGCCTATAATGTGTCTTTCATTGATTAGAATGCAGAAATTGGTGTATTTTTGTTCCTCATATTTCTGTCCATATTTCCCCAGTTCGGTCTAGTTTAAACCAGTTTAAACCAAGTTTTGCCCACTGGGCTGAGCAAAACCAGTTTTACCAGGGCGAAAGTCAAACCCTATTTCTCACCACTAAAAATACACTAAGTTATCAGATTAAATACCTTAAAATCAGAAGTGGCAATTATATTAATTAAAAATATCATACCGCAAGTGCTACACGTCTTTGTCTTTCTTTTTCCTCATTAGCAGCTTTCTCTTCATCTTTTCTTACTCGTTCTATATTATTCTTGTTACGAACATGCCAACTGTAAATCATAGCAAATAACCGATATAACAGTTTTAGAATGCATTGTTATTTTTGGATAGTCATACTCCATAGAGATGAATATATATTTATATATATATATATATTTATTTATTCATAATTAGAAATCAGGCAGTAAGGCCCACACAAAGCACACAAGACACACAGCACACCCATAAAATCAGGTAAACACTCGTAAAATCAGATATTATAGATCTAAAATGGAAAAATCACAACCAAAATAATTAATTAGTGCACTTCCACACTTACTAACACACTGATTATACACACATTTAGAGTTATATATAATCGTATCAAAACTAGGAATGTTACATATCTGCAACATTGTGGATAAACTATCCTGCCTTTAGTAACCAAAGAACTGTTTGGCACCTCTATTATAACACGAACGAAATTTACTTAAAGAAGACACTTTAAACTTGGACCAGAGTGCAATATCGTAAAAACATAAACAATACGCTTTAAACAGAATAATTTTAACTGTAAGGGAGCAATTAAAAAATCGTCTTAAAAGCGTGTTAGTGCGGACAAAGGTATTACCTATTTCATGATTAATGTCATTATCATCACATAAATGATTATCAATCAAATGACCTAAATATTTAAATTGAGAGACAAAATTAATGCCATCGTTACCTAGTTTAAGATTAGGGAAAATATAATCTAAGGCCCATCTTCTCGCGATAGGTTCAAAAATCATTATATATATATATATATATATATATATATATATATATATATATTATATATATATATATATATATATATTATATATATATTACACATGTATATATATATATATATATAATACTATATATATATATATATATATATATATATATATATATATATATATATATATAGAGAGAGAGAGAGAGAGAGAGAGAGAGAGAGAGATACAGGAGAGAGAGATATATATACGTATACTTGAATTAAATCAATTTCATCAGAAAATTTCTTTTTCGTAAATAATACTTTTAGATTTCATATTGCAATTAAAATTACCTAAATTAACACCTAAATGCAAATCAGATAGGCAATTTACCAAATCAGAGTACCGTAATAATAATCCACTGTTGTACTTTTACTTGAAGAACTTTAAACCTGCTTTTACGTTTTTTTCTTAATTTGCAGAATTTAAATTGACTTAAAAATCAATAGCTTTACCTTTTCTTAGGAAGAATATTCATGATTACAGACTTTCAATCAAATGGCACCTTAAAACACAAATAATAAATTGTTTTAATATAAAATTATCTTTGCATTCCCTTATTATCATCCAAGTAAACAATAAACAAACAGACCATAGATAGATTCAGCACGATCCCCTGACAAACTTGGGCACTATATTGCCAGCGGCGAATAAAAAACTGCTTTAATGTATTTACATAAGAGATTGGTTTATCTATCCAACTCATCTTTGATCTATCAAATCACGATTCAGATAAGGTACTTCACAAATATGGTCATAAACTGAATATATTTAGAATGTCTAAATAGCGTAGGGGTAAAGTCATGAAGTTTTAAATGACAAATCCTGAGGTGAATTGAACTGTCGTTGGTTTGAATCCCGGCCACGCTGATCTGAGAGTAAAATCTCGGACATTCACTGGACTGGTTATACAGAAAATGGTCTAAATTGCCTTACGGTTTAAACATGTGGTATTAAAAGTGATAGATATTATCATAGTTGATTATTCACTATAATGCGTGTTTACTTTACTTTTACTCAAAATTTTCAAATTATAAGTTAATAAAAAGAGATCTAGGAGTCTGATGCAATTCATAGACGGTTAGTGTTAAACTATAATTTATTTAAACAGTTGAAATTGGTCTCAATAAATGACTAAATCTTTCGATTTTTTACAAATCCTTGAATATCTAACTTTTGCTGTGGAAGCAGAGCCTGGGTGCCATGGCAGTGTTTAACAATGGCGGCTGCAGATTGTAAACTTGCTATTGACGAAGATTGGATTAGGCGAAAGCTTGACCTAATCAATCAAAACATTGGTCAGTGTAATTATATTACTAATATACATTTAAGTGATTTTAATTAATTGGATATTTTCTTAAGGTATTTATCTTTTTTTATTTACCTTTATATTCCATTCATCGCTGCTGGTGAAAAAAGGCCAGTCTAGTGGCGTATACGACCTTCGACCCACTAGGCCCCTACGGGCGCTTAAATGTTCATTCGTTAACTCACTGAGCGAGTGGTTTGAGTCCTAAACAAGCATGGAATTGCTTCCTGACTATGTCTTTTTATGTTATGTTATGTTTTCACACAAGCCCTGAAGATTAAGTTGCAACAGTTTCAAGTTGCAACCTGCTTACCCTGTGAACACTGATGTAGTCATTGGTAAAGGATATTAATAAACTGCTTTAAAATTATATATAAATGATATCGGCTAACACGCTGGAGTGACGTGGAATGCAAATGCCCATCTTACCAGGAGATATTTATTCTGTCTGTAATTCTGTCAGTGTGATTAATTGTCACTTTCTGCACATAATACCTTCATTTATGCTATGAGCACCCAACAGCTATCGGTATAATTAATTTGTAATGTATGGGCTTTTGATAATCTTCATTTACTCTTCTTTTAAAATTGCATTATAACTGATTGAAATATTGTAATTTAGGTTTTATATTGTCTGATGTATCTGTGTAAAAGTAAAGTTCACTCGTCCAGCTCTCTAATGCATGTTTCTTTTGCCAAATTGATAATGTCAATTCATTAAAATTCTAATCTGAATTATATTAAGACAGATAATCTTAATGAAAATATTTGGCATTTTATACTGCACAGATAATGTCAGATCTTTAGCATTGCCTGGATCTTATCAGGAAAAGATTCTGGTAGTTGGTGATTCATTAAGAAACTTCACGCGCCTCACAGCACTGGATTTGTCTCGAAATGCCATTGAAATTCTTCAAGTACAGTACTTTCTTAACTTCGATTTATATTGTAAAAATTAAAAACTACATGTTTAATTTACAAGTGGATCTCATTATTTTATACATTATTTATAGCGAAGCTGGTTCGATTTTTTTTTGTAAGCATAGTATTTATTTAGATACATGTAAATAATTTAGACATAGTGTGTTATGTTACAATTAATAATCTAAGCCCGCAATTCGTAGTTAAGACTCAATTGCAAAAGTTACATCAAAGTTTGGAATTATTTTGAAAGTGTATTGCTTTAATCATGTTACCATACTAAAAAATTAGTTTATGTTCCGTATATTTTGTTAAAGGGATTATTATCTTTATATATTATATATATTATATATATATATAAGTTTATATATATATATATATATATATATTATATATAGATATATATATATATATATATATATATTTATATATATATATATATATAGATATATATATATATATCTATATATCTATATATATTATATATATATATATATATATATATATATGTATAAATATATATACTTATGTATACATATAATATATATAATATATATATATATATATATATATATAAAGTTTCACATGGACAGATTAATGTGTATCGTAGGGATTTGAGAGTCTCAAGATGCTGGAGAGGTTAAATCTGTATCCTTTGCGTGTATTATCATGCTTCTCTTCAGTGTATTGCAGTTTTGACATTTATAAGATGATGTATATTTTGTCGTTATTATCTCTACTTTAGACCTATTTCGGGACAGTATTCCTCTTTGCAATCTAAAATTAGCTGTCACCACCAGTGAATTTGATTTCTTTGAATGATTGAAGCACGCTATTTGCTAAATTCGTGGTTTTGTAATACGTGAGCTGATTTATTAGCCATACTGTCTGGATACTTGAGGTCGGCAGTTTGATTTTCATTTAAAATTGTATAAATTTTTCATTTTTATTCTTTCGTATCAATTGAGCAATGAGACTGGTAGTTTGTTATGTCATGCAGTTAAATAGATAGATGAGATTCATCTTTTGTTTCAAGCTATGTTATGTGTGTGGCTTTATAATAAATTAAGTTTCATGACAATATCGATCAGATACTACAACAACGTTCAGAGCTTGGATGAGCTGAGTAGACTGAGAGTTAACACGCAGCTACAGGATCTGGATTTGAGATTAAATCCCATCGCTCGTGATGAAGCGGATTATCGGCTGTATCTCATCCATGTTTTACCCAGTCTAAGAAAGCTTGGTAAACTGTTTTATCATCTTGAATACTTTGTATACTACTGAAGACTTTGTATACTTTTGCATTCTTTGAATACTTTGTATAAAAAAGTAAAGAGTAAAAAAGTAAACACGCATTATAGTGAATAATCAACTATGTTGATATCTATCACTTCTAAAACCACATGTTTAATCCATTCGGCAATTTAGACCATTTTCCATATAACCAGTCCAGTGAATGTCCGAGATTTTACTTTCAGATCAGCATGACCGGGATTCGAACCCACGAGGATTCAAATTGCCTTAGGATTTGTCATTTAAAACTTCATGACGTTACCCCTACGCTATTTAGACATTCTATGACATTTATGACATTTATGACATTCTATGACAGGTATACTGCTGAATACCCTGTATACTTTTGTATACTTTAACTACTTTCTATACTACTGATTTTATTTATGACTTGACTGACCTTCACTGTCCATTCAGAGCTACTGTGGTATTTAGCGTTCAGTGGCGCTTTTTAAATATGCTCTTTATTATTATTATTATTACTATTATTAGTATTAATGTTATTACTACTAAATTAAATGAGTGAAATAAATAAAGTAAATATTAAGAAATTTCACATTTTCATAGAACAGTTGTATGGTACTAGGTGAAACTTTCTCGATGAGTAGGAAAACGCCGGTTTAAAACCCAGCCTTACCATCACTATGTATGAACGTGTGTGGCAATAGACTTATATTTAACCCTATGGCTCTACATGTATTTGTAATTATCATTGTTGTATGGAATTCAAGATTATACTTAAGTTTACAATTCTGGAGCTCCTTTCCTCTTTGCATGTGCTTCAAGTGATTTTTGAATGAAGTGGTGTTTTAATGAAAAGATAGCATGTAATTGTTTTTCTACACCTAATTTTGAATAATTTATGTAAGAATTTGCAAGTTAGTATGCCTTATTTTAACTTGGTGTGACTGGGTGGTAAATAGTGATTATATTGATTGCCATTTTTAAATTGCAATTAATATAATATTTATCATCCAGTATATATTTAATATTTTCAATTTTAGCTATAAAAGATCAGCTGAAGGAGACAATACTAGTTGTAGTGATTGATTTGTTTCTATTCAGATGATAGAGTGATAAGAGATCAACAGTGTATGACGACATTGATTAGATTGATAGATTTGTTTCTATTCAGATGATAGAGTGATAAGAGATCAACAGAGGAAGGCAGCTCTCATGCACTTCAGTGTGGAAGAATTGGAACAGTTTACTAAGCCTGCAGTGTCTGCAGATGAACCCGTAACCTCTAGCTCTATGCATCCTCGTGCTGCTCATGTTGCTATTCTTGCCAGGTCTCCTTTTGGTAGGTTGATTATTGTTTTTAGTAACACAGATATACGATATTGACGAATGTATTTGAATTTTGTGATAATGTTACAACAAATTAAACTGCAAGAAGATTTGTGATGTGATTTCCTACTGTGGCATCTAATTTAAAATATTAAGTTATTGGGAAATTTTTGTCATTTGAATTATTTATTACTATTAATGATTAATATTATTACTAATTAGTTGTTCACTATTCAATATTGAAGTTGTTAATTACTATAATTATTAGTTTTTGAATTTGTATTATATTAATCTCTAGGCTTTTCAAGATTTAACCGGAATGAAGCAAATTTTATTCATAAAAATAGGATGAAAATTAAATATTGTGTTTAATGAAGTTCCATGTCAAAGGGAATATGAAAAGCTAACAACATTGTAGCATATTGATCATTCATATTAAGTTTTAAAATCCTGTAGATATTTTATATTTTATCCATTTTCACTATATAACAATGGAGGTGTACTCCAATTTTTGAGTGAAATGAATACCCCTAATTACTGTCTTTACTTATGATGAAACAATCATAAATGCAGATATTGCCGATGATGATGATGCGCTATTGAGTGAAGAATTGAGAAAGTCTAACACAGCTGCAGGAGCAGCTCTAGCAGAATTTTATCCTCCTCATGGTATGCTCTTAGTATTGTTGTGGTAGTGCTGGTTGCTGTGATTCAATACTTGTAACTCTTAAATTTTTCTTGGAGTTGGTGTGTTGAGCTTTACTATTAATTATGTGTTTTGTTGAGTACGATATTTTTTGAGAGAATAATTTTTGATTGTAGTTGTATATTATAATAGTATTTTAACAACTACAGTCTAACTAATTGTAGTTTCTTGTTTTTGTGCAGGGTTGAATTTACTCAGAGGGTGGGGAAGATGTTGAGGAGGTCGGTTTTAATCCCCTCTGTGACAGCCCCATATTTTTACATATGAAAATCCCCAGCCTGATCTAAAATATGACCCCCTGACAAACCTTCGCTCCCCTCAACGTTTCCCATGGAAAAATTTGCCAATTCAACCCTATTTTGTTTTATTCTAACTCTAGCAATTTTTTCTCATGTGTGACTGTTAAGTAGCTTTGAGTGATTGATATGAAAGGAGTTTTTATTTTAATGGTATCAAATGATTAATGTCAGTTAATTAATAGTGAGACAGTTAATTAATAGTGAGACAGTTAATTAATAGTGAGACAATTAATAGTGAGACAGTTAATGAAATGAAACAGTTAACTCAAAGAGCTCTTAAATGGTTGTTAATGTTGATTATTGAATTGATTTTAGATAAAAATTATAATTATTAACTACAAATAGGACAAGAGCTGTAATAGGAAAACTTTCACACTATACGTAGGTTTTAGCATTTTGTTTTGTTCTTATGTTAATATCACCAATGTTATTTTGTTTCTAACTGAACTAATGTTATTTTGTTTCTTACTGAACTATTGTTATTTTGCTTCTAACCGAACTAACTCAATGCTATTGCGTCAATGTTCTTTGAGCTATTACTTGCTTCATGTACACTTTACATCATCTTCTTCTTCTCTATGTGCCGTGTCCGTTCCAAGCCTGGGAGGGCATGGTCATATTCCTTCATATGTCTCTATTCATTGTTGCTCTGATCATCTCTGTTTCAGTTAGCTGCATTCATTTGCTAAGACGCTTAATAAACGTCATTCATTGTCGACCCTTGCATCTTTTTCCTTCTATTATTCCTGTCACTATGGTATTTTCAACTATTTTGTTCCGCATAATGTATCCGAAAAATTTCATCTGTTGTCGTCGTATTCGGTTCAAAAGGTCACGACAAGTTGACATTCTTTGTAAAACATCTTCATTTTAAACGTGGTCTTTATAAGATATACGTAGCATTCTTCTATACATCATATCATTTTCAAATTTCTTTATTTTTATTGGGTTTTTAATGGTAGAAATTGTATTAATTTTTTGTCATGATTGACGGTTTTTGATACGCTATATTTTGAGAAAGAATAATTAATGTGCAGTTGTTAATCAACTAAATTATGCAACTGGGAATCCAGCAAGACTAGCAGCAGTGCGTTTGCAAGAATTCAGGCCCTTATCTACATCTATGCAATCAAGCCGTAGTAAAAAGGGTAGGTAAACATTGGACTTGATTTTTAGCAACATTGTACATATAGTGACAATTCATTTTTATTTTAGACTTTATATTTAATTTAATCTTTTTTATGCTCTTATATTGTGATTGTATAGATGTTTTAAAAGTATTTTTTGTTTTTAATATTTTTGATTAATTAATTATATCTGAATTCATATGCTTAGTTTTAACAATGCTATATTACCAGGCTATGCATTATGCAATAAACTATTATTCTCTTATCAAAATGGAATTTTAGCAAAGCAGTTCACTGGTTCAATCATAACATTTAATTTTCACCATAATACTGATTAACTGGTATTAAAAGGAACATGTTGATGATGATGATGTTGGTGATGATGATGATGATGATGATGAAGATGATGATGGTGATGATGATGAAGATGACGATGATGATGATGAATGCTGATTAACAAACTACTTTCTAACTATTACTTACTTCAACAGTCTCTTTAGCATGTGTAAACGTAGATTGCTAGGTTGGTTAATAGTGATTTTCATCTAATTTTTTTGAAGAATTTTGTTGGTTTCTCTAGGCTATCTTTATATTTAGAAATAAATGTTAATCAGTGTATCAGCAGCTTTGTTTATTTTTTTATGGTTCTCTTTCCCTTGTGTTCCTTCAACTAGCTGGTTCATTAGTCACTTTCTAACTGCAGTCGTATCTCACACTCTAGTTAGGCACTTTTGAAATCTGCAAGTTGATCCTAGATCGCAAAGGCTGCTTTTGAGACATCTAAAATCATGTAAAATGTGGTCTTTAACTTAAAAAGCATTGCTTCTGGGAGTATTTTCATTGATTTCTTTTCAGCTACTAAAATGTAATATTTTTAAAAGCTGATAAATAATTTTTTATGCTTTCTTCAACAGATGCATTTGTCTTTTGGTAATTTTTTATTGGTGTACTGTAGTATTATTAATTTCTTCAGAATCAATATGGGGAAAACTATTTAAGATTTATTAATTCAATTTAAATGTATGTCGTGCAGCCTAGATAACAAAGATTTTTTTATTTAGATATTATTTGTAGATATAATTAACTTTTGCTTAACTTTATCATGCGATGTATTAATAAAGCTAAGTTTGTAATAGCGCTAAGACTTAAAAATTTATTTCTCAAATAATTGTACTATAACTGATAGCTTTAAGAGAGTGAAATTTTGCATGTGAGAATCTTGGCGTTTTTGTTTAATTCCTACCTTCATAGCTTACTACCAACCAGCGTGTTCAAAGTTATGCATAGATGTAGATTAAAACTTTTTATTTTGTTTTTATAAATTTTTGATCGGCAAATGTGTTGTTAAGATAATTCTGATTATTTTCCTCTGTAGTCATCGATTTGGTGATGTATGTCCTAAATGTAACTATCATACTGTTTTGCAAATACTAATTTATTTATTATTTCAAACCACTGCACTTTACAAAATAAACTGCAAAAAAACTGCAATAGTAAAATATAGAACTTTAAAATAAATAATAAAGTGGCTTAACTGTTTATTTCATTAACTATTAACTGAACTAGTTGTGCAACTCTCATCCATCTAATATTAATAATTTATCAAGTCGGAGTCTTAACATTAGCAATATATATGGAGTAATGGGGTAGTTTTTAGCACATAATTCATTAACTTTTGCTTATTTTAAAATGTAAATATTTCAAAGTTAACTGTATAATAAATTTATGGTCTTGTAATTTAGATATAATTTATATTTTATGTATCTACGAATATGCAGACATGACTACAGGCAGCACTTCAGACAGGATTAAGTCAACAGATTTTGACTGCGATGCTCTCATCAAACAGACGGAGAGATTTGGTCTGGGACAGGATGAGAAGCTCTTCTCTCAACAATATCCTAATCTCTTTCCGCTCGTTTCTTCTGCGATTATTACCAGAGAGGATCTGCTGGCGAGGTGTGTATTGTCATTAATATTAGGATAAATCTGGTGTTATTTGTTGCTCATCTCTATGATATTAGGATAATCACAAGATACTGAGTTGCTCAAATTTATGAAGCTTTTGATAGGTTTAACAGTCGAAAGTTAATCGAATGTATCAAATCTATTATTTTATTATTAATAAATAATTAGTAATAATAATAATAAATGTATTAAATCTATGTATTTTATTATTTATCAAATAACATTCGAATAACTTTCGACTGTTATTTGATGATGCCTTCACTTGTACTTTAGTTAAGCATAAAATCATTTAATGGGAAAAATTATTATTGGACAGTATATAATGTCTTACTATGATGAGCTATCTGATTAATGAGTTATACTGAAGTACTGAGAAGTACTGAGCGATACATTGCTCAGTACTTTGCTAGTAATGATTAAGGATAATTGCTCAACACAGTTCTTTACTGCTATCGAAAAGTAATCCATCACCCATATGAATTGCTCTTAAGGAGCTCTGCGAAAAACGTTATTTTGTCTTCATTCTTCAAGGTATTCTGATAGATATTTATGAAAACATGTCTAATTAAGCGCCTTGGTGTGGCGCCTTATGTCAAAAATGACACCCTTAGAAAAGTGTTAGTAACTAGGAATGAAAGTAATGACTTACCAAAGGGAATGTAACTCAGTACTTTAATTCTTGTATACCAGCATTTTTCCAAGGACTCTGTTTTTGCCACAAGGTCTTCATATGAACTGAACCTTGCTTGAAGGTATTCAGCTATTTGTTGTTGTTGACATGTAGAAAGAGTTCAACCGAGTTTCACAGTGATTGGTATCCATCGCTCGATTCTGTAGGAATCTTCACGCCAAGTCCCCAAGGTGTGTAGGAATGTGGCTTGTTGACTATTTCTCTATAATAATATGCTACTTAATACAATGAAGACTTATGTATTGTTCTTGATTAAAACAATCTGATAACTATGAGTATTCTGAAGTAATTTAGTATTCTGAATTTACTTGGAGTATTTTTTAATTTTTTTTTTTTAATAATTGTTTGCACAATAGAACAGCCACTCGTATGTACAGCAAAGTACAATTAAGTGAAAAATCATGGTATACCTATTTGACAAGGCACTTTGAGAGAAAATATGTTTATTAGATCAAAACGCAGCTCATATACCATACACTTACAAGGACCCTGTATTCTGCATTTATTTAGTTGGAGTATTTATTTATTTATTTCTATTTAATAAGGACCCTCAACATAAATACTTAGAAATATGTTATACTCCATGATGTCAACAGACTGGCTATAACAGCTTGATGGGAAAGCTAAGTTAAAGTTAAGTGACATAATTAATTAGAAATGGTAAAGGATGCAAAAGATGTAAGAACATATAGAAATTAAATACAACGGCTTGTTAAAATAGACAAATTTAGAAATAGAAACTGTAGAAGAATACTAGTACTACATGCTAAGAAGTATATAAAACTGTGATAAGATTTTTTACTAGTAATGAAATTAATAATTTAAATATTTGTAAGTTGGAAAAATGTTAAGAATTTAAAGTGTTTTTAAAGGAGAAAAGTGATACAGAGGAGATTGGTTTCTTATATAATGAGTTCCATACTGTGATGGAGCTGGTTCTTATGATAAATTCAAAGCTGAAATTTTCTTTAGTAGTACATATTTTCATACTTACACACTCATATGAATTAATTGTACAGTAGAGTTGAGCTCGAGAATTCAGTGCAAGTGAAATTGCTCTAAAGTTTTGGTTTTGCTGAGGAGAGAGTTTTTGCAATATATTGTGCTTATCTAAAATTAATTGTTAAGACATGTTCTACAGTGCTGTAATAAGATTGGAGTAGGTATATTGGTTAAACTTGGTTTCATGTTATTTTTATTTTGATATTCCTAATCATATATGTCTTATATAATTTTTATGCTGTTTATGCTTCATATACATGTATTTTGCATTGTTTCTGCTCATGTGCACCATGCGTTCATTGACTTTCTATAAAAGATGAAAGACTGCAGCCGGTTTCTGTGAAAACCAGACAGATTACTGAAGTCAGCAGTGCTGATGAGACAAGAATTCAACGTCAGCAACAACAACAACAACACGAGAGTAGACTTGGGGTGTTTCTCACATCAGTCAGTGAATTAGCTGACAGATATTGGAATGGATCAAAGTCGCTAATAAAGAGCGATCAGTTCAAACGTGAGTTCTTCAGTGGTTTCCTATTTTTTAAATCATTTTACTGTTATTTCGTTATCTTGTCGTGTTATATCAATTTTACATTTTAGTTGGAATTCCACCAACGGACTCTTTAGGTAAATTGTGATCAATTTATCATCATCATCATCTTCCCTTGAATCCTAGTTTAACTTTAGTCGGGATACGAATAGACCTCCAATTCTCATACCACACCATGCCTTCAGTCAATCACTTAAATTGTGATCAATTATAGTCTGAATATTTTTTCAATTACTATTGCAGTCAAATGTAGTTAGTTAACTCTTTACTGTTGTGACGCAATTAAATTTGTTCTATTCTTGGCTATGGGTTGTTTTTTGTTAGAATAATTGAGAAAGATAAAAATATAAAAGCATGTAACTCTTTTGCAAATTTAAGTTTCTTGTAAGTATATTTATATGTAAATGTAACTATTATACAGAAATTGAAGTCAACAACTACACAGCATTACTTTTTTGGAATAAAAACATTTTAATGAAAACTTCATTTTCTACTTTAAATTGTAATTATGCTATAAAATATGTCGACGTTGCTTTTATTTCTAGGTGGTATTTCTGAATTGCTTAAAACCTGGTATACGGATCAGACGCCATCAAAGTCCAATGATCATTCAGAGAAAGAAAGAGAGACAACTGAAAAGTTTCGGGAGGAATTGAGTAAACTTGAGCAGGAGAATCTAAGACTACAAGAGAGGCTGCAGACTGCTGGCGTAGGACAACCGTTAAGATCTGAGGCTGGGTCTAGTTCATCAGAGGAGGCGAAGATCAAGACGTCCTATATAAGAGCTCAGAGAGATCTCGTATGTATATATTTTAATGTCTCAATAGTGTAGGGTTAACGGCATGAAGTTTTAAATGACAGATCCTGAGGTGAATTGAACCCTCGTGGGTTCGAAATCCCAGTCACGCTGATGTGAGAGTA
This sequence comes from Enchytraeus crypticus, assembly GCA_905160935.1. Taxonomy (NCBI): domain Eukaryota; kingdom Metazoa; phylum Annelida; class Clitellata; order Enchytraeida; family Enchytraeidae; genus Enchytraeus; species Enchytraeus crypticus. The sequence goes on from CAJHZI010000463.1 coordinate 1,813,133, forward strand.
AAATCTCGGACATTCACTGGACTGGTTATATGGAAAATGGACTAAATTGCCTAACGGTTTAAACATGTGGTATTTAAAGTGATATCGACAGCCTGTAGATATCGACATAGTTGATCATTTCACTATAATGTTTGTTTGCTTTTTTATGTTGTGTACACATAACTATCTTGTTATAAACAAATATGATATGATACCAATTCTCCCTTGCTACGGTTAAAATCATTCTGGCAGTAAATTTATATTTTTATATTATTGATTTAGTTTCTTTAAAAAACCACTTTGATATTGAGAGTGGAAAGGAATTTTACTCATGGAATCATAAGCAAAACTTAGTCCGACTACATGTAAGTAAGGCAACAATTCTTCATGTAATGCAAGTAAGGAAACAATAGATCTGCAAGCCATAAATCTTTAGATAGGAACAGCTATATGATCTATTAGAATGATACGCACTTATAGAGTAACTATTTGACAACAAATTATGTCTTGATAGTTTCATCCAATCAGAATGTTTTATTTTCTCGTTTACTTAATCCAGCACTCTCTCACACGACAGGATCAGAGGCTGAATTCTGCACACATACACGTTGAGCTTACTTCTTGCTGAGATCAACATCGACCTAACCTTCTGTTAGGCCACTTTACAAATGCTTTGTTAAATGATTTTCTAAAAAGTTATGCATACTTTTTCTCTGTATTCTGTATTTGCCGTTGTTGGACCTCGCAAAGCAGGTGTGCTGGTAGATTTTGATTGATTTTTATATTTTTGATCCAATACAACATATATAGGCCCCTACTCTATGTAATACTAACTATTACTTTTTACTTTTTGTAGGAAATATTGAAGAATCAGATTAAGCAGCAAGCCGAGGTAAACGAGAAACAAGCTGAAAGGATTGCGGAGCTTGAAGCTGCAAGCAAACCTCAAGCTAATTCCAAATCTCTGAGCAGCCACCATTCTTCACTGGATAGCATTGAATTCTGTAAGCATTTACTTTTATTGTTTCTGTTTTTCAAAATCCTTCAACTCCACGAGAGGTCTTTGAAAATATTTATTTTATGTAAATCGTGATAAAAATAGTTTTAACTATAGTTAATATTGTTAAGAATTATTTTTAATATTGTTAAGAATTATTTTTCATTGGTAGTAGCAGCATTCAACTGCTCTAAAGGATTTAGAAAAAGAAGTTTTGAAGAGAAGTCCTTGACAGACATTTTTGTAGCCTGAAATTTATTTCATTTCCAGTCTGACAGCAAATTTATGCAGTATATATGCATCTGAAGTAGCATAATGAGTAATAATTAGAGTACTAGATACTATAGCTATGATCAGATAATTCTATTTTGAAGCTTATACATACTTATCGATACATTAACGGTTGAGGAAGGAATGAGATCTAAATTGTGTGATCCAAAATTTTTACTATTTGGTTGTTCTCAAAAAAGGAAAAACCTTATATAATTAATTATATTATTAAAGAAAATAGCAGTTCACGAAAGTTTGTCACTTAATGTATATTTATATCCGTTGCAGTACTGTTAAAGTGGTATATGCCTGTGTACTTGTTGCATCTCCTGGCTGTATAAAAATATAAATTCTTTTCGCTAACGTTTATGGTTCAGGTCACTGTGTGACACTAGAAAGCTTTGTTTTATTGATATTTACTGCAGCAAAGTTGCGAGAAGAAAAGAACAAGTTAAATGATGAGGTTGGATTATTGAGACAGAAGTTAAAACATTCTATTCAGATTCAAGAAATGGCTGCAGTTATGCAAGAAAGTCAGAGGTATGCGATTGCCTATATTCCTAATTTCTAAATTATGTCTCCTAACTTGACTTGTTGGCTTGTAAATGAAAATTGAAATACGAATGATTGTTTGATTTTACATTTCTACTATTTGTGTCTTTGTAACTTATACATAAATTTATGTATAATTAAATGTTTTGTATATATTTTTGCATGTAATTATGCTCTATGTAATATTGATCATTATCGTAGTAAGTAATATTGTTACCGAAAATAAAGAAACTTCAGCATTCGGATGTACACGCACTAGATTCACTCTTAAGCAACAACTGATGTATTAGCTATAATACTGATGCTGATACATCGCCTTCATGATAATGGGCTCTGTGAATCTTACATTAAACTGGGATTAAAATTATCTGAGCGTATGCCTGCTATGTTTCATATCTCTCATGCAGACAGTAGAGCAAACATATGATCATGTCTGCTGTATCCGTTATCAGATCCCTGAGGTAGACAAATGATCTATGCTAGCTAGGTCTGCAATTCATGCCTGCTATGTCTGTATTTCAGATCTATATTACAGACATATGATCAAGTGTTTTCTGTGTATATTAAATATTGATGTTGCTGATATATCATCAAGTGTCTGCTATATCTGTATTTCAGATCTATATTACAGACATATGATCAATGTCTGCTGTGTATATTTTACATCTATATTACTGACATATGATCAAGTGTCTGCTGTGTATATTTCACATCTATGTTTTAGACATATGATCAAGTGTTTGCTGTGTATATTTCACATCTATGTTACTGACTTATGATCAAGTGTATATTTATTATCTATGTTGTAGACATACGATCAAGTGTTTGCTGTATACTTTTCATGTCTATGTTGTAGACATATGATCAAGTGTTTGCTGTATATTTTTCATATTTATGTTGTAGACATATCATCAAGTGTGTGCCATATCAGCAAGTGTATATTTCAGATCTATGTTGCGGAAGATCATTGTATGTCTGGTATGTCTGTGTATCAGATCCCTCGTGCAGACAAACGAGCATCTGCTGAGAGAATTGAGTGAGGCTAGGACGAGACACGAGAGGGAGACCCAGGCGTTGAGAGACAAATGTGCAGAGCTCAAGCAGACAATCTCCAAACTCACTGCGCTGAATCAAAACTACAGAATCAACGGCACCATAGATGATTGAACAGCCGTGTGGCAGTACCGAAGAATTCAATTCCTAAATATTTCTTGCATGCAATTATTGAGCTGTTTGTTTGCCGAGATCTCCATGGCCACGGCCGGCCCTGTATTCAGCTAAAAGTAATATTTGTCAGACTAATATTTCGATTGTGAATAGATGTTGACTCTTATATAATAATGTGTACTTTTACAGTTCAAATATATTGTAATTTAATCATGTCTGCGCAAATATATATGTGCCTCCGGAGCCTATCTGTATAAACTTTCCATTGGGATTGAGATTTACATTTAATGCAAAAATTTTTGCATCATTTTCTACGTAGTTTTTATTCTAATTCTTCCACATAATTATTGGCTTTTTTAAAGGCAACAACTACTTGCGTTCGTACTTACTGTTCGTACTTGTTGTTCGTGCTTGTTGTTTCTGCTTGTTGTTTGTACTCGTTGTTCATACTTGTTGTTTGTGTTTGTTGTTCTTGTTTGTTGTTCATACTTGCTTTGCGCACTTGCTGTTCGTACTTGTTGTTCGTATGTACTGTTTGTACTTGTTGTTCGTGCTTGTTTTTAGTACTTGTTGTTCGTATGTGTTGTTCGTATGTACTGTTTGTACTTGTTGTTCGTACTTGTATTTCGTACTTGTTGTTCGTACTTGCTGTTCGTACTTGCTGTTCGTACTTAGAGAACTTGTTGGATGCCCCTACAAGTTCTGGTACATCTAACTGACGCTTATATGAGGATGAAGCTTTAGATGTTTAATGAGAATAACTTTGAAAGCAGAAACTTATCTATATCCTCTCTTGACGCGTCTCTTTAGGTCAGAATTTATTATGTATAATTAGGTTAAAATCTGTGTCGATTCCGAAAAACTTGAAAAAGGACTACCATTTTATAGAAACGACTACTATGATCTGTTGTATGTTTTGAGGATTTGATAGAGTAAATGACAGATGTGCAATAGTATTGCTTTGATTGTAACCCATGTTAAATTCGGCTACTTTTCTACTACCTCATTTGACAAGTAGCCTACTGTGTTAGTGTTGAGCTGAGGCGCTAGTTAATGGGCTTAGTCAGTAACATGTCGTTAAGTTGTCTGACTACAGATCAATTGGTGCAGAGTTTAAATCCAGTGTTCGTTCTGTCACTTACATGCATTCGTGGCAGGAAACTGACGTTAAATTATGATTGTATCTTTTAGCTCTTTTTGGGGTACAATTGCCCTTAGTAAATTTTAAATGTCACCTTTATTGACAAGAATATATTTAAGTCGATGTTGCTTAGTAAGGTGTCCCAACGTTGCATTCTACACTCGGAACAAATCGTTGAAGAAAAGTCATAGTATAGTTCTGTGAGAGTTAAGCATTGTTAATTAACCCTACAAGTTGAAATCTCTGCATTTCGCTCTTCGCTGTTAAAGTACTCTGTATTATCAAAATCATTGAAACTAAGTTCCATGCATTAGTTTATGTCATGTACTATTAAATTTTTATTATTCTCCTATTTATTGAATGGCATTAATGTTAATATTTATGGTTTGACTGAAATGCCGAAGCTTGTATAGTTTTTTATGTATTATCACGTTCCTACTGCTGATGCAATGTTTCGCTTGTTTTATGATATTTATTGTAAATATTGCTCGTCTTTTACACTGACTTGGTAATTGAGTTAACGTTTGATATAAATTTGTGCCTTTGATTAAAATTTGGCAGAGTTTTTATCTTTTGATATTAGATTTTGCTGATTGACTATATTGATTTAATATGCTATAACTATTAGGCCTATTGGTTATATTTTAAAAATAAAGTTGGACATATTTTCTTGTTACAATATATATTTGCACTGCTGATTTCTAAAGTGATATGATATCATATTAGATTGAATTGTATTGTAGATCAGTTCTATTCCTTTATTTACTTTAATATATTCAGGTCGAAATATTTTAATTTCGTAACTATGCTCAATTCGTACTACCTTTATTGATTTGAGGCAAATAAATTCATCGTAATGTAAATCGAAATACACTTGAAGTGGCTTTTTTATTTGGTATTATTTTCGTTACTACGTGGTTAATGTAATATTACTGCTCAGTGTTGTCATGGATCTACTCAATGTTGTCGTGGACAACAGTAGCCCTCTAATTGCGTATTACAGAGCTAAGGATGATTGATGTCCAGGAAATTTTACTTCATTTACACATAGAAGGATGGTTATTTGTTCTTTTTGCCGTCTCGTTGTTTAACTAACTGTTTCATTTCATCTTCGATAGAACAGTAGTCTACATGTCCGTATACCGTAGAATTATAACTAAAAACATTAATAACAACTATTTTACAACTATTGTAGCTATTACTATTATTTGCTATTGTTATTGCTCTATTACTGTTTTTAATAATTTACTACTATTTTATTGCACATACAGTAGATATCACTTTTATTAATTACTCACCTTGGCTCTTTTTAGCCTTTACGGCACGTGCAGGCCACAGTTTGTCTATTCTTCAGCAATCCAGACACAACACGGGTAATTATTTTTTTACTATCAATATATTTTTATTATTTTTATTAACAAAAGTAATAATAATTACAACATAATAATTAATAATATAATTACAACTACTACTAATACTCCCGCTACTAATACTGTTAGTATTATTATTAATATAATTATGATTATTATTAATTAATGTTACTTCTGTAATAATATTATTATCATTGTTATTATTATACTTCAAAGTATGAATTTAATTAAATATCAAGTATAGCTAAAACTGCCTTAACCAGGGGATATCTGCTATGTTTGTGCTTCTGATGATATTTAATTAAATTCATTGAATTCTTTGATGCCAGCTCTCTTTTCCCTTTAGGGAATTCTATTAACTTAATAAATTTATTTCTCTTTTTAAAATTTTTTTTGTATACTGTTTCTTTGTAAACTGATTTCTTTCATCCGGCCATCTTTTTCACGTATTGACTACTGGCATTAAGGAGTGCTAAAGTAATTTTGTTTTTGTATTTCATATATTGACTGCTATCATTAATAAGTAGTGCTGAAGTATTTTTTCATGTATTTCAAAAGTTTATATGATCATTGACTTATCTCGTTGATTATAATAACCTTTATATATATCACTTTGGGTCATATACATGTATATTTGGGTCATACTATAACCGATTATGGGAAATGTAAGACAGAACTATGCAGTAGGATTGCACAAGCAAAAGTGCCTTTGGTAGTAGAAAAGAACTATTAAAAAAAGTCTAAAGAAAGACACAAAGATAAAGATAGTGAAAACTTTGGTTTGGACCACGCTATTGTATGGATGTGAAACATGGACCTTAAGGAAGGAAGATATTAGGAAACTGGAGGCATTGGAAATGTGGATTGGAGAAGAGTGGAGAGGATTAGCTGGACTCAAAAAGGTTACAAATGAGGAAGTCCTGGAGAGAGTTGGCACAGATAGACAGTTGATAAATGTATTAAGAAATAGGAAGAAGACATGGTTAGGACACATTCTAAGGGGGGAAGGTCTATTAAGAGAAGTCATAGAATGTAGAATGGAAGGAAAAAGAGGCAGGGGCAGGCCTAGATTAGGTATGTTAGATGATTTAAAGACCCACTCATATGTGGAAATGAAGAAGAAGGCGGAAGACAGAGAAGAGTAGAGGCGTTATGTACCATGGACCTGCCAGTAGGCAGTGCACTAAGAGAGAGAGAGATATCACTTTAAACTGATGAACGCTATAGTGATGATTTTAAACTTTCTGAAATCTGATATTTGTGAATAAAGATTATATGGAATATTTCAATAAAAATTACGAATGACTATCCTTGTGTTATAGCAGTTTTTTCTCTAAATTTACTCTGGTTATCGCAATTAATTGTACGGGGATGTGTAACTCTTTTGCTTTTCTCAATAAATAGGCCTAAACAAACTCTTGTCAGGTGGCAGCGTTCATTTCTCTGAAGGGTCCGTTAATGACGTCCACCAAATCATAAATCATTCTCTAAAAGTGGCCACACACGATTAAATTTATCTGAACAGATATCTGTTCAGATAAATTTGACGGAGCCCACACACGGTCAAATTCAACTGACATATATCTGAACAGATATCTGATCAGATATCTGTTCAGATAAATTTGATTCGTCCACACACGGTCAAACTTATCTGTTCAGATCTGAGATCTGAACAGATGTTTTGGCCACACACGGTCAAATTTTCTGTAGATAAAACTGATGATCGCCCACACACGGTCAAATTTAACTGTTCAGATATCTGATAAGTTATGCTAATTAGCTGTCAATCATTTCCGGACTGCAGCGCGCGTAACTGGCGTTGTTATTACTACAGTCAATCAATATATTTTTGAGCTCTTTAAACTACTAATTTGAGAGCTACCCATCCCCTGATTGATGGTGGCTGTCCAAATGAAGAAAGTATCATTTAATGATTTAATGGTTCATTTTTATTATTTAATTTTTTTAATTTCAATTTAAAATTATATCCCTGCCAATTTTGTATGCACAAGTTCAACTAGTATCATTAGTTTTATTTACGTTCATCATTCATGTAGATCACATTTAGTCTGTATTTTTTCAATGGATTGCGCGTTTGAATCCAGGCCAATTGCATGCGAGGCGAACACTCTAACCGTTACGCCATATGCACTCAATACTTCACTATCATTACAACAGTATAATATAATACTAGTTATAGTCTATACTCCCACATGGTAGGTATTCTGCGTCATGAAGTATTGTGCATCATCGTCACTATCTAGTTTATATTTCTGCATCCTCGTATAGGCAAAGTCTCTTACATGTAGGCCTATATATAACATAACATAAAATAACGGCACACTGAGTCAGGAAGCACAGATGCTTGTTTAATGCCCATTTCCTCCTTCTCCATGGTTATTAGTAATCGTTTCCTTTTGGTGGCGCATTAATTGCAGCCGGCGCGGATTTAAGAATAACTTTCCATCACTCTGGGATTTTTTCCTTCCTAAGCTGTCAACACTCGATCTTCCAAGGTGGTCACTCACAAAGTACTAACTGAGGTCGGTGTAGCTTAACTTCGATAATTGAAGCGTAACTAAACCAAGTGCGCTAAATTCCGCCAAACGGCCTGTTTATGAAGTGTCATTATCGCGGGAGATTGTGAAACACTGTATAAATTGCGCATGGTATTTTTGTTGTTGAGAAATACAATAGAGATTGACTATAAACAAAATTATTATTCTTTGTTTATAGAATCTTAATTTGTTTAGCGAAGGTGTTCAATATTGAAATTAAAAAAGCTGTTTAGTATTCCGTATATCTCTACTCGGGGTCGAAACGAAAGGGTCTAGATAGGAAATGGAACATTAAGGTAGCGTGTATATATATATATATATATATATATACATATATATATATATATATATCGATTTGGCGTATATAACGTTTGCACGACTATGTTTTTATTTTTCACGTCGCAACGCAGTCCCGAACTCGCGACCTCTCGTTCTAGAGGCGAGCTCTTTATCGCTGCACCACTAGTCATTCAATTCATATTAAAATCAATATTGAAATTTAATAATGATATTTAATTCGGTAACGCTTTTCTCTGTATGTCAAAAGCATCTTTGTGATTTATAGTACTTTTTATTTTAATTACTCAGTTAAGAAATTAATTTCTATTTAGAATGCTCAAATTAAAATAAGTTTAGGCGGACAAGTGCGCCAAAAGTCTTTGTGGGCGGGACAAGACTTCAGATCTGAAAACTGACGCGGCCACACACGATCAAATTTATCTGAACAGATATCTTTACAGATGAGTTTGATGGTTTTCCCATCAGTTTTGAAATCTGACACTCGTCAGTTTTCCTATCAGTTTTTTCCCACACACGATCAAATTTATCTGTTCAGATATCTGAACAGATGAGTTTGATGGCAAAACTGATCGTGTGTGGCCACTGTTACAGTCTCCGAGTAGTAAGATACACAGAGGCTGTAACTCTTTCAGCTGAAGCAAATCTTGTCTCATTAGTCAAAGTTTCAATGAATATCAACGGAAGCTTTATGAATTTCTCTTTACATTAGAACTGGTCGATTAATGTTGCTCGTCTGTTTTCCCATCAGTTTTTGCCCACACACGATCAAATTTATCTGTTCAGATATCTGAACAGCTATCTGTTCAAATCAGTTTGATCTGTTAAATTTGATCGTGTGTGGAGAAACTAGGTCATCAGTTTTCAAATCTGACGCGGCCACACACGATCAAATTTATCTGTTCAGATATCTGAACAGATGAGTTTGATGGAAAAAGTGACCGTGTAAGAAGCTTGAATATCTTCCTCAAACTTAATCCAGCACCATGGAACTAAAATTTTTGTAGTGTCCTTTCAGTGTTCGACTATATCCATAGCTCTGAACTGTTGGATGTACTTGTATATGTAATAAAATCTATATTTGACTGATATTTGTAGAAGCGCGTACAATTATTATAGGTTAGATGAAGCTTTGAGCTTCTGACCTTAGTGTTAAACTCTAACAAGCTCGTAGGGTGGTGCGGACAGATGACGTGTTTTTATTGGGAAGAGTAAACAGAGCTGCTTGTAAAAGTTTATCGGATAATTGCGCACGTTGAAGTACAGCGGCTGATTTCAGAATGTCCATAGTAACGTTGAGCTATTGAGTTTAATAATAGTAAAGAATTGGAGCCACTCTTGTTGATTATATCGACTCCATTTGGCTTACATCAGTGACGTAAGTTACATAAATCTGTGTAAAAATTTTATCGGTATGAGTAATTGAGTGTATTACATAGCAAATTTCTAAGACATTCATCCTCAATCTTTTTTGTAAGTTTCCTTTATTTCTATGAGAAATCTTTATAATAATTGATCTAAGTAATTATTGTACATACAGTAATTAGGTAAGTTCGTTATTAATAAGCAGGAATACAGCAGTTAAAGGTATGAACGCGACCATTAACTTGTTGTTTCTACTCTAAATATTACGCAGGATGAGTCAGTAGCATGAGGGTAAGTAGTCCGACTGTGGATATGTAGGTGTAGCAGGATTCAAATCCAGAGATCACCCCCTCATTGACATGCTATCGAAACTAGTTTCTGGACGTTAAAGTTGGCTTTATAACTTTAGAGCACTATAACATTAAACACTATTGTCAACTAGCAAAAGAGCTCAATGTGAGTACCTATTTGTACTCTTGACCCGCTATTGAATAAATTTCTCATAAAACTAGAAATATGTATGGTTAACTATTTAATATACTTTGGCGTATTTAATATTCTTAAATAAAGCATTAAAATGGATTGCAGTGACGGGCTGTAATTACGAGTAGTTGACTTATTTAAAAGTAATTACAGTAAAATGCATAAATAGATATTGCGAGTAGTTAGACGAAAATACTGTTAAATTAAATAGATTAACTACGGCTAAGTGGATAGATTACTAGGTAGTCTTAGTAGTGAAGTAGTGGAAGTAGTTTGGTGAAGTAGTTTCATTATTTATTTTCAAGCTTTATGTTTACCATATCCAGCCTCTCAACCTTGTAAAATGCAGAAATTTCCGCAGCTAAATTCATTTTAGGTAAAGGTCACATCTTTCTTCATATCAAGCTTCAATTAAATAAATTCATGTAACACTGATTATATAGAGATACGTACACTTGATTACTTAGAAGTACCCAAAATAAGCAACATGATATATTAACTAATTTAACGTAATTAATTTGTCATCATCACGATTATCTTCCCTTGACTCCTAGTTTTTCTACGGTAGAAAGAAAAGAATCTCAGTTTATCCAGGTTAGGAAAAAAGGAATCAGGAAATTATTTTAAGTAAGATAATTAATTCAACTACTACCCTAGAATAAATATTGAGAGTCAAGTAGTTTAACGATTCAAAAGTAGTTAAGGTTATACTAGGCCTACTTAAAAGTAGTTAATGTTTTACTAAGCTTACTTAAAGTAGCTAAGTGCCATTCAGGGCTACTGTGGCATTTAGTATAGAGCGGCGCTTTATAAATATACTTATACTAATAATATTTATTTTTCACTGTAAAAGTGTCACCGATAAACAGCCTTATAAAATAGATGCACAGATGCTGCAGTAGCATTGATAAAACTAACACTCCAATATTGAACGAATACTACTTCATTTATTTGCAATTTCAGATAGCACTGATGATATTATCATGACTATAAATACTCGAACAAACTACTCATTTTGTCCGCAATGGTTCACTGCAGTGCAAAATATTCTGATGTAACGTATCACAGGTTATACCTAAACAACATGGCTACTAACAAACGTAACATCCTGACCACTGTACACAACTTAGTCTACTCGATTAAGTTCAAGTTACTACATCATTCAACAGTTACGAAAGTCAATGAACATTCGAAAAACAAGCATGCGACTTCAGTGAAGCCATATCCATAAAAACAACCGTAGAAGAACATTCGAGAAATTAGCATCTTTATGCGTGCTCAAGCAAGGTATAACAAGGGAAGAAAGGCCTGGAACAATCTGCCGATCATCGCCGTTCAGCGGTTTTGATCTAAGTGTTAACTATGTGAATTCATGTGACTTCAAGGCGGTATAGCTTTGAGGCTGCAGACGTTAAGATGAGCCGCTATGCATAAGCTGCATTTACGTTAAATTATAATGCGAAAGTTGAGTATTTAGGATATTGTATGCTAAACATTTGAATGACAATAAATAATCAATAACGGGCTACCTAGAGCATGATGACTTCATATACCAGAGGACTCCAGGTTTAATTTAGCTTAACACGTATTGAAATAAAAGTTCAACAACTAAAGAGAAGTCTAATATCTGATTTCCTACAGCAAGTGATACTGAGAAGAAGATCAAGCAGGGATTGGAACATATGATCACCTGCTGATAGGGTAATCATATTACCAACTTAACCAACCAGCCAGTGTTTCTGAAAATATCAGCTCATACATTAATTTACGTAGCGAGAATTCATTGAGGAAAATGACTATTTCTTATTAATTCACTATTTTATATTTTCTACACTGTATACACGTACATTGGCAGGCATTAGCTGGCTTCCTAAACTTCGGCATAATCACAATAAGCCTTCTAAACACATACTGTCAGATGAAATATAAAAATATTATGGCAGAAAACTCACACACAACTACATATCAAAAAACACTGCGCAACTTTGTGTGCCCTACCTCTCCAACATACCGTTCGGATGAGGAATCGAACGCTAAATCCGATCTAATTAACTAATTAATGTTCTTATTGGTTGATTAATGCTCTTATTGACTGAGTAATGCTCCGATTGGTAGATGAACCTATCGGCAATTAAGCAAGAGCTGCTGTACAGATTTTACACAAAATGGTTAAACTGCCACAACGGAATTAAACAACTAAACACATTGGCACGCACTAAGTACATAGTACATACACAACGATACAAACATCTGACATAAAGATGAGATCATATCACTGGAAACTTGCATTGACTCAATCTGTACATACCTATTCTTCAATCTCCACTCCTATTCGCTAGACAAAGTGACTATCGATGACAACAATTTTAGATAACGCTTTCAAACATTATTAAGATGCATTTTACGTAGAATTTCAAGATTGTTTAATTATTCGACTTTAGAAGGTAACTTCACAAGAGTGCTTTTACTGCATTTGACTATTATGATTATGCGACAAGGAAAAGCCAAGCAACCTCCATCAGAAAGATTTTAAAAGAATGAGATTCAAAGAAGCTAGAATTGCAAACTAATACCACGACAAGCATCTAACAATACGTCTCTGTTTTCAATTAAGTCAAGCATCATGATACAGTAAAAAATGTCAATATATTGTACATCTAGATTTAATGGAAATGAGTAAAAAACAACGCTACATAGGAGATACACAACAATTTTAAGTTTATTTTTTACACTCCAATCACATAAGTTAAGTTCATTTCTATTACGAATTTTATACTTCAGACATTTAGTCTACGCACCACAACCGACTAAACGATATTAGACTAAGTAATGTTAATACATGATCCTACAAATTTATCTTGGTACAAATTTATTTTAAAGATTTTATTGAACATAATTAATAATTAATGCATATGTTGGTATTTTTTAAATTCGGTAAATGTACGTTCCACTTGTGGGCCTTTATTTCCGTTCATGCGCTCAAACTGCTCAATGCAAATTACAATGATTGCAATTACAGTTACAATTACAATTACAATTATTGTAAATGACAATTGCGATATGCATATGATAAATAAATAAATAGACCTGGAAGAGGCTGAGTTAAATGTTTGTATTGCGACACAAACTACGTTAGAATAAGCACTCTCTCTCTCTCTCATGTAGGCTACGTTTTAGCTGAAAACCTAATTGATAAGTAATTACTTATCAGCTAAAGTACTTACATGCATAAGTAATTACTGCTAATTATTACTTATCAGTTAGGATACTGTCGTTCCATTTTAATCGACACGTTAATAAATGAATAGCAAAATGATAAATTATGTCGATATATATCACTTATAATACCACATGTTTTAACTTTTAGGCAATTTAGTTAATTTTCCATATAACCAGTCCAGTGAATGTCCGAGATTTTTCTCTCAGAGCAGCGCGGCTGGGAATCGAACCTACGAGAGTTCAGTTCACCTCAGGACCTATCATTAAGAAAACTTCATGACTGTGCCTGACGCCTCTACCAAGTGAGTGAATAGGTCTACAAATCTACTAGGTGCGAAACAAAACTTAATTGCCATTCACTTAGAGGAAACACATAGGATATTGAGGGTAGGTTCATCGAAATATGCCATCTAAAGGTGAAATATGCCATTTAAAGCGTCAATTTCTGGAACGCGCGATATGTATTAGATTTTCTAAAAGAAAAAAAGCACAGTGGGGGCGACTCAATTTGGACGTTTTTAATAAATAAATTTCTAAATATTTTCTAATAAAATTTAAGTGTAAGTAATAAAATTGTTGTTGCTTTATATGATTCTAACTGCATGTCTTAGTCATTTTATTGGTTTTAATCTAGAAAGATACAAGGATAAATACTGGTTTTATTCGCAGTTAAAAATAACTTTTGTTTACAATGTATTAGACTACGCATGCAATCTATATATAGGCCCTACCTAGATATGATCTATTATTACAACAAGATCTTGACATGTCGCTACTAACGAGTCTAGACCGATGCCGCTAGATTCCATAGCACCGCCAGATATTTGTTACCACGCAACAGTAAAGAACAATTGCCTATATCGTCTAACTCTTTCCTAGTAGGATAAGGGTTACTACAAAGATTGAAGATAATCTTAGACTAAAGAGCAGCAATTGTTCAGTTAATAATGCATTACTGATTTATAGTGCATTATGTTTTCTAATTGTTACTTAGTTTAAATACAGCAAAAATATTTTTAGTTCAACGAATACTTCGAAGCATTGGATTAACGACGGTCAGAATTTGGAACTAGATAACTCTAATCCAGTGACCCGTGTCAGCAATAGTTCGCATCACTAATTGTAAATTCCTCAAACAAACCAAGTGCTCTCTGCGGAATAGAAACAATAATATAAACAATATAAACAAGCCAAACTTTTAAGTCAGGCGTATCTTAGAAAACTGAGGGTTTTGTTAGACTTCAATATCCGGCTTTTGCAATTGCGAATAGTCCTATACAAGAACTATTTTGTGTCATATAAATCATTAAAACTTACATTACATTTGAGTGAATGGTCATAAGCAGTAATGATACCTATAAAAAATAATAATACTTGCTGAAACCGTAGGTTTTGGTTTTCCTAATAAAATAAGATAGCTCAACTACATATAGTTTGCTCCCTATCGCTAGTTTGGTTAAGTGGTTGACCACGATCCTGATCTCGATTAGTTAGCCTGCACTTCCAATCCAAGCCACTTCAAGAAATCGTAACTAAAATGGAGTGACTTTACTCGAAGCGCTTAGCAACAAGTCAAATATACAAGTTACGTACCTTTCTTTTGTAACTAACTGAAATATATACAGCTAAATATTCTTTAACCTGAAAAATATTTCACTAACTTTCCTGTTTATTGATCATCTTATCGACCTGGTTCGCTTCAGACGATCTCAAGCCGATGCCCCGCTAGACCAGTTCTCATTTTATCGATATTCTTACGTCCGGATTTCTCGGCGATTGATCTTCTCTCGATGCTGTAGTTGTTCCACAGTCCACAGATAACCTCTCCAGCTACCACCTCACCCATGTTCATACCGATCAGCCTCAAGATAAACATTCCATCTCGTCTCAGGTAATTTTCCGCAAACTTCGCGAGTATCCCGGCCTCTCGCTGCGTTGCGTCGAAGGCCCGCAGCTGTTTGCGGACGTATTGGACATGCCCGGGCCAGTAGAGGGCACGGAACAACCACCTAAGTGCGTTTATGGTGGTTGTGAGGGCAAGGAAGACGTACCAGAACCAGATGAAGACGAAGAGTTTTTCGTTGAAGAGGTTGATTGTGAGGGCGCACTGAACGACGTAGTTGTGAAGTCGAGATTGGTGACGTATTGCAAACTCGCAGACGGTTACGCGTGGAAAGCGGTTAGAAAGGGCCCAGTCCTGACCTTTTATCATGCGCTCCATGACCTGAATGCCGTACAAGTGATAATCAATCTGTAGAAAGCTGTCCAATAGAAATAGCTGACCAATCGCATTGGCCAAATACAGCAGCTTTATGACCATATAACTCGATATCAAATAATTACCATATAATTTACCGCCGACGACGCAGCAGATTTTAGCTATGACGTGTTTGATGCGTACCATGCAGCCGGTACGGTACTCTCTCTGAGCGAGCAGGTATCTGTCCATCTGGTTGACGATGTACCGGATCGCCTTCTCTCGTATCTCCAGGTAGTGCGCCTGAGAGCAGTGTCTCGCGGCGTCCATCACTCCAGCCACGTTAATACCGGATCTCTTACTCACAAACCTCCAGAGCAAACATGGAACGAAGGACAGTAACGCCTGGAACAACATTATGAACGGAACCCACTGGTAATAGCTGATCATCTGGCGATTCTTGTGCTTGGAAAGTTCTTCCGGTGGAATGATGTCGTCAGGTGGGAGGTAGTAGGTGTTACTGACCCAGCAGATGGAGTCGGCGTAGTCCCGGTGGGATTCGGTGAATTCAGCGGGACACCAGCAGGTGATCGGATGCCCGACGAACTGCTTTGTGCTGATGATGAAGCCGAAACACACGAGGATGATGACGGAGTGTTGGCGACTGAGACGATCTACGAAGTCGTCGTCCAAACGAAACTTTACCTCACGAATACTGAGAACTGATTTAAATAGTTTCTCCATGTCTACTTGCTAGTGTCTGCGTTTATGATGGAAAGTATTTACTGGTAGTTTAGTTCATTAAAATAATTTTCAGGGACTGAAGAAGAACTGAGTGTAGCGGCAGCTAAACGAAGGTGATGGAAATAATATTCAGACGTTCAATTTTGTGAATTTCGCGTTAAACACAGTTAACGCAGACCTCGTGGGTTCGAATATTTCAATCACAGATTAGGGGAAACAAAATGTTTCTAAATAACAATTACTAATTTTCCTAAGTAACACAACCTAGCGACAAGCGTATCATCGCTTCCACTAATGTTTGAAGGCCTGTCGCGCAGAAACTATGCCGAAAGTACTGGAGAACAATAAAACTAATGTTGTCAAAAACTACAACCTCTTCAGAGGATTATATGGTATCCATTATCTGTAAGTCCATTCTTCGTTAAATTCAGACGTGTTAGTTAGAGAGTAGTTCATCATCGATGATGTCAATGTTGTATCTGTTTGTAGTTCAACGTTGCGCATCATTTCTAATTAAAACTATCAACTCTATACTGTACATTATAGACTGCATCGTCATAATCCTTTCAAATCCACCAGCTCCTAAAACACGTAGGTTTAATTCTATTAATTAATACATTAAATATTTTGTTTATTTTGTCGACGTAAGACAATAAGCTTAAGGTAGTTAGCACAAACACTGTTATTGCTATTATTACTTAACGCCAGACCTACAGTTTCTGTCTACTAGATATTTTGAAATTCTTATAATCAAGAAAACTAAGAAAATTATGGATAATTTCACCACCTAAGAACCAATTAGGTAACACCATGATTAAAGCCTCTATATCAAGCATTACAAATAAATATGAAATCAAGATCAAACTCATGGGTTTCACAATTGTATGGGATATATCACATAGAGATACTAACAGCCTAGAGGTGCAACGAGAAAAGATGATAAAAAGGCGACTAACCTTTTCATAGAATGTCTAAATAGCGTAGGGGTAACGTCATGAAGTTTTAAATGACAAATCCTGAGGTAAATTGAACCCTCGTGGGTCCGAATCCCAGCCTCGCTGATCTGAGAGTAAAATCTCGAACATTCACTGGACTGGCTGTACGGAAAATGGTCTAAATTGCCTAACGGATTAAACATGTGGTTTTAAAAGTGATAGATATCAACATAGTTGATTATTCACTGTAATGCGTGTTTTTTAACCAAGGAAGACGACGCATAACTAACTAAAATTCCTTAATTTCTAAATTAAAATTCCTTAAACTCTAAAGTGTTTCCAAATGACATAATGAGCCCTCAATCGATCAAAGCGTGATCCTATTTGTTATCACAAAGACTTTGCCTTGTTAAAACCTTACTGAATCCTTTAAATTGAAAATATAGCTTCTGAAGTGGTTTTCAACTGTTTTCCTCAGTTGCACCGTATTCGTCTTGTACTTCACGCTAATTTTTTTGTTTTATATTCGGCAATCCGGAAACAACTCATAGATAGACATCCATAAACTCAACTGTTAGTTCATCATTCGTTATTTCCAGATTTTGCACTTAATTTGAGTAAGAATATTTATCCCCAGTAAGACTATGAAGGTTTACAGTTAGATTTATTTGTAAATTTTAAAATTATAATTAAAAATTTATATGTATGAATTAACAAAAAACAACATTTATAAATTTAAATATGTAAATAAACTTACAATAATAATATCCCAAATCTTTGAAGAAGTGTTCACAAGTCATAAAAATGTAATTGTGGCGTAATTCTATGAATATAAATACTAAAACAGACCGCAGTATTGTATTCATCATAATTATCCAATCCTAAATGAAATAGAAATGGCTGCTTATTTGGATGATTAATAGCTATATTTGAATATATTCGTGAAATATTGTTAACCGTGCTTCCAAGTCTACAGACCTCCATTGAAGTTATGACCTATAGGTTGACAAAGGTAAGACAAAGACTGAAACTTGACGTAACTTACAGTATAATACAAAGAAAATAACCTATATCACATTGTATTTCGTTTAGTTTTACTAATGGTAAATCAATATAGCGGTTCTTACTAAAATTTTACACTTGAACTAAATATTTCTAATCAATGAAATACGCACTCGTATAGCCTGACAAAAGAGAGTAATTATAAATCTTAATGATGAAAGCTGGCGACGTACCTCAATGACGCTGACACTGTAAACCCTTGGGCTTCTGCGGGCAGCTGCTTTAACCCAGCAGTGAACAGCAGCTGGGCGCTGCTAAGCTGCGCAGCTGCCTCGATGCTGCAGTGTCCAGAAGCTGGGCAGCAGTTACAGTTTGTAGCTGTGGACTGTAACTGCTGCTACTGCATCGCGACTCTGCTCTCTGACTTTAATAAAGCTATTAAGCTGAAGCTCGCCATATTTCCATGGTAACTTTCAATATCTATTTACACTTTTTCTTTCTCTTCAATCGCTTTAATAAATTTATATAATTATAAGCATTTTCTAGGATTAGGGTTAGAGTTAGGTTTAGGTCTAGGAGATGCATCATGCCTAACGTCTTGATAGCCAATTGATTAACCCATTGATTTATATATGATCTTAAAGTAAATGGATTTTATTTTGTGATCAAATCAGATCGTCGTTATCCAGTGGATGCTTAAATATCCACATGTAGCTAATGCAGGGTAGCAGTTCTACTTAAAAAATAGTTAGACAAGAGCATGTAAAAGTCTATGTGGTCTTTCTATCTCCCCCCTCCCCTTTATCTCTCTCTCTCTCTCTCTCTCTCTCTCTCTCTGTCTCTCTCTCTCTCTAAAGATCACTCTCTTGATAAGTTTATCTATCAAAAATAATATAGATGCCTTTCAGAAATGTCAAGTAGGCTTCTAATATTTATTTATGTTGGTTGCCATGGCCAGTTACAGTTCCTCCACTTACCGCCTCTACCGACACTTGTCCCCAGAAACCATTTGCTCAATTATTAAGCGATTCAGAAAACAAAGGCCAAGCATATATCTCAATTTAGTAAATTAGCTAATGCTGTCAAATTATAAAACTAGATATGCTATGAGTGTGTAAAGCGAATGATTTGCTACACCTGCCCACATCTGATTAAACATGCAAAATCTTAGTTTTAGTTAACCATTGGCTATGTCAAACACATTGCTGATATTTTGAGCAATGTTCTCTTTCACATGTTTCACCACCAACATGACTAGGATTATTTGAATGCTTAACTGAAGTGACATTGCGTTGCTAAGCCTTTGATAAAATAATTTAGATTCCTCCGAATTATTATAAAAAATATTACAATTTATGTCAAGCAACATATATTTTCTAACTTTAACTATTTCTAGATACATCTAATTAAGAATTGATGTACAATAGCAGACATTTTTGAAAAGATCAATATATGAATCTGAGATATTAGAGACGATGATTAACAACTGCATATCATGATCGAAGTGCCTATACTTTTTCTTTAAGAAATTCTCAACTGTGTTTTACTTTTCTTATCCTATCTCATTAGATAACCACACAATGAAATAACTCTTAAATGCCCTGATAACTGCAGTAAAGACTGCAGCCAGCAGCAGCATCAACAGCTGTATCAGTGACACGGTCAGCAGCTCAGCTGTTGAGCAGCTGGCAGGCAGCTGCTTGCAGGACATGAATCTGAAGGTAGTTCACAGGCGATCAGTATATAGCGACCGATCCATAATGCACGACACAATACTCCCTTGTGTAGCACTGTGTCTATTGCTATCTATGTCTATGTCTATCACTCTGTCTACATTCTCTCCCTCTATACAAGTATTATACATGTATATACATGTATATATATATATAATATATGTATATATATATATATATATATTTATATATATATATATATACATGTGTGTATATATATATATATATATATATATATATATATATATATATATATATATGTACATTTATATCTCTTTCTATCTCTATCTTTCTATCGCTTATCATCGTCTCTCATGACTATCATTCTGTTTACATTCTCTCTCTCTCTCTCTCACTACTGTCTCTCTCTCACTACTGTCTCTCTCTCTCTCTCTCTCTCTCTTCCTCTTTCTGCTTATCATCATCTACTTGCACCTCTATGGCTATCATTCTGTTCACTCTCCTCTCTCTCTCTCTCTCTCTCTCTCTCTCTCTCTCTCTCTCTCTCTCTCTCTCTATTTATCTATCTCGCAATCTCCCTCTGCGTACCACTGTATAAACTGCTATCTCAAGTATATTGCTACGTATTGTCTATCACTGTCATATTTCCCTCACTCTTCCCTTGGCCTTTCTATCTCTTTGTCTCTCTTATCTATTGTAATATCTGTCTCTATGTCTTTATATGCCTGTGGCTTTCTCTCTCTCTCTCTCTCTCTCTCTCTCAATTCTCCATTGTGTAATTCTTTCTCGTTATTTTTATCTTCTTCGTAGTCTTAAATCTCCCTCTCCCCCCATTTATTTTTTGTTATCTTTATTTTTTACTTACCAAGTATCTCTCATTCTCTTTCTTCCTCTCTTCCTCTCTCTCTGTCTCTCTCTCTCTCTCGCTCTCTCTCTCTCTCTCTCTCTCTGTCTCCTAGCATGTGTTAGCTACAACAACGTCGTCTTGCTGCAGATCAAGAACGTTTTTGCAGCACGTTTAGGTTTGTAAGACTGAGCCAATACGTTTCCTGATCAGCCCCCGAGATGCGGTGTCATATAAACCAACCTTCTAGTGTAAAAGGTCAAAGTTACAGAGCAATAGAAGCTTTTTAATGAAACTTTCTTTTATAAAAACGCTACAAACTTACATAGAACGGGGAGTTTAACTTAGGGTTAACACTAGATTCAGAGGGCATAGAATTTAGTAATATATCATATAGAATTATTTAATTTTAGAAATGCAATGATTGAAGACAAATTAATATCATAAGTTGACAACAATTACAATTAATCTCCAAAGTGAAACCTCTGAGTCTATCTTGCAATGTCACGAGATGCATTAATATACTAGATTTGATGCGTATGGTTACGTACTTTTGAGGTGAATCAAGATCGTTTCAGTTAAAATTTGATAGAAATTGAATTTTTGAGACATTAAAGAAAATAATATTCAGTAAACAACTTAATGTAAAAGTTGGGATGTAAAGCAAATAGCAATGTCAGACAGATTGCATTAAAGGAAAACTTACGAATTTAATTAGAGAAGATTGAGGCTTTTATTTACATGTACACGAAATTTCTTTCCTTAGTATTAAGCTCAAGTGGCAGGTCCACGGAACAAGAAGTCCTACTCACATTCTACTGTAATGCTCCATAAAGAGAACTAAATGGATTAACAAATTAATTCCTTCACGAAACGCTATTTCTAATGTAGTCAATAGCTTCAGAATAATATGGCTTCAGAGGTGGTTTCCATTTGCATTCCTCAGCTCTAACTCAGTTGCTTCTTACGAAATGTGCAGTTTGGTTAATTTATTCTTCATAGACCCTGCCAAAATACGCGAAATATTATATATATATATATATATATATATATATATATATATATATATATATATATACAGTAAATATATATGTAGACATAATCAATCTACCCTGACCATTTTTGATCACCGGACTGGCTTTCGTTTAGCACCTTACTTCTCCTCAGCACATTTCTTTTGCAGATTGGTCTGGGTGAATTGATCTGTAGTGATGTGTGCTGTTGGGGACGTCCTGACATCATCCCTGGATGAGGAAACGGACGTTAAACCTTTATTATTATTATTATTATTATTATTATGTATATATACTTTTTTCTTAAGCAGTTCTCCTCGCATTGTTTGCCTCGTAGGATACGTGTGGTTGTCCATGGACGACCTTAGGTTTGTCGCACTTCGCACAACACCCTGGAACTCGAGTGATTGTAGCTACTGTTGTTTTAAGTTGTTTCATGAAGCGTTATGGCTGTTGTATTTCTGCTTCGTTACACTTCATTACGACAACCGCATGTTTGTTCAACTACCTTTTACATCCGCCAAATCTCCCCTCTCTCTCTCTCTCTCTCTCTCTCTACCTTTCTCTTTCCTTATCTCTTTCGCCTTCTCTATCATCTTGTCTCTGTCTTCTTTTTGTACCTTCATCTGTTTTCCTATCTCTAAAATATTTCTTGTTATCTTCAATTCGCCTCACTCTCTCTCTCTCTCTCTCAGTCACTATAGCATTCTCACTTTCACTCACTATATCACTCTCTCTCTCTCTCTCTCAGTCACTATAGCATTCTCTCTCTCAGTCACTATAGCACTTTCTCTCTCTCTCAGTCACTATAGAAGTCTCTTGCTCTCTCAGTCACTATAACATTCTCTCTCTCTTTCTCTGTCTTTCTCTCTCTCTCCATGTCTCTCTCTCTCTCTCTTTCAATCTCTACTTGTTTTTACATTGTCTCTCATCCAGGCAGCGAATGTCTGATCGCAATAATCGATCAGTTTTATAAATAGCCACATAGCTGCTGACAATATGCCTCTCAAATCACAGCTGACTGCAGCTGCTGTGACTTCCTTCGTGACCGCAGCAACTGAGCCGTCTTTGCCAAACACATGCGTCAAATCTTGAAATAAATCCTACTTTAATCAGTATATTGGTCTATTCTTTGTTACTTTGACGCTATATTACTTCAGTTTCTATATCTTCCATTTCAATATTTAACTCCTTTGAAGACTGATAAAACCTTTACTGCTTATGTTCACCGAGTTCGCGAGACAGACAGCCAGAAAGAAAAAGTGGAAGTAATGACTTAACGGGAGAAAAGCAGTTAAATCTGTCAGATAGATGGATGTATGTATGTATGTATGTATGTATGTATGTATGTATGTAGGTATGTATGTATGCATGTATGTATGTATGTATGTATGTACAGTATGTATGTATGTATGTATATATGGATGGATGGATGGATGGATGGATGGATGGATGGATGGATGGATGGAAGGATGGAAGGATGGATGTATGGATGGATGAATGGATTGATGGATGGATGGATGGATGGATGGATGAATGAATGGATGTAAGGATTGATGTATGGATGGATGGATGGATGGAAGAATGGATGAATGGATGGGTGGATGAAAGGATGGATGTATGGAAGAATGGATGAATGGATGGATGGATATATACTGTATATGGGCATACTGTATATGGGCTAATGTACATGTATATACGCATATACTGTACAGTATATGGCTACATGTATATACGAATACATGTGCTTCTTTCCTTGTACACGCAACAAGCCGTTTTGAGCACATCGCGTGTGACAAGATAATGCATTGAGAGACTCGAGATACCAATCTTAAGATCTCCCTTCCGCTGAAGACAACTGGACCTGGAATAAAGTGTGAAGCTCTCCCGACGAGATCATCTATTATTTATTCGTAGACTTGTGACAGGAAATTAAAACCAAACTACGTGAAATGTAACTGATGTAAGTGATGTAACTGATGAAACTGATGTAATTGGTGTGACAGGTATTACTGATAATGTAACTGATGTAACAGATATTACTGATGTAACTGATGTAACTGGTCATAACTGATAACAGATGTAACTAATGTAACTGATGTAACATAACGCCAATAAGAGTGCTACAATCGCCCATGACAATATCGAGCACTACTAACAGAGGCAAATGATGTAATTGTAAGTGGTGTAACTGATATCGGCATAATTTCAGTTGATCTGTAATCTCTACTATAGGTAAAAGTCCTATGTGTTTCATTTTCAAGTCTTACTAAACGTGACTTTCTGTATATTGAGAGATATGAGCTAACGAAATGAGGTGATAAATACGAAAGGATTGCCTCAGGAAGTTACATAACGATAGTAGGATAACAGCAAATAAGCTATGATAAAAACTGAAAAGAGGAACAGATAGAAATCAGTAACTGTTGGCATAATTAAGCTAACTAGAAAAATGAAGTTTTTAAGTCTTAACTCTGAAGAATAATTGCACAGAGAAGATTAATATTTTTAAATCTACACATTGCCGCATCACTGCGCGCAATATCACACACTGTACACATAGACCAGTGAATGAAGAATGTAAGCTAATGCTTACAAAAAACGACTAAAGAAAAAAGTAATTTTGCAAAGAAGAAGCGCAATCTTGACACTTTCCAAACACTTTCATTTTGTTCCACTTCTATGTTATTTTCCGTTATGTCAATGTTTCGTTTAAATATACGCGTATTATACTGCACACACGTAGGCAAGTCCTTGAATGTAAATGTAATTGTTGGAGCAGGTAAGTGGAAGTGTTATTTTAAATTTAGAACAGAGAAAAAACCACAATTCATTGGACAGGAAAAGTCTTATCAATGATATGGGTTGACTCACGAGTGAAAAGTGTCGGCCTGTGTATATTACTGAACGTATCATGTGTCTATCAAGAGAGATACTAAGAGGCTACTATGAGGTTACTGAATGTCATAGTCACATGATAGGTCACGTGACCCTGCCCAAGGATCTCGGTCTAACTCTCCCAATCATAGAAGTGTCTACGAAGTTAAAGCTCTGATGCGATTGCATCAGCAGCAGCAACAATAGCAGCTTCAGTAGTAGCAGCAGCAGTAGCAGCAAGCATCAGCAGCAACAATAGCAGCGTCAGTAGAAACAACAGCAGCAAATATAGCAGCGTCAGTAACAGCAGCAGCACATCAACAGCAAGCATCAGCAGCAACAATAGCAGCTTCACTAGCAGCAGTAGCAGCATATCAACAGCAAGCATCAGTAGCAACAATAGCAGCTTCAGTAGCAGCAGAAGCACATCAGCAGCAAGCATCAGCAGCAACAGGTGCAGCGTTAGTAGCAGCGGCAGCAGCAACAACAATAGCAGCGTCAGTAGTATCAGCAGAACATCAAAGCAAGCATTAGCAACAACAATAGCTGCTTCACTAGCAGCAGCCAAGAGCAGCACATCAACAACCAGCATCAACAATAGCAGAAGCAGCAGCAGCATCAGTATTAGCAGCCAGCAGCACATCAGCAGCAAGCACCTGCAGCATCTGCAGCAATTTTAGCTTCAGCAGTAGCATCAGCAGTATCCCCAGCCTCGACATCAGCAGTTGCAGCAGTCATGAGGGAGGGAAAGAAGGGGTGGGGCTCAAGGTAATCAGTGGAGGTAGAGGCGAGAGGAAGCAGATGATTGGAAATCAGGAATAATGAAACATTTTCATGTAGATTAACTCTTCCATGGAGGTGACTGGATTGTGTGGACTACTGTACACTTCTCAGGAAACCAGAAGTTCGTTATCTAGCTAGTCCGTCTCCTAGAGTTGCTTTGAAAGCGAAATGGAAAGTAATTTTATCAATCTTTCCCTTTTTTGCATTGCTGCATCTCCACGGAGACTATGCTGCAGCGGCAGTTGTCGGGATATGAGAGGCCAACAGCCTCTGATCACTAATTCCATCAGAGCACGCAAATAACAAGCGACTGCAGCCGACTGATGCATAGAACGAGCCTCTCCCTCCCTCCTCTCCTCTGGTCCTTCGCTCCTCCCCCATTTCATCACTGTGAGGTCAGCTGCAAATTGCGCCCGGAGAACTGGCAATATTCTATAACTATCCGTCAACCGATTTCTGGATAGACCACTGCAATCTCCTATCTGTATTGACACAACGCTGTCTTCAGAGGACGCGCAGACTAAATAACTGCACTCATATACATGTAGCTTTATGTTGTAATACTGTATAAACGATATTATGCATATAGTTATTTAGGTATGAACATACAGGCTGCGCATTAAAAATATATCACCCTAGCACAATTACGATAGCTTAGCCTATTATTGATATTTCACCTTGAAATTTTAAGGTTCTCTTGTGGAGGTATTTAGCCACCAGCTCATCACATTTTGTAAAAATATTTTTAAAGGAACCGGAGTTATCCAAGTTTTGCGAAAAAATTGATATTTTTCATTTAACACGCAACGTAAAACGTCAATTAGAATCAATTCCTTTTTGAAAATGTGCTGGCCCTGAAAAGGTTGTTAGATGATGACGACTCTGATTATGTGCTACATGTGTGCTCGAAATGAACGCCCTGGGCTTTAATGCCGGCCAGAAGTCTTTTCTTACAAACAAAATTGCGTTGTCAATGGATTGTTGTGGTAGGTCTTTTCAGATCTCTTGAAGAACAGTGTTTAATTCTATTGTGTTTCTGGGTTTGGGCTTGAAAGCACGATACTTTTCCAACATGGTTCCACAGACAAAAAATCAAGTGGATTAAAATCTGGAGATTTAGGAGGCAAATCATCCATTTTTATTAAATCTGGGCTACATTGTACAAGAAAGTATTGCGCAAGACGTGAAGTGTGAGCCGGCGCGCCGTCCTGTTGCGTCCTGTTGAAAAATTAAATCATTAACTGGTTTCAGTCTTCAATCAGTTTCGGCAGAATAGTGTTAGTGTAATACATTGTAGCACAATATCAGAGTCGTCATCATCTAGCGGCCCTTTTCAGGGCCAGCACATTTTCAAAAAGGAATTGATTCAAACTGACTTTGTACGTTGCGTCTTTAATGAAAAAATCAATTTTTTCGCAAAACTTGGATAACTCCGGTTACTTCAAAAATATTTTTAAAAAATGTGGTCAGCTTGTGGCTAAATTCCTCCACAAGAGAACCTTAAAATTTTAAGGCGAAATATCAATAATTGGCTAAGCTATCGTAATTGTGCTTGGGGGATATTTTTTAATGCGCAGCCTGTATATATGTCTTATTGATGTATGAAATTACGTCTTATTGAGGCATGAAATTACGTCTAAAACTGGTGTTACAAGTCTTTGTGACTTCCTTAATTAACCAGTATAATATTGTTAAGTTAAGTTAAGTATATCCTACTGTAGTCATATACTCACACCGGTACAACACTACATCTCTCTCTCTCTCTCTCTCTCTCTAGCGTTCGGGCAGGTAGTAGGTCCAAAGTTTGTATTCCTATTCACAGCGTGCTGTCACACTTCACAGAGAGTACTCTATGTATCAACAATTAATCCCGTCACAAAAAGTCGCGTCTTACACACACTTTAATATATCATACAACTTGGAAAAATGTCTTCTAAGGTGGTTTTTCGTTGTCTTCCTCAAGTCTTTCTCAATCCCCTCTTACGACATGTGTCGTTAACGGTTGGTCTATTCTTCAGTGATTCTTATGCAACACGATCAATTTTTTTGCTACAAAGGCACATAGGTCTCTCTGCATACATATTATACAGTATATCATTTAATTCCAAAGCTGAACAGATAAAACACTGCATAAATAGGATACATCATTGAAGTCATACATATATTGTTATATACTGTATATATATATATATATATATATATATATATATATATATATATATATATATATATATATATATATACATCTATATATGTATATATAAAGCTGGTAAAGCTAATGCTAACGTCAGTTTCCTCAGTCAAAAGCGATATCAGTGACGGACGAGCTCAGGATTTGTACCCCGCACATACTGATCCGCGGTCGAATATCTTACCGACATTGCCACTGGCTTCAGCCAGTGGCGATATATATATATATATATATATATATATATATATATATATATGTATATATATAATATATATTTTATGAAAGTTATTAAATTATATACATATATATAGTATATATATAATATTATATATATATATATATATATATATATATATATATATATACATGCATAGGCCTGTACAAAATTTAATTCTACTTTAGGTTAGGTCCAGTATCAGAGAGCTATCTGACAGTGGCACAACACACGGTACAGTCGTGCTGGTTATTAGCATTTATCTTGCGTAGATTTGATTATTCGCTGACGTAGCGTCTCCATCTCTCTTCCGCCGAGAAGATTCTGTCAAGTCCTGTGACAAATTTAAATCGATTTGCGCAGCAGATGCTGCACAACCCTTCGTGACTCCATAACAACGCCTGACTCTAAAGCTTTGCGTGAGTTATCTGCGTTGACTGACAAAATAGTAACTATTTGAGTCTATTTTTGTTCATAAATATAAAAGAGAAAGAAAGATTGTTTACAGTGGATCAGCTTGTAAACATCCAATCCTGCAAATCACCTTCTGAGCCGAAATAATTCTATATTCATGCATATACAGTATATATATATATATATATATATATATATATATATATATATATTATAGGCCTATTTAATTTAATTTAATTTACTCATCACATCATAGACAATTCTGACAAACATATGTGCATGCACACAGAAAGTTCAATCATATGTGTGATCGGTAATAAAGGCCGTGACGGCACTAACATATACCGGTTGTACAATTGATAAAAGTAAAGTATAAAAGCAGCGAATAAAATCAAACATAAAGTTAAAGATATCTCATGCAATATGAACGTTCAAGAACATAATTGTTACAAAATATGCTAGTTAGAAAAGAGCATCTGTCATCCAAATAAATATTTGCTATTGAGCTATGTATCCAGTTTATTGTTTAGATCTGAGAAATTTACATAGATCGGATTTGCATAGTCCTTTCTTAATAAAAAGTATTTAATGAAGAAGCCAGAACAATGCTAAACGGTAAATAGTTCAAAGACTTTACACATCTATTTCTAAAATGGTAACGCTCAGCATTATACATGAAGGTATTTAACTTTAAGATAGCACCATTATTACGTGTGATTCCTTGTTTAATAGAAAAAAACTCATCCCAAAGCAGATCGATTGATAAATTTAAAGTATGCACATAAGTCAGATTCTAGTCTACGTAACTCTAACGAATCTGCATCAAGAGCTTTTAGTCTAAAGGAATACTGCAGGTCGCTTAAGCCGTTTAATCGCTTGAAAAAGCCGTTTAATCGCTTGGTAAAGCCGTTTTATCGCTTGGTAAAACCGTTTAATCGCTTGGTTTATATATATACATGTATATATATATATATATATATATATATATATATATATATATATATATATATATATATATATATATATATAATTATATAACTTTTGATAAACAGTCATATCCTGAGCACAGCTGATGAAGAGCTGTGAGGCTTGAGTGAATGGGCGGAGGAATATCAGAAATAACATAATGGGGACGACTGTATTCATGCGATCACACACATGAGGCTAGTTAATCGAGATAGACATTCTAATAAATGTACGTTCTCTGAGTATTATGACTGGCAGTGATATCATTGTATACTGCACGAAAAATATTCTAATAAGTGATTCTGACTGGAATCTTACAAGGGACAGTGAACAGACTTACAATGATGAACAAATATTTTTATGGTAACTCGTATATTAATCATTTTCCTTTCATCTTATACGTCAAGAGTAAGGTATATTTTGTCTAGTTTATAATAATGCGGTCATGAAACTGTTCACCTACTTTAGAATATTTTTCTTTATGATGTAAATCATAACGACATACTGGGTCAGGAAGCACAGATGCTCGTTTAAGGCCCATTTCCTCTTTCCTCTCCGTGGTTATTAGTAATCGTTGCCTTTTCATGGCGCATCAATTGCAGCCGGCGCGGATTTAAGAATAACCTTCCGTCACCCTGGAATTTTTCCTTACTAAGCTATCAACACTCGGTCTTCCAAGGTGGTCACCCACAAAGTACTAGCCGAGGTCGATGTAACTTAACTTCTATAATTGACGCGCAACTAAACCAATTGCGCTAAATCCCGCCGTGTTGGAATAGTAAGTTCTCATCCAACTATGGATTCTTTGGAGGGACGTTTATAATCATTTCACATTATGAAACTCAGATGATTTTCAATAGCCTCAGAATAAAACTGGAGTATGATAAACTATAATGGTGATTGATCCTATGAGACTTGTTAAAATTTGTTGCATTTATTGCATAACTTGTTATAAAAAGTTTAAACTTTGGTTGTCACCTATACAACTCTATAAAGAGTGTTATTGACTCTACTGATATTGATGTCGTTTTGGTGAGTTATTTTAATTTTGTTAGAGAATAGGAATTAATAATTTTTCTCACTCTACGTATAGTATTGAAATTAGAATGTTATGTTGACTTACGTTGATTTTTGACTTATTAGTGATATTAATTCATTTTACATTTATGTTGAATTGTTAAGTTGATCTTATTTTTCTTTTCAAATTAATATTATATTACTGCCATCATATTGGATTAATAATAGGCTTACATTTCATTACTATTAAACTAGTCAATCGAAGTTAATAATTCCATATAAAATAAGTAAAGCAACAGTTCTTCTTTAACGCTAAATCAATCAGGGTCTATATATCCAATGACATTGTATTGGATAGCATTGTATTAGATAACATTATATTGGATAACATTATATTGGATAATATTATATTGGATAACAATGTTCTAACAAAGTGCATTCAGCAGGTTCTCTATCTATATACTAGGTTTGTTGACAGATGCAAAATGTAATTGAGGAGATTGTACACAGCAGCAGCCTCTCTGACATTTTGTTCTCTTGTTCAAATACACTCTGCTTCCGGTTTATTGACGGTTAAATTTCTGCAGCATTTTCATCACCCTTCTGCAGTCACTGACAAGTTCTGATCCATCGATCGCTCGCCGGGACACTGTTAGTACTATACTGCTGCTGCTGCCTGAGTTAAACTTTCATTTGTAATAGTTAAGCAGAAATAAATAGTAATATTCTAATCGAGCAACTCGAAGGGACCGATTTTTGCTCTCTGGTTTGGATTTGTTTACTTTTGTCTTTATTTTATTTTTGGATTCGCGCAATGTCGAGGGCAGAGATCTGGTTTCAGGATTGGGGGGGGGGGCGAAATCAACAAATTTTCAACTTTTTTGTCATTATTGGGGGGGGGGGCGAAATGATACTTTCGTCCCCCATGAATATTATTGGGGGAGAGCTAATTTTAATTATGATATTATATATAATAATTTAATAAAACAATGCATTATTAAGTAATAATTACATCGTACAACAACATTTACGAATTTTCATGCATTTTTATTTATTAGAGTTAAAATCTATACTTTACATAACCATGCAAGTTAAGATATGTGCAAAATTCTATCAGTTAGGCCCCCTACTTTACATATTAATTTGCATCTGATTTTTTACATTATCCACGAATGTTTCATAATATAAATGTTATAATGTTAATATAAATGTTAGTCCAGCGACAAGAGTCACAAGACTGACATTATGAAAGAATCTTCTTTAAATTGCAAGGTAATTTTACTACACTATGATCATTGACAGCTTAATCATTAAAGTCTATAGTACTATTTTTAATATTTTATACTTCTAATATAAACGTACATATGCCTACTAGACTACTACTATAGGCTCTATAACAGTATACTATGTAATAGTATAGGCCTAATTGTATAGGCCTAGGCTATAAGTTTCGATGAAAACTGAATAGACTACATGACTGTCACAATTGACTCTAAACTCACTAATGACTGTGATACGTTCATGATATAGTTGATTACAAACTATTACAATGCTTTTAACTAGCCGATACCACCTTATTAGGCTACTTCAGAAAGCCGGATTGATTTAGGGCAAACCCTAGCCAAAATGTCCAGTGGCGTACTTATCGCTTTCATCTGGATGAATTTGAGCTCGGCATTTGTTTAGACTACTGTACGATTTTATGCAATGCCATAGTGCCCGTGCGACATTCAGCTTACCAAGCCTCAGTACGGTGTCGTGAAGACTGAAGGACAAGTATGATAACGATAAAGCTCAACGTAAAGATTTTCTAACACATTAGCTGGTTGTCAGCAACAGCGGACAAATATGGTCTTCATATTTGTCCGACGTTTGCACATCATACGGTAACCTACACATGCGTTGTCATACATTTTGCTTCAAGTACACTAAAAATGAGATCGTATACTCTTTATAGTTACACGTACACATATGTGCGTTGTTGGAACGCGTCTCAGAGGAGACTATGCATACTGATAGTGCAGCAGCTATCAGTAGTATCTTAAACGAGTTCAAAACAGTGCTAATAATTCAGAACGTTGCTACTTATACACCTTATATAAAAGGTGTTTACTTTGAAAAATTACACTATATATTTTTCTTTCGCTAGGTGGAGCAACCGTGCAATCATAAATTGGATTGTTTTGCGGAAGGCAATTGCAATGTAATCTATTCTTAAAATGTAATATATCCTCTTTAGATATTCTATTCAAATATATAAGCTTATTAATTGCAAATTCAGACATATGTCTATCATCAGTTGATAAGCAATGGAAATATAATTTTTTGTAATTTTTAAAAATACCATTCTGTTAATAAATGACGAAATACAAAGTAAATATATGAGAATGTATAGATTATTGCCAGCCCTCAATAGAAGCACACAGCCCTCCCCACTCTCCCACTAGGTTTTGTTTGTTACGTGAACAGAGTTACCGCTATATATTATAAAAGGTCTATAACGCAGCTAATTTTCTTAAGGCATTCAGTATCTGCAAAATGATTTATCTTTCTGTACACATAGGCCTACGTACATATTGTATTCATATTTGTAAATATATGTATTTTAACAATTCGATGATTTTAAAGTCCAATTAATACACGTATATATCTCTCCATGTACTGTTTAGTAACAGGTTCATGGTATACAGTACTACTCATCTCTATCTTCCATTTTCCTCCTCATGTCCACACCTACCAGTGGATTTTTAAGTAAAAAGTGAAAATAAACACGCATTAATAGTACTTAACACACATTATAGTGAAATGATCAACTATGTTGATATCTATCACTTTTAATACTACATGTTATATCCAGTGTTATATAGTAACGAAGTAAAAATACTTCGTTACTAGTAAAAAGTACTCAACCGATACTTTTTCGTGTAACGAAGTACCCAATTTGCCTGGGTACTTTTTACTTGTAACGAAGTAAATTTTTAGTACTTTTTACTTTTACTTTACACCCGTGGAAATAAAAAAGTCGCTGTTACATTTGAAAAACTATGGATATGTCAATCGCAAAATTTTTAATACAGAACAAAATGTCATGGGCCACCTGCTTTTAGTTTGGTTTTGATAACAGCTGTATGACGTAGATCAAAAGTTTTGATACCAGCCTAGGCTTACCGTACATTGACCATTTCAATATTAAGCTTTGAAATTTCTTCTCATTGTATAGATCAGTGGTTCCCAACCTGCTATCCAAAACATCTATTTTTCCTTTCAGGTGGCGACTCTTTGAGTTTTTTTTAGCAAACCGTTTAGAGAACGGTTTTTAGCTACCAAAAAACGAGTTTTTTAGCTACCGAAATTCTATCAGTTAATTCTGCAACAGTTCATCAATTTAAAGAAGCATGTTGAGGTATATTTTTTAACTTTATTTAATCATTCATATTCACAGGGGCTAATCCAGGTAGTTTTTTTAGGGGGAGGCTAAATTCTTTACACAGTGTCCATGTTTGGTTTGTTCGACATGACAAGGAAGTACACAAATTGTAATTTAAAAAAAATTTCTTCAGAAATAAAGCGAGAATCTTTTTTGTTGTTCATTTTGGATTGGAACTAATTCGATTTTAGCCTAAAAAATATGCTGGAGCAGTGATACATGAATGATCGACGGGATTATTTTATTGATTTATGGATTGATTATTTTTTAATTCTAGAGAAGCATATGCGTATGTATCGAACATTGTTTTAATTCAGAAACTTTAGGCCTTAACTTAAATTTTCATTAGCCTTTATTTTTTATTTTTGTTTTTAATTAGAATTAAATCAAGTATTTTGAAACTAATTTGAGAACGTTTAAAACGGTTCTATCAATGTATATATTTTTTCTTAAAAAATATGAGTACTTTTACTTTTTACTCAAAAGTACTACTTTTTTGTCGAGCACTTTTTATTTTTTGCTTAAGTAAAATTCTTATCAAGTACTTTTGCTTTTACTTTCACTAACCATTTACTTTTACTTTTACTTAAAGTCGTTTGCCGAGTACTTTTTACAACACTGGTTATATCCGTTAGGCAATTTTGTCCGTTTTCCGTATAGCCAGTCCAGTGAATGTCCGAGATTTTACTCTCAGATCAGCGCGTTTGGGATTCGAACCCACGAGGGTTCAATTCACCTCAGGATCTGTCATTTAAAACTTCTTGACGTTATCCTCTAACTATTGCGCTATTGAGACATTCAAGCATTATAGTGAAATGATCAACTAAGTTGATATATATCACTTTTAATATCACATGTTTAAATCGTTAGGTAATGTAGACCATTTTCCGTATAACCAGTCCGTGAGTTTCAAAGATTTTGCTCTCAGATCAGTGCTTCTGGGATTCGAGCCCACTAGGGTTCAATTCATCTCAGAATCTGTCATTTAAAACTTCATAACGTTAGCCCTAGCCAGATATTCTTATTCAATGCATTTTTAAGTCATCTATTATAACATTCCTTTTAATATACCATGACGAGGTGGGAAAACTATCTTTTTGTCCCCAATGAATTTATCTCATTTATGTTTTTTTCCTTTTGGTTTCAGGAGCCTATATTTCACAGAGATATGGTAACTTGAAGAGAACGTAAACAACTTGAGTTTATTTACAAACAAACGTAATAAAATTATTGGAACAATTTTTTCTGAGCATTTTTGTTTTAGTATATTGTTATAGACATAGATTTCTAACATCTTTTTGTTTATTAACGGGGAAATGATTCGTTTTGAGCTTGTGGTTTATTTTTTAAAATCTTAAGTATTCCTATAAATTTTAACATTAATTGTAAATAATCAAGCGATCTTCTTAAAGAACCAAATGCTCTTTTTAAAGACTTTCAAATTACCCCTCACCGAGTATATTTCGATCGTTCAAAAGATCAAAATAAGAATTTCTTAATTACTCTGCATTTATACTAGAAGTGTTCAATTTATTACAGATGTTATTTCTTTATATGTCACTTGATGTTGACCGAGCATGCAATAAAAAGTAAAGTAAACACCCATTATAGTGAAATGATCAACTATGTTGATATCTATCACTTTTAATACCACATGTTTAAACCGTTAGGCAATTTAGACCATTTTCTGTATAACCAGTCCGGTGAATGTCCGAGATTTTACTCTCAGATCTGTGCGGTTGGGAATATACAGTAGCCAACTAGATTTTGGAAGACAATAATTGATATTAATATCTATAGAGTAATAGATGTTAATATCGATATACTATTTAGAATTTTTAAATTGTCAATAGGAAGCCACTTCAGATAGCATTTATTTAAACTTAATGCCTCGTGATTTTTCCTTTAGATTTTTTGTTATGAAGCTTAACTTGTTAACTTCCTGGTCAATGAATTGCTGTTGAGAAATATTTGCGTACCTGCCATTGAACTGTATAGTGTTATCTGTTAATGCTCATTATTCAAAGTGTTAACTGAAAAAAAACTGAAAGTGTAGAATGGATATACTAATAACTGCACTGCTTAGTAAATAATGATTAATGTAGATCTATTTGTGGAAGACTGTACAATGACAATGATAATAATGATGATTAAATTATCTACTGTCTACTAAATTTCAGACTTGCCGCATTTTACATTAGTAAGATGTTTATATTTGCTCAAAAGTGGAAAAAGATACTATTATACTTATTAGCATTCTGGAGAGATCATTATTTTGTAATAGGGCATTATTTATTGTCTCAACTTGTATGTTGTAGGAAATATCTATAAATGGATTAGTCATTTGCTGTAATTTGTCTGTTAGTTAAATTATGTTCAAGTCGGCATATAAGTTTTCTGGCACGGACGCTGGTGCTCTGACTTTTGGAGCTAATGACAAGTTTGTAGTTCTAGATAATTCTGTGGATGCTCATTGGTGGATTGTAGCCAATGAAAATGGTGATATTGGATTTGTCCCGGGCAACTATCTGATCGCTGCTGAGAATGTGAGTAAAGTTGTTTTTTCTTAGTTAGTTGTGTTTTCTTAGTTAAGACTTCCAATAAATATTGGAAGTCTTTTGGAAAATTAATCCCTTTTTGTTGACTAAACCACAAAAAGTGGACAAAGCCTTTTTAGCAGATTTCATCTCTTGATATACTTTACAGTCAAGTGTACCATTGGTTCAAACTGTATATTTCAATTTACTCTTTAATTTAATTCATTAACTAAATTAAGTAAATTGAAATATGAACAAATGGGCATACATGAGAGCTCTCTATTTCTTCTTTGAACAGCTTTGTACCCCTTCGCTATATATCTAGAAATTTACTAGTAGAAAAATTAATAAAAAATATATATCCCTTTAAATATTTAAACTAAATGAATAATTTAAAATTGCAAATAGTTCTGGATTGTCCCTGATAAAAAAATTGGCATTGATTTTAATTGGCAAGTTCTTCGAAGGCAATAGTGATGAGAATGTCTAGAGAAGGAATCGATATATAGATGATATACGAAGCTAGAACTAATAAAGAGCCTCAAGTATTTTGGACACATGATAACAGAAAATGGGAGATGTAAAATAAAAATTAAATGCAGAATTGTGCAATGTTGGGAGGACTGTATTAAGATTAAAGAACTACTAGCAGAGTTTCAAGAAATCCTTACAGATAAAGATTGTAAAACTCAAGTGTGGCTCATGCTCATATTCAATATGTTGTCATGGATAAGAAGTGAGATCACATGGGGTCACTAAATTACACACTCCTAAAGCATTCCTTCAATTACTAATGAATGCTTTACAGAGTTGGCACATGTAGGCAACTGATGCATAAAAATAATAGACAAAATAAAAATGAATAGAATAAATGATGCAGATTGAGAATAAACAGAAGAATTAGAGAGGTCTTGTTCTGAGAGTTGATCATTTACTAAAACAAGTATTTTAAGCAAGAATTGAGTGGAAGGCCAGAGGAAAACCGAACTTTAGTGTGCTAGGTGATTTGATAACTTATTCATATGAAGAGAGTGGCAGTAGATTAAAATATGTGGAGGATTTATGGGCTAGCCTATGCTTAGTTCCAGCTTTTGCCTATATGTCTTAGCCTGTGCTTAGAAGTTGAAAGTTACTGCTACTTCTCTTCTGTAATCTATTGGGAAGTCTAAGAATAATCTGAAGTTTTGGCTTTTCTACATTATATATATTTAAATAATATTTGCCTATTGTATGTTTTGTTCATGATTTTCTTTAGGAGGACATTGGGAGTTTCCTTCTTATCATTGACGAAGCAGTTGATAGAATAAACAGAGCCATTAAATCTGGAGTAGCACTGAAGAACAATGGCGATTACCTACTGTAAGTAAATCGAAATTTTGTATTTAAAGTGACTGTAAAGTGTCACTCACTACTGTTCAGTGCTCAAGAACCATGCGCCAAATAAATTGGCTGACTGTGGAGTTTTGCGAATCATCCGTCAACATTCACGTCGAGTAATTTATAAATAAAATTCTAAGAATCATCTATTTAAGTAAATTTAGCTTTGCTAATAATATTTTTGATAAATTTCTGTAGTGTTAAATTGTACTTATGAATGTGTTTGCTGTTTCACGTTCGTGTGTAATGCATGAACATTATATGTTAAGGACTGAGTGAGGAGGGCAACAGGAAACTGTTTCAGAAGTCGTAGTTGTAGGTTGCACTGAAGGAGTGATATTGATTAAGCCCTGTACGATCTGATCACCTGATTCAATGATCTACTGATCTATGGTTGTTTGAGTGCTCTAGAAGAGTAATAAATTCAGAGAATGATTAGAAATTTACGTAGCTTGGACCTACTACTTGCAGAACACTAGGGTGGGAGGGAATGTTGTATTGTGTACATACTTGTTTTTCTTGCTAGTTATAAATTTTGTAATGTATAAGTTGCTGGACAAGTTCTTCCGTTTATTATATGTGTAGTCTTTACTGCATCTCATTGGATTCAGTAAAATGTTTTTTTTAACCAATATATCTATTTTAATGTGTAATGAATATATTTTATGTGACCATGAATTGTGTAATTGCAGTAAATTGGAGAGAATTCGTAATGAAATTAAGAACAAGAACGTTAATAGCGCGCTAAAGTATTCAAATTCAATCAATGGTGCTGCTGGTATGTTATTTGATTAAAATTATTTTGTTGTACCTCTAATTGTATGAATGGACTTTAACGAATAAAGTCTTTTTTGTAATTGGATATATTTTAGTTGTAAAATTTTGAAATCTCTCTCTCTCTCTCTTTCTCTCTGTCTCTCTCTGTCTCTCTCTCTCTTAATTTATTGCCTCACGGTTGATCCATAACTTGAAACTCTTACAACTAATTCTATCTTCAGATTTTCTTGTCATTGCTATTATTAACAAATAAACCTTGTATAGCAGTGTCATGTCCGAATCGGTCTTCTAGATTAACGGAGAGAGTTCAATAATATTAAACTTAAATGAAATTAGATCTATTAAAATTTACCATGAAATTGTAAACATGGTCCATATGACATCATTACATAAGAGTTTGTTATCGAATCCCTTAGTTTACCCCTATTCTCAGTCTGTCTTTAAACCTTTTCTTTTGCACTCTTCTTCTAGATTTCAAAGAATCTTTCAATAACCCATCTCATTTTATGGTATCCTGTTCTTCTTTACATTAACTGTTAAAGAACTTATTCATTTGTAATATAAATGTATATAATCTTGTACTATTTTTATTTATTAGGTAGATAGCCTGTTCATAGTAACTAAAAGTAAGTTACCTGTTAGATCTGACATAAAATTAATTTCTGTCTTTAAATTTTTTGCTAACATGCTGATTCCTCTTGGAAGTAGCAATATTACTGTAGAGCAGAATTTAAGTATTAGTTGTAGTCATCATCATCATCTTCATCTTCCCTTGTCGGGATATGAGTAGGTCTTCTTCAATCCTCTCTGTTCCACACCATATCATCAGTCAATCCTCCACTTTTCTTGTCCTTCTTAATTACCGCATCCCACGTCAGTTGTGGTCTACCTATCTCTAGCTTAGTATCCAGGTCCTCCCTCCAAACTCTATTTACTACATCCTCATCTGCCTCTCTAACAATATGCCCATACCATCTCAATCTCGATGGAGCCAACCTATCCCTAATCCTCATCAACACTCAAATTCATCAACACATATTCATGTTCCAGTCTCTCCTTCCTAGTTCTTCCACACATTAGACGCAACATTCTCATTTCTGCCACATGCAGACCCTGCACATGTCACTTTTTAGCACCCAGCATTCTGAGCCATACATTATTACTGGCTTTACCACAGAACTATACAATTATCCTTTCAAGCAATAATTATTAATTGCAGTGATTAATTTAAAATTATTTATGTATAGGAAATAACTGTAACGTTTCGATCTTATCTTCTCTGGTGTAGGTGTCAAGTCCACCAAGCGTTTAGCGCCCATGCCTCCTGCAGAATCTCCCATGTCTACTCTTCCGCAGCTCTCAGTACACGACAAAATGAACTCTGGCGTTTACTTCAGAGTAACAATTCAGCCGAATGAAAGCGATAGCACAAGTGTAGAGCGTAGAATTCCTCCTGTCACTCTTTCGTCTTCGAATGAGATGGGCTTTTCTAATTCAGCTACTGTTGATCAAACTGCGTGCACTACGGCGTCATGTCATAGTGAGGGGTTGTTCACCTCTGAACAGCCCCCAGGAGCGGTTACTAAGGAAGAAGGTAAAAAGTTGGTAAAGCTAATGTTAACGTCAGTTTCCTCATTCGAAAGCTATGTTTCCTCATTTGAAGCAGTGTCTGGCGAACCCAGGATTTGAACCCCGCACATACTGGTCCGCTGTAGAATATCTTACCGACGTCGCCACTGGCTCCAGCCAAAGGCTTTATTTTAAAAGGTGTACTGAATTGTTAGCTCGCTTCTTTCGTATTTTCTTATCTGACTGAAAGTGATAGATAGTACTGTTTTACATTTGTTAGATCACACATACATCCATAGAAATTATAGAATAGAATAGATTTTACTACTATTTTATCTAATTAAAAGTCACAAATAGTGAGTATCTTTTTGTTTATGCTATATATTAATTTGATATGTTTTGTTGGGACTGTAACGTTCTGATTTTTTTGAAGTTGACTGATTGAAATGAAATATACTATTATATACAGTTTCTTTACGCATGTAGACATCCAAAATTTATACTAAAAGAACTGTATTCATATTGATATTCATCTGCTGCTCTTACTGACAACTGGAGTGTTAAACTAGCTTGCTGAAGGCTGAACTTAACCAAATGCTATGATCTTTAATTATATATGGCCTCCCAGATCCTCGTGAATTATTTGCGTTAATTGTTCAGAGAATAAATTCGTCAAAAGCACCTTAGTGCTTTTGACGAATGTTAAAATTTTCTATGTTTATCAGGTACCAGACAATCAGCTGACAGAAATCTAGTAGCTCCACTGAATGATGTTAATCTTAGTAGCGATGCTGCAGCTATAGCCAATGACCTAGTTGAGAAGGTTCGTAGGAACACGAAGCTGAGCTATGACTCATCTAAAGTTGCTGTGATGACAGTATTGTCTGTTCTTGGTGAACACGTCAGCTCAGTGCTTCCTGTTCTTGAACCCATCCTCATGAAACTGAGTCCTAATGTGAAGGTAAGTACAATAGCTGTTAAGTGAATCGTGCATC
Source organism: Enchytraeus crypticus (assembly GCA_905160935.1). Classification (NCBI taxonomy): domain Eukaryota; kingdom Metazoa; phylum Annelida; class Clitellata; order Enchytraeida; family Enchytraeidae; genus Enchytraeus; species Enchytraeus crypticus. The sequence continues at coordinate 1,854,104 of CAJHZI010000463.1, forward strand.
GGTTTTATGATACTACACGTCTCTAGAGAAGCTGTGTAGGTTATTAAAGAGGCTGTGTAAGTTATTAAAGAGGCTGTGTAGGTTATTATAGAGGCTGTGTAGGTTATTAAAGAGGCTGTGTAGGTTATTATAGAGGCTGTGTAGGTTATTAAAGTGGCTGTAGAGGCTATTATAGAGGTTGTAGAGGCTACTATAGAGGCTGTAGAGGCTATTATAGAGGTTGTGTAGGTTATTATAGAGGCTGTAGAGGCTAATATGCTGTAGAGGTAGAGGCTAATTATAGAGGCTGTAGAGGCTATATTAGGCTGTAGAGGCTATTATAGAGGCTGTAGAGGCTATTATAGAGGCTGTAGAGGCTAATATAGAGGCTGTAGAGGCTATTATAGAGGCTTTAGAGGGTATTATAGAGGCTGTAGAGGCTATTTCTGAGGCTGTAGAGGCTAGAGACTGTAGAGGCTATTATAGAGGCTGTAGAGGCTATTATAGAGGCTGTAGAGGCTAATATAGAGGCTGTAGAGGCTATTATAGAGGCTGTAGAGGCTATTACAGAGGCTGTAGAGGCTATTATAGAGGCTGTAGAGGCTATTATAGAGGCTGTAGAGGCTAATATAGAGGCTGTAGAGGCTATTATACGTTGTGTGTGACTCGCTATTGCTGGCAGCAGAAAAAGAAAAGAAATCAGTAGAATAGATCAGTACCTCTTTTGCTCCCACTTCACTCTTTTCAGTCACTTCCCCAATATTTTGTTCAGTTTGACTAGAGAAAAATACTGCTTATTAGTCATAATAATTTAACTGATTCGACAGTCTGGGTCTTAATGTAAACTCAGATTCATCTATACTAAAAGTAGTGTGGTTAGGATTAATCGGATGGGGGAGGGTGAAGTTTCTTTGGATTGTATTATTTCGTTTTCTATTATTGAGAAACGAAGTATTGAGATAACAACATATAAATGATCATTTTATATTAAAATTTTAGTATTTTTATGTCTGCAAAGAAAATGTATGATATAACCCTTTATTAAGAGCCTTAGATGTCAGTGTTATCAACGTCGCATAACAAAACTGTAATTATTATTTTTAATCATATTCAAATATTCATTTAATAGAATCCAAAATTTCCCAGTTAAATGCCGCTTAGGTTGTAGCACACAGTCTTGCTTTAAGGATATGATTCAATTCTTGCGATTAGCGAGATTTAAATGTAGTTTGATTGATAATTTTAATATTTATTATTTAGCTATAATTTCTCCATTTTTTACGAAAGTGTAAATGCTTTTAATATTTTTACTAGCTACCGAGGGGTAGCTATGTGTGCTTTCTGTACTTTGTTAAAAAATGCTCTTACTGCTTATAACGTCTGACTACCCATCTCATTTTATATTTGAGATCTGTTGTATGAAAAGTTCTAAGATTAGCACTACGGACGTCTCATATTCAAAAATCCACAATTTTTATTATTAATCCACCTAATTATACATATCAACTGATATATAACTTCGTTTTTGAATGTGTTATTTAAAGTATAATTGTAATTTCTTGATGTAAACATTTTACGTGAAGGATTTGAATGAATTCGCGGATGACAATTCAGACGACGCCGTGCTGCTGCAGCGAATCTTATCCGAGCTGAACGCAGCGAAGGAGGACTCCCAGCAGCGCAGCTGGATCCTGCATGAGGACGAGAGCGTCATCTCCAACAACGTCAGAGATCTCATTTCACTGCTGGTAACTCTTCTCTTATAGATCTCATATCGCTGCTGGTAACTCTTCTCTTATAGATCTCATATCACTGCTGGTAACTCTTCTCTTATAGATCTCATATCACTGCTGGTAACTCTTCTCTTATAGATCTCATATCACTGCTGGTAACTCTTCTTACATTCAAAAGCGTTTTGATATCACTTCTGGTAACTCTTCCCACATTCAAAAGAGTTTTGATATCATTGTTGGTAGCTCTTCTCACTTTCAAAAGAGTTTTGATATCACTGCTGGTATCATCTTGTCTGATTCAAAAGAGTTTTACTCGATTACGTCGGTTTTCTAATGTAAAGTCAATGTAATCTAAAAGTAGAAAATGCATTGTGACGCGCTGGTAGAATGAAAATAATAAAAAAAGAGTTTTGAACGACTGGTCGCGAGGTCTACACTGCGTAGCAATACGGGTTTTCTCAGGAGGAGTTCATAGAAATCAACTTGTGCACCCTCAGCGTCGATCTAATATATTGACGGTGTACTATGTGGAGAGGATTAATTGGACCCAAAAGGTAACACATGAGGAAGTTCAGGAAAGAGTTGGTACAGATAGACAGTTGATAAGTGTATTAAGAAATAGGAAGTAAAGTTGGATAGGACACATTCTAAGGGGGGAAGGTCTATTAAAAGAGGTTATAGAAGGTAGAATGTATGGAAATATAGGCAGAGGCAGGCCGAGATTAGGCATGTTAGATGATTTAAAGACTCACTCAAATGCGAACATGAAGAGGATAGCGGAACACATAGAAGAGTCGAGGCGTTATATACCATGGACCTGGCCATAAATATGTCTGGCAGTGCACTAAGAGAGAGAGAGAACGGCATATTAAAAGAAAGTTTTGTTAGTTTTCTGTACCAAGAGAGAGAGAGAGAGAGAGAGGAGACTTTTCTGTTAATTAGCACTGTGCACATATAAAATATTATAATAAAGTTGTAATGTTGCTTCTCGTTGACATTATGTCCTGTAGCTTAAGAACTGACACAAAGTTTTGTGCCAGATTGTCATCCATTGGAATTTTGATAAACAGGATTCAGAGAATTTAAGACCCTTGTAGTAAAGCGAGATCAAAACGCTTTATCTTTGTTTCCACTCCTGTTTAGTTCAAACATGGTTCTATTAATAAGTAGACTAATCGATACCTGGTAGTGTTATCATTTGCATTGATTGTAGGATATGTACTAGACTTGTGAAACTCGATTTTTATGCATTTCTTTAGTGCATATTCCAGTATTTCTAGGATATGTAAATTAGCAAAATATCAATAATAATGATAATAATATAAATAAATAAAGAATAAAATTTATATAATAATAATAATAATAATTTGTAAAATAGGTGTAACTGACCTTTTTTGCTCTCTGAATGCATCAGATTAAATGAATCTGTATAATAGTCCATGGTGGTGTTTAATTATATAATTAATTATTGTTCTGACCTTCAGTGTATTAAATTTTAATATGTCGCAGGGAGGAGCAAATCCTAGCATATGTCGTAGGATTATATCGTCAGATAACTACTCTGCGTGCGACAGTCTCGTTAGATACTACCAAATGGTTAGTGAATTATAATTCGTTACTAATTTACTTTAAAAGGGTTTGTTCACTCTAATTTGTTAGAATGTCTTAAAAGCGTAGGGGTAACGTAATGAAGTTTTAAATGACAGATCCTGAGGTGAATTAAACCCTCGTGGGTTCGAATCCCAGTGGCGCTGATCTGAGAGTAAAATCTCGGACATTCACTGGACTGGTTACACGGAAAATGGAATAAATTGCCTAACGGTTTAAACATGTGGTATTAAAAAGTGATAGATATCAACACAGTTGATCGTTTCACTATAATGCGTGTTTATTTTTTAAAACTTTTTAGAGCTGCTGTATTTGCTTGAGTAAAATTGTTTGATTTAAATAGATAAATTATGCATTACAATATGACTATATTGAAACGCCTTCTTAATGTAAAATGATAGCAATGGACTGTAGTGTTAACTTTTTTTCTATAAAATTTATTTGTAGACAAATGCTGATAATTTAGCTGGTTCAATTCGACGAAAGTTTTTCTGAGTTTTATGATAGATTGATTAATTGAAGTAATAAATCAAAATACTGGCATATGAATCTTTGTTTAACTTCTGTTCAGTACCAAATTGATACTAAATTTCATGGATAATCCGGTTGGGATTCGAACTGATAGCCGCCTACTTATCAAGCAACCGTGTTATCTGTTCTTCCATCCAACCGGTAATTTTGATTGTAACGATTAATTAACTGAAGTTTAATTAATTGATTGTTTTATTATTTATGAGTTTAATTAATTGATTGTTTTGATTGATCTAGTAACTTCAGTCATTAATGTTTGACTGTTTGTTGTGTGTTCAGGAGACTCGAGTGTCGATACGCCTGCTGCTGTTGGAGGCGTTTGGCTGTATGTGTGCGCTAGACAGTAGAATCCTGAGTGAGCTGATGAACACTGTGCTTCCTCTCGAGCTAGCCAGAGATATGCAGCACGATGCTGCCGGTAATCTTCTATAATACGTTGTAGTTAAAAGCTAAAGCTGGTAGAGCTAAGGTTAATGTCAGTTACCTCACTCGAAAGCGATGTCAGTGACGGGCGAGCCCAGGACTTGAACCCCGCAGGTACTGATCCACGGTCGAGTATCTTATCGACTTTGCCACTGTCTCCAGCCAGTTTGGATGAAATTATCATAAAATTTGTCGATGCTGTAATATTAAACTTTATATTGTGATGCTGAGGGGAACCATTTTTAGGCAATTTTGAATTCTTTAAAAGTCACTTGTCATGGTGAATGATCATCCTTTATGATATCTATCACTTCTATTTATTTTGCCGGTCCTGTGGATGTCCGAAATTTTATTTTCGGATCAGCTCTACCGAGAATTGATCCCTGGACCTTAGAATCAGTCATTTAAATTTTCATACTTTAATTACACTGATGTACAGAATGATAATGTAAACTACTTTACGAGCTGAACAACAGTCTGCTATCGTTAAATGTGATTTTTGTAGTAAACATAGGATATTTGTATGTCCTATGTCTTATTTTTATGTTTTAAGTTATATTTTTCATGTACATTGATCAACTCATTAATTTTAATTAATGAGTTGATTAATTTTAATTAACTTGTAATGCTTATCATACTAATGTTTCCCCTGTTGTGTCCGGGTTGAATCCCCGACCCTAGCTGTACTGAGGTTCAAAGGAAGATGATAATGATGATTATTATAGAAATGTTTTTTGTGTTAGACGTGCAGAAGCTCAAGTACTCGGCCACTTTGTTCTCTATGCTGTTCTCTACCGGTGAAGTTGTTCCTCATGATTATTATGGTGTGCTGCTTATGTACTTTTCATAGATATTAAATGCACTAAGATACATGATAATGCTTTTTTCGTATAGGTACATATGTAATTATTGGACTTGTATTACTAGCATTTAAAATAGTTTAAGTTTTACTTTTTTACAATGCCTAAAAATGCTAAATATTGATATAAATTCATCTATGTTTTATTGACAGATATCTATGGTTTCAAGTTTGTGGTTAATAAATTTTTCAGATTTAGAGTCATAAACCAATTGTAAATTAACATGTTATAGCAATTTCTACTGCCAATTCTTCGTTTTCTGGTAATATACATTCATGTAGAAATTTAACCATTTATTATGATATAATCAAATATAGATTGTTAGTAGAAGTAGTTCATGAAAATGATATAGTCTTGTTATGTTACTGATATAGTCTTGTTATGTTACTGATATAGTCTTGTTATGATATAGTCTTGTTATGTTATTGATATAGTCTTGTTATGTTATTGATATAGTCTTGTTATGTTATTGATATAGTCTTGTTATGTTATTGATATAGTCTTGTTATGTTATTGATATAGTCTTGTTATGTTATTGATATAGTCTTGTTATGTTATTGATATAGTCTTGTTATGTTATTGATATAGTCTTGTTATGTTATTGATATAGTCTTGTTATGTTAATGATATAGTCTTGTTATGTTAATGATATAGTCTTGTTATGTTATTGATATAGTCTTGTTATGTTATTGATGTAGTTGTGTTCAATTGAAAAGTCTCTAGGCTTTACGTGACCCTTGATTTAAATATTTTAGTCTAGCATTTTTGTTTCATTTCGTTACCTCATGGACTCTCTAATGTATATGAAATATTTAAATAATACATATTACGTATTTGAATCTCTCAATAGAGTTGTGCTTAGAGTCGTAAGATAACGTCATGAAATTTAACTGGCAGATCCTGAATGAATTGAACTCTCGTGGGTTCGAGTCCAGGCCGCACTGATCTGAGAGTAAAATCTCGGACATTTACAGGATTGGTTAATTGATTTTATTGGTTCGCTTTCGAGTGAGGAAATTTACGTTAACTTTAGCTTTACCAGCTTTTACTAGCTTTATATGAAAAATGGACTAAATTACCTAACTGTTTAGACTTGTGATATTAAAAGTGATAGATATCAACCATTCAGCATGGTTGATCATTTCACTATAATGCTTGTTAATGTTATTATTTTGATTGTAATTCTCTTTCAGTTCACTTGAACAGTAAATTCGTCAACTTTCTGCTGGACTGTATCGACAACGGTGTCTCGGGTGATGATCTTGATCAAGTTCCTGACATCTGTGTTAAAGTTCTTCTTTCGTTCAACCTTCACTTTGTGCTTCCTGACGAGAACGTTGTAATGGCGGCGTTGTCAGAGCGCCGAACAGCTAAAACCTTCACCGAGAAGCTTCTTATTCTCTTTAATAGAGGAAGTATGATATGATTTGATCATTATATGATGTGATTTATACAGTTTGTTTATGAGGTGGTGATTCAGATTTGTGTAGTAGATAAAGTTCTCATTTTTGGATATGTACTTTGCATTGTTAGTAATTGCTGTTTGCAAATACTAGGTATTTCTTTATTGCTGCAACTACTGTATATGCCGTTATTTCTATTGTTAAATAACTAATTTCCCCTTTAGCATATTTGACTTTGTATTCGCAGTAATAACTAAAATATGTGGCCCTTGTATACATTTTTTGGGTTGAATTGAGTAAAGAAAGTAACGGTTTTAATATTTTTTTGTTATTTCCAAATTTTAAACATACAACAAATAAACTACGTGTAGAATATTGATTTGTACCTTGTCTAAGGTAGCGTCATGCTAACTATATATAAAGTACTGATTTGTACCTGGGTTAAGATAGCCTCACACTAACTATATGGAGGGTACTGATTTGTACCTGGTCTAATATTGATTGTTTGATTGTGTTAGTTGCTCCTGTGGCACACTTTGACTAATTGTTTGATTATATCAGCTGATCATGTGACACACTTTAACTGACTATTTGATTCTGTTAGTTGATCATGTGGCACACTTTGACTGATTGGTTGATTGTGTCAGTTGATCATGTGGCACACTTTGACTGATTAGTTGTTTTGTCAGTTGATCATGTGGCACACTTTAACTGATTGGTTGTTGTGTCAGTTGATCATGTGGCACACTTTGACTAATTGTTTGATTATATCAGCTGATCATGTGACACACTTTAACTGACTATTTGATTCTGTTAGTTGATCATGTGGCACACTTTGACTGATTGGTTGATTGTGTCAGTTGATCATGTGGCACACTTTGACTGATTGGTTGTTGTGTCAGTTGATCATGTGGCGCACTTTGACTGATTGGTTATTGTGTCAGTTGATCATGTGGCACACTTTGACTGATTGGTTGTTGTGTCAGTTGATCATGTGGCACACTTTAACTGATTGGTTGTTGTGTCAGTTGATCATGTGGCACACTTTGACTAATTGTTTAATTATATCAGCTGATCATGTGACACACTTTAACTGACTATTTGATTCTGTTAGATGATCATGTGGCACACTTTAACTGATTGGTTGATAGTGTCAGTTGATCATATGGCACACTTTGACTGATTGGTTGATAGTGTCAGTTGCTCCTGTGAAACACTTTGACTGATTGTTTGTGTCAGTTGATCCTGTGGCACACTTTGAGTACGAAGCGAAGGTGGAGCACAGTGTGATAAAGTTTGTAACAGACTTGTATTCGACTCCAGGCACGGCCTCTCTCTTCTACTCTAACGACTCTCGGGTTCTCATAGACATATTGACTCGCCAGCTGACTGATCTACCTCCCGGAGATAAGGTTATTTCGCCTGTAGTGTCTGGTTTACAGCTAGTGCACCTTCTATCGTTTAGAAATTTTTGTGAACAAACTGTTTTGGTGGACAATAACATCGTTAGTAATCTTTGATGAAGATATTTGGTGGAGCTTTCTGCTGTAGAGCATATATAAGGGAGTGCTCTCTCTCTAACTCTTAGTGCACTGCCTACTGGCAGTTCCATGGTATATAACGCATCCACTCATCTCTATTTTCCGTTTTCCTCTTCATGCCACATATCAGTGGATCTTTAAATCATCCATAACATTCCTTTTGATACCATAATATACCATTATTCTTGGGGGATTCTGCTCATGACGACGCGGGATAACCTTCCTCAGCTTCGCCTAACATTTACTGGGCAGGGACGTCATTCCCTGAGAAAACAATCCTGTTTACCAAAAATGGAGTGCTATAAAGGAAAAATTAAACTTACTACATTGCAGCCTTTCTAGCGTTATACCAGTTGTACTTCATAGATTTCGTGCATATTTACTAATGAGTAAAAGCATAGATTCAAATATTCATCTTACCTCAAATCCTTTCATCATAATCTTCCCTTGAATCTCAGTTTGACTAGAGTAAGAAAAATCAAACCTCACCTAAAATTTAGCATCAGCTTGAAGAGACTTTGATGCTAATATGTGTTTTCCTAGGCCTTTATGATGCGTCCATAGGTTCTCTGTAGACTTATGATGTGTTATGATGCATGCACGGGTTCTGCTATACACTTATGATGCATCCACATGTTCTGCTGTAGACTTATGATGCGATATGATGCGTCCAGAGGTTCGTTGTAGACTTATGATGCGTTATGATGCATCCACGGATTCTGCTGTAGACTTATGATGCGTTATGATGCGTCCAGAGGTTCGCTGTAGACTTCTGATGAGTTCTGATGTGTTAACATATTCTACTGTAGATTGCACTCATGATAGCGTACAACTTGTAGTTTGTTTATTGACACTTTTCTCACAGACACAGAACTGTTCATGTTTTCGTTAATGTCTGCTGGTTTGTGTTTACTCTCACTCACTACGGATATTGTTTGCTTTATTTGTTAGCAATGTCAGGAACACAATACTTGTTAGCTATTTGATTTCCGAAACATATTTAATTATAAAAAGTTATAAAAAGGTATTGTTAACGTCAGTTTCCTCAATCGAAAGCGATGTCAGTGACGGGCGAGCCCAGGGTTTGAAGCTCTCACTTACTGATTCGCGGTCGAATATCTTACCGACATCGCAATTGGCTCCAGCCAATGGCAATGGCGATGATTAAATAAGCGTTGGAATGGTATGGACATACTGTGATTGATGTGGGACAGAGAGAGAGTATTGGAGAAGGTCTATTCGTATGCCTATGAAAGTTGATGATGAAGACGATGACAAGATAATATTTTTAAATATAAAAATAACTATTAAATTATTAATAAGTTACAAAGGGAAGTATTTCTTTAAGTTGAGCTCTATTTCATATCTAGATGAAATATGTATATTGTAAAAGTATATACCTGTATATGCATTCTTGTTAGTTAATTGTGTAGTCCTATTTTGATTAGTGTTTTGAGTGAGTCCTAAAAAGCTGTAATTTGCTTTCATACTCAGAAACTGTTATGTTATGTTATGTTATGTTATGTTATGTTATGTTATGTTATGTTGTTGATGACGTCAGATGAGGACGGAGTACCTCTCACTGGTGCAGCTCATCTTTCTCAACTCGGACTACTTTGAGGAGAGTCATCGACTCTCTGACCTGCGCAGCTGTTTCCACCGAATTCTGCAGGAGGAGGAGCTAAATCTTGTCAGTCAAGGGTTAGAAGCGGAGTCAGCAGCTAAGCAGGACCGAGAAATAATTCGTTTGATATTTAAACAGTTTCCTCAACAATTCAACGCTTATTCTTAAAACTATCTGAATATGAACAGTTCTTTGCTAAAACGATAGAACGTTTTAACGTAAGTCATTCGCGCTTCCCTGTTGGTTGGTATTGTTTCTCTTCTATGTTGTCTGCCTATCTCAGCCTTGCATATTCTAACAGCCAGCAGTCAATGCTTTTCATTTTGTTTCTTTAATGTCTCCTGCCGTAAAAATATCCTGTCATCATATCATAGCTTTTGTCAGTTACTAGTTAGGCCTATTACTAATTTAATAGGTTTATATTGTTGCTCTTTACGATTTCATAATCTAACGAATGACTTCTTATTTCTGTAACTTCAAATAGGAAAAGAATAGTACAGAAAGAGATGTCGAATTATAACTATGAAATTTACATTTCTTTTATTACATTATTTACATTTATTTATATTTTTACGTATTATTTACATTTATTTTTCGCATAATTAAAAAAGCAAAGTAAATTTAATTAGCCTAAACAATGTTAACTATATTTACTAAACACTCGGTATTGTGAGGTTGCATCGTTTTGTGCTCTGTTATACCGTATCTGTCATTATGTCAATCCTGTTAGGACTGATTTTATTTGAGATTTCTATCATAAGAATCTTATACAGGATAACTGCATAAAGCTATAGCCAGAATTTTTCTTACATTATTATGCACAATATTTTATAGCCTTGTATTGTATATATTAGCCTAGTATTTATTATCGTATTTAATAGTATTTGTGGGCTTGCAAGTCAACTATGCACTTAATGCTAATTATTTGAAGCTTCGACTTCAGGGCAACAACAACAACATGTATTAAAGGAATTAATATTTAAGTAATTACAATTAGACATATTATTTTACAGAATTTTTAGTTCAGTGCTAGTATTCTGAAAAACATAAAGTTATGGAGTGCTTTCAATTAATTAAATACATGTTTTAGATATTTATGGCTGAATATAGCTGTTGCAGTGAAAGATTGTTTGTTGCCTTTGTTAGCTCGCTGATGTGTGCATCGACAGATATTTGTTTCAGAACATCGAATTCCCATTCTATCTGCATATTCTGTTGAATTCTGGTTGTTCCGTATAACCCCGTGACGTATTTCTACTATATGGAGTGCCAGTTGAAATAAGTTAAACTTTTTACGCGTTGTCTGTGGCGTATGCATAAATTGGTTTTAGAGTTTAGCGCAGCGAAGTTTACTGATGCTTGAACTTTTGCAGTGTACCGCTTAACATGTTCATAACACATTTTTGTCATGATAGAGCAGCAGTTGTCATGATGGAGAAGTAGTTGTCATAATGAAGCAGTAGTTGTCATGATGAAGCAGTAGTTGTCATGATGAAGCAGTAGTTGTCATGATAGAGCAGTAGTAGTTATGATGAAGTGGTAGAAAATTTGTCGTGATAAAGAGGTAGACTCTAAAGATGATGTTCAGTTAATTACGATATGGCACGGGTTGCAGTTTTCGTTACTCTGGTAGTATGATATTGATGTGAATCGGTGATGTGATAGGATTATTTGATAGTGATGTGATAGAGTGATGTGGTAGGTTGATGTGATCGTGATATGATTATTTTCTTCACTGAAAGTAACGAATAGCTCACTAGACATGTTCAGTGCTTAACAATCTTTAGAATTACGGTATTAAAAATCGTTATAGAAGTATTCGATAACTATGTACTTTATCCATCTTTCTCTCTGCACTCTATTATCCCTCTCTCGTAAACGCACTTGTTTTAAGACACAACTGAGCATGAACAGAACAGTACGATGGGAAACCATGTCAAAAGCCTTAGCTGTAGGGTTCATTAATATGTGGGCATAACATTTTAAGAAGAATCTTCAAAACCATTTAAGAAGGATTTACTCTTTAATCAATTGAGTGCTCTTGCCAACCTTGTAAATATGCACGTGTCGTAAAAGGCGACATAAAAACTAGATCCAAACCATCGTCAGAAAGTGCATTCGGTTGGTGAGCGCCCAGGCTCCAGAAATTGCTACAAAAACCTAAACGAATGGATTGAAAGTCTATTCGTATCTCGACTCTGGTTAAACTGGGGTTTAGGGGAAGATGATGATAATTATATATTTACTATTAATAAAATTGTTATTGATTTTGCAGTCAGTTTTAGTCGTAAAGTGGAGAAACATTTATCTTAATTATCGCCGCCATTGATCTCGCAAGAGATCTGGGGTTTCAAGGCACAATAAGAAAACCACTATTTTTTATGTTGTTTATAATTTGTTTGTAATTTTTTATTTTATTTTGTATTTATTTTTTCATTTATGTATTTGTATTTATGTATTTGTATTTATGTATGTTTTGTGTTTATGTATTTGTTATTTTTTTATGTGTTTATGTATGTGTTTATGTATTTGTGTTTATGTGTATATGTATATGTATATGTGTTCATGTATTTGTTATTTATTTTGTAATTTTTTATGTCTTATATATTGAGCTTAAAATAATAGCTGACTGATATGCGATGCAGTGCACACGTCTAGCTTGCGATTCTTCCTCACTTGTAAAGTTCTTTGTATCTCTCTGTCCATTGCCGCCTGTATATTGTACTTATTAGTTAATATCTGCTAGCACTAGGTTCTGGATGTGTCAAAAACTTGAATATTAGCATTTTGTTATACGAAGGAATCTTAAGTTTACCAATCCCATTCTATTTTTGTAGGTGTTGGGAAATATACTTTTGTTACGAATTTTAATACACTTTCGCTTTTCAAAGTTTTTGTGGATATGTGTAATAAGTATGGATATGGGACAGAATGGAAGGAAGGATAGAATGGAAGGAAGGATAGAATTGAAAATGAATTTGCGAGGATGAATTTGAGTGTTTATGGGATTAAAGATAGATTGGCTCAGTCGAGTTTGAGATGGTATGGACAGATTGTGAGAAAGACAGATGAGGATGTAGTGAAGAGAGTTTGGAGGGAAGAGCTGTAAGTTAAGTTAGAGAGAGGTAGACCACAACTGACGTTTGATTTGGTCATTATTAAGGACCTGACAAATAGGGGATTGACTGATGATATGGTGTGGGACAGAGAAGATCGGAGAAGGTCTATTCGTATCCCAACCCTAGTTAAACTATGATTAAAGGGAAGATGATGATGATAATGATGTGTAATAATTATGATATTGCTGAATATAGAAATTGTTCTGTGGCTATCGCTACATCATGTGACAACGATTTGTTGCCTGCTTTATAGTACTGCTTGTACATGAATATACATTATCTAGTACTAGTAGATCTACATCTCTTAATCTACACGTATGTTTATGAAGACATTGATGCTCTAAATTGTATTCTATGCAACTAGATGTATTAGATAGTAGGATATGCACTGTAGCGCTTTTCTCTTCGCATTATGCCCACAGTGTCATTGTAAATGTTTTAAATAGACTACACATTCTTTGCTATTCAACTTCGATGATGTTTTACAAGAAGCCAGGACACATCAACAGCATGTAGCGTGTCGAATATCCGTTAGTGAAAATTCCAAATAAAATAATTTGAGAATAACTTGTTTATGTGCCTTTTTAATAAGTTTAGATAGTTTTTGCATTTGGTAGGAAAAATATTTGAGAAAAATTTTAACTATTATTTAATTATTTTAAAAGATAGTGAAAGAAATACACCTGAAAGCAATGGGAAGCCGACTCAGAAACTATGCCGTGCTCTGATAAAATGATGTCTTGTATATGTTATGGTTTATATTAGCTTTAGCAATGTATAAATAGTGTACTATCACTATGAGTGATTAGCATTTAGAAGACTTCATACATCATTCTCTCTCTCTCTCTCTCTCTCTCTTAGTGCACTGCCTATTGACAGGTCCATGGTATATGACGCCTCCACTCTTCTCCGTCTTCCGCTTTTCTCTTCATATCCACATATGAGTGGATCTTTGTTGCCATACATTTATTTTTTACAGGTAAGGTATATTTATGTTTATTGGAAGCAATGGAGAAAGTCGACAGATATCGTATTTTCTTAGGTTTAGTTTACTATACAGTGTCTAAAGCTTGAGCATTTGTTACGAGCTGTACTGGTTGACCTATAAATTAGGCTACATTTTGCTCGGTAATGATCGTAATAGCGAAATATTGATCGTAAAAGCGAATATAGAGTAATAGGAATATATACTCTGAATCTGGCATTTGTCAGATCTCTACAAGAGAGGCCTAATTTGTGCGCAAGTCCTTTCAACAGAACCGTATAATAGGTATAATGCAGATATTAGATACGCTTATATAGAAAATTATATCTACAAAAATTATTTAATTTTCAGTGAAATTGGAATCAGACATGAAATAATACGTCAATAATGATGAGAAAATAATTCTATAGACTATCTGCAATTGTAAAGAAATTAAAATAAATGTTGAGGTGTCTGTTTCCTTTGTGCTGCGATTGACGTTGCTTGCCCACATTTTGAGTATCTACCTCAATTATCCTATACAATTTACAGAGCAAGAAAAAATACTCGCTATGTTAATTCTTATTAATTCGTTGAGCAATGTAAGAGAGTCAAATTAAGGCACGATAACGTCCTGTAAGTGGTCGATGGATAGATCATATTCCAGATTGTTCTGCAGTATTATTCCTGCTTTCAAAGAAAGCTAAATGATGTCAAACTACCAGTAGAACAACTGCTAAGTAGTAAAAAGCTCTATTCTGATGGTTGCGACAGTGTTCAGTCCAACGATATACCAAGAAAGCTGCCAACATTAGTGCAGACTACAATAGTGCCGCTGCCGCTGCGCTGACCTTCCTACGCTTCGGTGTCCCCTCTTTTCTCAAGTCTTTTCTGAGTCTTGAGGTACTTACCAAGAACTTTAAAGCAGAACTGGTACTGATCCTGAATAAACAATGACAACAAGAAACATTATTAGTCAATCCATTTAAATTTAATTTGTGCATAGGCCCTATTTTATTAAGTTAGCTTTTTGTGAGCTTTTTCACAAAGAATAACAGTCTCGATAATTACTGAGAAATTATCGAAATCGGCATTTAATTTGTATTTCTCTACTTTTATATTCTTTAAATATATTATGCATACAATGTAATTCAGCTGAAATGAGACACAATGTAACTTAATGTCAAGAAGATACTCAAAATAAATTACTACCCGAAGTGTTGCACGATATGACAAAAGCATTGTAAAATGTCTGAAGAAAATCGCATTGGAGTTAACGTGAGTGAGACTGCAAATACGTATGAGCAGACATTCAAAATAAATGCAGCGAAAGAATATAATTTAACTCTTTGGCCATAAGCCGTCGGAACCAATTCGAATAAAAATATTGCGGTTCTCAGCCAATTTGCTAAATAATTTCTTCAACTTCCTATTAACGTGCCGTTATTCCCTATTCGGGGTCGACACGGAGGAGCCTAGATAGAAAATAGAACATTAAGATCGACTATCCATCGGCCTGACACAACCAAGTGTACACGACTAGGACTGTATTTCCCCCTCGAAAATATCAAAACGAGAAAAGAAGAAAAACCCACGTAGCTAAGCTATCTCGAACCCGCTACCTCTCGTTCAAGAGATGAACTCTCTAACCACTGCGCCACGAGGCGTTTCACGAGGCCAAAGAAATTATAAGAACATAAAAATAATTTTTAATGATATCAAAGGAACCTACCACAGTTGGTATGACTTTATCTCTCCTCATTTTGGCGCTCTTCACGGTGTGGAAGATGTTGACCTTGCCGTCGACTCTCATCTTCTCGCAGATGACAGAGCAAGCTGTAAACAATCCGCTCTGAGTGAACCCATCCGAGCATAGAACATTCATCATCGAGTCCACGCTTTCATTCTCTCCATTCTCCCAATCAGCCACAGCCACAATCAGTCTAACAAAAGAGTCTCGTGGCGGAAGCAGTTGATCGAGCCTCCACTCAGAGTAGTGGAATACTTTGACAGATCTCGTTTTGCCGGTCTCAACGTGCGTCATATTAAAAGTTCTGCTACATCCGAAGTCCAGTTCGCTGGCATCAATTGATTTAAAGGAGAAAACTCCGCGTTGTGATTTTCCATTTAGGATGTGCTGATCAAGAGCTGAAAGCGATTCGTCGTCGAACAATACTACGGTGCTGATGTTGTTTTCGTAAACCATCTTCCAAAACGACGGGGAGTTGCGAGTCACTGCGGCGGGAGTGAGAAGAAATTTGTTCTTCTGCTGATAGGAATGAATGCCAGTCATGTGATCATCCTGCCGTGCGGTTCTGTTTTTATTGACATAACGAACCAGTTCGGCGTGTTGTTCGGCAAAATACGTTTTTTGAGTAAGCGAGTCAGTGTCAAGCATAAGCCTGTACGCAATGTTTAAATCCTCTCCAAACGTTTTGTAGCTGGTGCTCAGTGCCTCCTTCAAAACGTCATAAATGAATTGGTAGTATTCTGGTCTTGGCACCATCGTCATTCTTTCCATGCGCATAACTGAGCAAGCACGGAAGACGTTCACGTAGTTTTCCTTACCGGCTTTCTTTAGAGACACGTCGACAGCTATATAAACCGCAGTTCTTTCAATTCCGGTCGAACAATGGACAAGTATCGGTGCTTCGTTTTTATAGGATGCCGCGGCAATCGTCGTCGAGGCCTTTGCTTGGAACTCCAGAAACTCTAGAATGCAGGTTGTAATGTCTTCATCCTTCCATTCTGTAAAGCAGAACTGAGTGACAGTTCTTGATCTGGCCGAAAAATTCACCACTTCGAGTGTTCTCACTACAAAATGTGCAAATCGTTCAATTCTCACCAATTTAATCACCATTTCTTTAATATGAAATTCCTCAGTCAGAGATGACGGCCAGTACTGAGCGGTGGTTTCTCTTCCGGCAAATGTGATTATGAATAGAATATTCTCCTGTACAATCATTTCCCAGAATCTCTTAATTGTCACTCGATTGAAAGGACTTTGAGCCGCGATATATGCTCTCTCGTTACCTAAACCATCTGGAATATAATTGGCGTTGATGTACGTTGAGCCGGTTTGTGATTTCAATAGAACCCTGCTGTGATCATAAGCCAGAATTGAGGCTGTTCGGTTCAATTCATTGTTGCGCGGTTGTTTCCCTTCTGAAGCCGTCGCATTAACATTAGTTGGTAGACGTTTAAATTCTTCAGCGATTAGCTTTTCCGAGTGTTGACTGACATCTGGAACGAGTATATCATCGGTGGAAAATTTATCTCCAAGATCAGGACTTTGTATTTTGTGGTTTTCCAGATGTGTATAATGGTTAGGCGGAGCTCGTTTAACTGTTTCCACGTTCATTGCTTTATCATAATCTGGTGGATGTTTTTTGTTTTTCTTCTTCTTGAAGCAGAACCATATCAAGAGTGCTGCAATGCATCCTAGCAATAAAAATCCCAAAATGACGACAATTGGAACAATGACTGATCTGATAAAGTTGTCATTGCTAGGGACTGATGAACTGGACTCTACTCCACTGACTCTGGAAGTAGTGGTAGTACTTCCGGTAGGCCGTGGAGTTCCAGTAGTATATCCGGGAGGAGCTATTTGAGTCGTTATAGGAAACTGCGAGAGCGACATCTTCGTTACACCGTCCCACGAGTTAGCCACCACGTAGTAGACGATGTAGGTCTTATTTGGATAGAGTGGGTAGTTTTTGTAATTCCCATAAGTTTGATCATCACCTAATACAAATGATTTTGAACCTCCGGGAAAAAATTGACTCTGTGGAAACTCAGCGGCCGTGTAAGAATTAACAAGTTGAAGGTGATCCACTGGATTTAATATTGCTCGCTTTCTTCTATGAAACGGCTGCTTTTCATCTCTTTGTAATTCACCAAATACGAATTTCTCGTTATCTTCATTTGTTTCATAAGCTGGATATTTTATTGGAGAAATCTCAATGTTATTGCTATCAAAATCCAAATTTATTCTCTCGCTGCTACGTTGATTAATCTGACTGACGTTAAACGTTGTCAGCCCTGACGTACTGTATTCATTATCGAAAATTTTAAACTCTTCATCGTCTCTTTCACCCGGTTCACCATCAACATTTCTCTTCTTTCTTCCACTCGGCATTACCTTGTCATTAACTGCCACAAAATATGCAGTATCGGGTGGACTAGGAAATTCTGGAAGACTCTGAAGAGTCAAACTCACTGTGGAATATCCAGTTGTCACAACGACAGGTACACTTGGGAATGGTGGTTGGCGGACTTCAGTCCACATATTGACAACACTGGCTGGTCCGTACCCACTTGTCGTTCTGGCACTGACTTCAAATGCGTATTGTCTCACGGCGTCTAGTGAACATACAGTATCAGTTAGACCGGAGTCTGGTACGACTTCCCGGCTTTGAGTTCCACTTGGGTTTGAAAGTAAATAATACGATATCTGAAATTGTAAAGGAAATAAAAAATTTGTTTTTGTTTGTTTAAAGGGAAAAACAACAAGTCAATAAAAACAGAAATAATTAGAGCCCTACAGTCGTCAATGATATCATCGAACACTATTGAGTCAAATACCAGCCGACTTGTCCTCTGTTAGAGGAAGTGCTTGTGTTAGAGGAGGTGCCTATGTTAGAGGAAGTGCCTGTGTTAGAGGAAGTGCCTATGTTACAGGAAGTGCCTGTGTTAGAGGAAGTGCCTGTGTTAGAGGAAGTGTCTGTGTTAGAGGAAATACCTATGTTAGAGGAAGTGCCTGTGTGGGAGGAAGTGCCTGTGTTAGAGGAAGTGCCTGTGTTAGAGGAAGTGCCTATGTTAGAGGAAGTGCCTACGTTAGAGGAAGTGCCTATGTTAGAGGAAGTGCTAATGTAATCAAGTTTTGAATCAATTGAAGTCTAATGTAAACGTGAAAGACGACTACAAGAGCTTTGGAATTTGTATCTTGAGCCTGTTAATTGATGGTAAATAAAACCAAATACAAATTTTCCTGAGTACTCAGTAAAATGAGTATTTACTGAAAAATAAAATAAATAAATAAATGAATAAATAGAGTAAGCGAGTTCTACTAATACTCAGTATACAGAGCTCATAATATGAGCGCAGTTTACTTTGTTAGCTAACTATTATTCAAAAGTATATTTTGACAATTACCTTGTACATAGTAATGATTCCGTTCTTTACAGCCGGTTCGCTCCACTTGATGCTAATGCACGAGTCTGATCTTGAGATCATTTGAAGAGCCTGTGGAGCAGATGGAAGTCCTTCTGGAGTAGTGAACGTCAGTGTGGGCGATGGGTCCCCCCATCCTGCGGGTCCGCTAAGTGAAGATCTCGCTCGTATCTGATTAATCAATAAATGTAGCAATCGATCACTACTGCAGTGATTAGAATAGCCTTTAGACTCTTTTGGTTAGACCGTGTTGGGTCATTTAACAAACGTAAACCATTTGTGCAGTGACGTAACCAGTGATTCTTAAGGGGTGGCAGTGGGGTGGCAGCTTAAAGTGATGTCACATGTCACTTTATATTGTGTACTTTATATTGTGTACTTTTTGTAGTTATGCTATCATTTGTTTTGGTGAAATAAAGATGTATATAAACTTCTAAAGTGATAAGGTAGCAGCTTTAAATGATAGTGGATAAGGCATAAATGGATTATAAATAGATCAAAACAAATTCCCGTGGAATGGGGAAGCAGCTGGGGTGGCAGCTCTTTCCATTGGAGGAGGGGGGGGCATATTCACCCAATTATACAAAAAGGGATCAAGAATGCTATTAACTTAGATACATGTACATTAAAGCACAAATTAATTAACCTGTACATCGTATTGAGTATAGGGTTGAAGTCCATTGAGCTGCAGGTATACTGCAGTGGTTAGAGCCGTTGTCTTCTGTCCAGGAGTATTGGTCTTCCAGTAAGAGACCTGATACTCCTCTATCACTCCGTTAGGTTGTGATGGGGGTTGCCATGCTAAGAACGTAGACTGGTTAGTCTGGTTCCAGACCTGCACGCTCATCGGCGCTGATGGTGCTGCTCGATCAAGCATTAATGATTTATTTACAACATACAATAAATATAAGCCGACGCAGGCATACGGGGCACATCTTGACATAAGCAGAATCCCCAAGGATAGTGATATATCAAAAGGAATGTTAAAGGTGATTTAAAGATTCACTCGTATGTGGACATGAAGAGGAAAACGGAAGATAGAGAAGAGTGGAACCGTTATATACCATGAACCTGCCAGTAGGCAGTGCACTAAAGGAGAGACAAGGAATGTATAGAATATTACATCATCATTTTTATCATCATAGAATTCCAGTTTAACCAGGGTCGGGATACGAATAGAGCTTCTCCCATCTCCTCTGTCCCACACAAATCACAATATGCCAATAAAATTCTATTCGACGTTTACATTTTGTAGCAATTTCTGAAGCCTAGGCGCTAACCTAACGAATGCCCTTCTGACGATTTTGAGTCCTCAGCTAATTACAGTTAAATGTTTAATATTACAAGCTGTAGAGCCACGGGTTAGTCCACAGCTAATTGCAGTTAAATGTTTAACATTACAAGCTGTAGATCCACGGGTTAGTCCACAGCTAATTACAGTTAAATGTTTAACATTACAAGCTGTAGATCCGCGGGTTAGTCCACAGCTAATTACAGTTAAATGTTTAACATTACAAGCTGTAGATCCACGGGTCTTTATCAAAGTATACGGTTTTATCTTATTTTTAATTTCGCATTTTACGACACGTGCAGTACATGGTTGGTCCATTATTCAAGCAACTCGAACACAAAATAGAGAAATATATAAAGTATTATAGTAAAATTAAAGGACTTATTTATAAATCCAAATTAGCACTTTGAATTAATGTAATACAATATTGTAGAATTAACAACATTATTAATAACATTAATTAAAAATGTCAATTTGACAATTACTAATTCAAAACAGACATTATGAAATATCGAGTTAAGCATAGGCATTCGCAAACAATGAAGAATTTAATGTCTGTACCAGAAGTTAATATGAACTAAAGGATGGCGCGGTGAAATATCCAATAAAAACGTAATACAAATACCATAAACAGCATATTATTTTCCAACAAAATTTAAGAGAAAAAGCTAATACTAATGTCAGTTTTCTCACTCGAAAGCGATGTCAGTAACGGGCGAGCCCAGGATTTGAACCCGCACCTACTGATCCGCGGTGAATATCTTACCGACAGCGCTGCCATCAGTGAAGAAAGCATAAAGCCAGTGGATGAGCCAGTGGGGAGAGCATAAAGTTCTAGTAAAACCAGAGAAACTTACATCGAGTGTATAATCATAAAAGTTTAGCATTTCTCTGGTTAAAAGACATATAATCTGCTTCATAGACTATAAAATAACAAAACAAGATTCTAATCTTAATTTTGTACACAGTGTAAGTAAATCACTCTCATTTAGTGGTAGTTAAGTGCAATGCCGGATTTCGTAGACTTTCTTATATTTTCAAAAATAACCCGTCGACTATTCTGCAAAAATGACAAGTCTAGATAAACATTCCAACTCGAAGTACAATGTATTCTTCAAAACTACCTAGGCACGTTCTCGTCAACCAACTGATTGTTCCCATAGAACGAGTATGCCCTTGGCAAATCATAAGCATATACTATACGTAACATAGGCCTAATATAAATATAGTTATTTTATTTATTTCGAAAATATAGCATGACAATCACTTAAATCAATTTCGAGTGAGGAAACTGACGTTAACTTTAGCTTTTTTAGTTTTTTAACTGTATAAGAATAAAATTATATTATCGAATAAAAGTAAGTTAATCTTACAGCTGGCTAATGTTTGGAAGGCTATGATCGCCTCTGGTCCCACACTGACGCTGTTTTTCCTCCTCACTCCCACGATGTAGCTGTGTAGTGGCTGGAGTCCAGTGATGGTTAAACTGCTCGATGTTGTCACGCTCCTCGTGACCAGACTATCTGAGTCCCGCACTTCCACCTCGTAGTTAATCAGAGCACCTCCCCGCTGAGCACAGGCAGCGTCCTCCCAGCTTAGAGCTGCACTGCTGCTCGTCACGTAACTGCTGACAAGATTGATGGGAGCACCGGTGGGAGCTGGGCAAGCATTACGTTACAGAGATATATAAAAGCATGGTTAAATAGGATTGTTTTCTCAAGGAATGACGCCCCTGCCCAGCAAATGTTAGTCGAAGCTGAGGAAGGCATAGGGGGCTCACTTCGTCATAAGCAAAATCTCCCAAAGAATAATGGTATGTGGACATGAAGAGAAAGGCGGAAGATAGAGATGAGTAGAAGCGTTATATATCATAGACTTGCCAGTAGGCAGTGCACTAGAGAGAAGGAGAGAGAGAGAGATAAAAACAATAAATTAGAGCAGATTGTAGGTGTCCATCTCGGTGGATCTAAGGCTCCTCAGGTTAACAAAAACAACTGTAATTGTAGTCAAGTTTTGTTTTAAATGCAATCATTCCGTGTCTATTTTGCATCACTGGCTGGAGTCAGTGGCGATTCGGTAAGATATTCGACCTGGGATCAGTACGTGCCGGGTTCAAATCCTGGGCTTGTCCGTTACTGACATCGCTTTTGAGTGAGGAATCTAAAGTTAACATAAGATTTTTAGCTTTCATAGCTTTTATTTGTAATGCCTCCACTCATCTCTGTCTACCGATTTCCTTTTAATGGCGACATACGAGTGGATCTTTAAATCAATGGTCTACATTCATATTCTCGGCCTACCTCTGCCTCCATTTCCTTCCATTATGCCTTCTATGGCCTCTTTTAGTAACCCCCCATTAAAATGTGTCCAATCCAGCTTTAAAAAATAATGAAAAATTAATTAAAAAAATTAATTTAATGCATTTATCAACCGTCTATTTGCATAAACGCTCTCCAGACCTTTCTCAAACTTATTCATTAAAACTTGGTTTTTCTTCTAGAACTTCTCAGAGTTTCTTTATATTAACATATTCCAAAAATAATAACATATTTAGCAATTTTATTATAACCGTAACTTTGAGAAGCAATACCCTTAACTTGTTGTTTTACAAGCATACACTTTCAATGCAACTGCGATGCAAATAGTTACAATTGTATGGTCACCAGACTCCGCCCAATAACTTACTCAATTTGCCTCTTCAAACATTCAGAGTTTTTCAATAAGTCTACAAATCCCGGATGCAAAATCACGAAAATTACAAACATAATTATATCTTTGACGTCCCTGACATCTTCTTTGTATGAGGAAACGGACGTTAAACCTCCATTAGTATTATTATTGAAATGACACAAATTAAATACCAATTTCTGGAGACAGATAAACCGTATTTGAGGATCTGCTGCCGAATTCATTTCTGAACGTGACAGTGATCGAGTACATAGTCCACCCCATCACGTTCTGAATAACGTAGCCACTGTCAGCAGAGCTCAGTGTAACTGTGGTGGTTGTTCCTTGGCTGTAGTTGAAACAGTTCCCGATACCTATAGGCAGATACGTCAGGACGATGTCCCTAGTCATTCCAGTGGTGTCCGGCGTCCAGCCGACGTTCAACGTCTTCACATTTCCCACACTTCCATCACTCACGGAAATATCTGTGTACAAAAATATCCTTAAGATTATTTAAGTACGCCTAATGATGTTTATCAACCTATGATATATATGATGGCTATAATAAAAATCATAATATTTCGTGATCTCATTTTGTTAGAACTTATGCAACAACAATCTTGAATGTTTGACAATTAATGCTTTAAAGTTTTAATTTTTATTAGTTACACATTTGTTTTCACACTTTGCTAAATAACATAGATGTACGTTTGCATTCCGTTGATATATCGTTGCCATTATTAATATCAATGGTATGTCTGTAATAGCTTTAGTAAATATTTTTAATTTAGATTTTCTTTGTCGTTCACAGGCTGTCATTTGACTTCATTGATGAATGCCTAAGTACAAAAGTTAATAACTTCCAGTAACTAAGAATTTCCAAAGAAAAGCTAGATTATCCATTATAATATGATACCTTGACCGTCAGCAACATGTAATGCTTTACCTAATAATATGTAGCAAAAATGAATTAAAAATAGTTGCAATCAAAGTTGCATGTCTATGCCTATCAATAATTTACAACTTTTGTAAATAGTATAATATCGATGGCACTTTGGAGGCATGCACAGTGTATTACTTATTTACCGGCTAACATGTACAGTACACTGTACAGAAATAGCATAGAGTGTACACAGATGTAATAAGTCTAGTCTACAAGAGAAAACAAAAACACCTAAATAATGTTGTTAGCAAACGCTATCAAAAGCGGTTAGTAAGCGAAGTCTATCGGCATTAATTGGGTAAAACAACGAAATGGGTTGTAACAAGCAGCTATATTATCCACGACATTATAGGCCTATATGTATTATATATATATATATATATATATATATATATATATATATTATATATATTTATATATATATATATATATATATATATATATATATATATATATATATACATGTTATGCTTTGTAGACTTCGAGAAGGCCTTGGACAGGATTGATTGGATAACGATGATGAATGTCTTAAAAAGAATAGGAATTGACTGGAGAGATAGAAGACTAATTTTGAACTTGTACATGAATCATCAAAGAGCAGTAATCAAATTCCAACAAGAATGCTCAGAAGAAGGTGAAATAGGACGCGGAGTAAGACAAGGTTGTAGCATTTCGCCGCTGCTTTTTAACATTTACGCTGAGGCAATGATGGAGGAAGCCATGGAAGACTTGGAAGAAGGAATAAAAGTAGGAGGGAATTTGTTACAAGATGAACGATTTGTAGATGACCAAGGAATGGTAGCGAGCAGCGAGATTGGATTGCAGAAGATAATGGATAGGCTGAATGATACGGCCCTAAGATCTGGCATGAAGATTAATATAAAAAAGGCCAAGGTTATGAGAGT
This sequence comes from Enchytraeus crypticus, assembly GCA_905160935.1. Taxonomy (NCBI): domain Eukaryota; kingdom Metazoa; phylum Annelida; class Clitellata; order Enchytraeida; family Enchytraeidae; genus Enchytraeus; species Enchytraeus crypticus. The sequence goes on from CAJHZI010000463.1 coordinate 1,878,867, forward strand.
GTCCAATAATAAAGGTGAAGTTAATATCACAATAAATGGTACGAAATTGGAACAGGTAAGGAGTTTCAAATATTTGGGTCATACTATAACCGATGATGGGAAATGTGAGACAGAAATATGCAGTAGGATTGCACAAGCAAAAGCGGCCTTTGGTAGTAGAAAAGAACTATTAACAAAAAGTCTAAAGAAAGACACAAAGATAAAGATAGTGAACACTTTGGTTTGGACCACGCTATTGTATGGATATGAAACATGACCTTAAGGAAAAGATATTAGGAAACTGGAGGCATTGGAAATGTGGATTTGGAGAAGAATGGAGAGGATTAGCTGATTCAAAAGGTTACAAATGAGAAAGTCCTGGAGGAGTTGGCACAGATAACAGTTGATAAATGTATTAAGAAATAGGAAGAAGAGATGGATAGGACACATTCTAAGGGGGGAAGGTCTATTAAAAGAGGTCATAGAAGGTAGAATGGAAGGAAAAAGAGGCAGGGGCAGGCCGAGATTAGGTATGTTAGATGATTTAAAGACCCACTCATATGTGGAAATGAAGAGGAAGGCGGAAGACAGAGAAGAGTGGAGGCATTATGTACCATGGACCTGCCAGTAGGCAGTGCACTAAGAGAGATATACGTGTATATATACAGTATATATACAATGTGAGTAAAAAAAGTGATAACACCTGCAAAAAGTGTGAATATCTCAGGCTATTGTTAATATTTTCAAATCAAACTTTTACCAATTAGAAAAAGACTAATTTTTGATGGGGTGACCAATTTTCATCTATTTTAATCTATGGATTGGCCAGTTATACAAGTTTCAACAGAGCAACCCCTCATTTTTAACTAAAAATAGTGTTTAATACAACGGTAATAGCAAATTGCACTTCATTGTCACGAAGGAAAATTTGATCGTTCAGTAATACGTCAATACTTTACTTCCCAAGCTGTTTGATTCTTACTACGCTCCTCTTCCAAATGGTTTCATCTTTCAGCAGGATGATGCCCCTACTCATGCTTCTCATCATGCACAGGAATGAATCAGCGAGATAAATCCGCATTTCATCAAGAAGAGTGAATGGCCTCCAAACGCTCCCGATCAAAATTCTCTGGATTACCATGACAGGGGAACCATGATGCATCTCTATCATAAACACCAGTCGAAGCCTAAAAGCAAGGCAAAACTGCAGTGAGTGCTACAATCAATTAGGAAGATACTGCCCCAAGCTGGAATCAATAAGGCTATTCTAGCGTTCCGACAGCTACTGAAGTCCTGCGTAGCAGCTGGAGGAAAGCACATCGAATTGTCAGTAGTGCTAGCAGATTCAACTTGTTCTTTCTGAACCAACACAATGATCCCTTTCAGGGTCATTTGTGGTGGTTTCAAGAAATAAAATAAAATTTAATTTTTATTTACAGTACATTCAAAAGAGGGGGGTTACTCTGCTGAAACTGTCATAACTGGCCAATCTCTGTACTAAAATGGATGAGAATTGGCCATCTCCTCCAGAAATAGTACTTTAGTAATTGGTAAAAGTTTGATTTGAAAATATTAACAATTGCCTGAGATATTCAAACTTTTTGCAGGTGTTATCACTTTTTTTTACTCACCCTGTTTACGGTATATATATATATATATATATATATATATATATATATATATATATATATATATATATATAAATCAAAGCTAGTTTTAGATAAATAAGTAGATACATCAAAACTAGTTTAGATAAGTTCAGGCAGCAAACTACACGACTGCAGAAGCAGATCAAATTTCTAATGGTCAGACAAGTATTTCTTGTAGTAGATCACAATGCCATATAAGGAAAAACCCTAGAATTATAATTCGTAGAGACTTTCCGACTCTGTCACTCACAAATTACACACAGAGTAACGGGGAAAATAAGAAAGTCTTCGTATCTAGAATCATTTTATAACTAACAGAATTTGAAAGGGGTAAGCCTCAGCATAACAATTATGATTAACTAAGCAACAACAATGAAGCAAGGCTATATGAAGGATTAAAATGCGCTAATTTGCGCGACAATTCATAATAAGCTTGGTTGAACATTAGAGATCTAGGTCACAGATGTCCAAGACAGCATCTGGCAGATCTGTGAAAAAATATCCAAAGAACCATAATATAAGTAAAGTCAGAAAGAAACACAACTTTTCAAAATGATAGGCCGATAATTAGTGATTAAAACTCGCTTATAGTTTGAATACAAACCTGGCAAAGCCAATGAGGGCCTAACTGTTGTATATTCACTACCTAGACTGGATGTAGTGCTCGTTATAGCGGCTTCTCTTTGAGAAGTGCTCTCTGCTGTCATGATTCCACCTTCTGTTGGCATTAATCGTCCGACGCTAGAACTTGTATTTATAGAATAAGCGACATCTTGTGTGATGTCGTCGTTTCTATTTGTCACTGTTGTACTAACATTCATCGCCATGTTATCACTATTCGTTACTGTTACTATGGCATTGTTCATAGGGACTTTGCTATTCGCTACTGTAACTTCACTATTTGCTACTGTGACGCTACTGGTTAAAATTGAAACGTCGCTCATTTTATTCACAACACTACTGTCCACCGTTGAGGCGTCACTATTCGTCACAATGATGTCACTATTAGTCATAGTGACGTCACTAATCATCAAAGTGACGTCACTATTCGTCGCAGTGACGTCTCTATTCGTCATAGTTACGTCTCTACTCGTCGCATTGACGTCTCTATTCGTCCCGGTGACGTCAGTATTTATCACAGTGATGTCAGTATTTGTTAGTGTAACGTTATCCTTCAGCTTGGTGACGTCAGAAGCAGACGTCATAAATGTCGATTGAGAGATTGGCTTGACATTCCTGTCAGAAGCGATAATCAGAGAAAGCGAAGACGTATATCTCGGTTCATTACTTGCAGCAGTAGTGAGACTAATTGTGTCATTTGCTAAAACCGATGATGTCGATATATCATCGGTAATACGCGAGGATTGATCAAGCGATGTCTCAGATTGAGATGAAAGTTTTGTAAACATGCCAGAATTGCTGATTAGAGAAGCTAAATCTGATCTGCCGTTGTTAGTTACAGATGACTCTAAGTCAGAATTCTCGATTGATGTAGGTAATAGCTCGTGAGTGTAATTTGTCACATTTAATGAAGTTATTTTTATATCGTTAACAAATGCCGTAGATTGCGACTCCTCAGAATCCGATGATATGGAAAACGTTTCCTCAGAAGATGATAACGATTGAGAAGCAGAACTGTCGTAACTGTATATACTACCACTTCTCGTATAATATCCGATCTGATTGCTGTTAGAATTTATCACCTGATTGCTCGTAAAACTTATCACCTGATTGCTCGTAGAACTTATCATCTGATTGCTCGTAGAGCTTATCATCTGATTGCTCGTAGAACTTATCACCTGATTGCTCGCAGAACTTATCACTTGATTGCTCGTAGAACTTATCATCTGACTGCTCGCAGAACGTATTATCTGATTGCTTGTAGAACTTAGGCTCGTATAAGTTCTTGTTGGGCTATCAGTAGAATTTAAGTTCCTGATTGCCTCAGAACTTTGATTGTTGTAGCTGGAACTCGATATGTTGGAAACCGATATGACGGAGGGTAAAGTGTTATAGCTTTGAGTGGCTTTCGACCTGAAAATATTTTCTTCAGATGATATAGTAGGCAAACTTTCAGTAATATTAAATTCTTCGCTTGATAAATAGCTATTTTCCAAAGTTGAAAAATTCTTGCCTGACAATTTGTCGGTTGTTAAATTATCAAAAGAATTCGAGATAGTTGATTGAATGGTATATTTGTAAGGAACAGTGGCTGTGAAGCCGCTTCCGGACTCCATTGTAACAGATGATTTTGCTGAAAATAATGAGATCCTTGTAGAGAAATTCTCCTCAGCTATCGTGACCTCACTTGTATTCTGTCGGTCATATAGACTACTTTGTTCGATTGCTGAATATGAAAAGATGGTGGAAGATTCCCCAGCATCTGTTCGATTTAGTGAAGATCTGGTTGAATAGTTATAGTATGGATGTGTCCCACCCTTAGTAGTGTCAATGATATAAGCGTGTGAGTTTGACGAAACGTTAGGCATGATAGCTGAAGTAATTTTTGACGACTCATAGGATATACTTGCTGAAAAACTTATAGAATTAGTTGTCGAAATATCTGAATCGGTAGTTTGAAGAATTGAAGTACTTACTGGTGAAATACTTTTCGTGGAATTACCTGAATAATTTATTGGCGACATAATTTTAATACTAGTCCGAGTGTCTGAAATAATAGCTGATGAAATATTTGCTTTCGTTGTTGTTGAATCATTTGCTTTATTTCTCGCATCGTAGCTTAAAGAAGCAAATTCTTGATATTCAACAAAAGTCGAACTTTCTATTAAACGGCTTTGTGTTTCTGTTGACATCTGGTCCTCAGTACTTTGATTCACGCCATCTTGACCCACTGTACTTTTATTCACCCCATTATGATCCACTGTATTTTGATTTGCTCCATTTTGATCCACTGTACTTTTATTCACTCCATTTTGATCCACTGTACTTCGATTCCCTCTATTTTGATCCATTGAACTTTGATTGAAAGAAGTCAAATCATTCTCAAGCATGGAGCTGGTTACACCTGAGCTGAACGCTGTAGAACCATTTTCAGACGAAGAAGCGGTAGAAAAATCTTGCTGTGTCAAGATATTTGTGGGTTTGTCTGAAGAGACGAGAAAGCCGTTAGTGCTAACCTCGTCCTTGCCTTCTGAAATATCGACTAAATTGTCAAATCATTTTTGTCATTTAAAGGGGCTTAAAATCTTAAATTACGATTAGTTAAATTAAATATTATATATCACACCCAGTAGCCCATTTTAGTATGTAGCAAAACTCAATGGTAGTTAGAAAGCGTAATGCATGCACTAAACTACTTATAATCAGCAGACTATATTAGAGAAAAGATAAATTCACAAAGTAATAGGCCTATCATGCACTTAAATAATAATTAATTACTACTGCCTGCAGTCAAGGTAAATAATTGTGTAGAACTTATTTTTCAATCAAACATTTGAAATGATTCTATTTGAAAATAATTGTTTAAAGGATAACAAAGACTATATACAGTAACAATATTCAAAATAATTACATGAGGAAGTAGAAGATCTAGAAAAGAGATGCCCTGAAAGATGATGGCTTATTAAAGACAGTAAAATGGAAGAGTGTAAGATGAAGAGAGGAAGAGCGAGAATGAAGATTCAGCAAAATATGCTTTGGCATTTAATATATACTATGTAAATAATTAGTCATGAAAATGAAAAGTCAAGGAAAGAAGATTACGATATAGAATACAATTTAATGCGTATTGTAAAATTCAAATCTAAATTCATGCAGATAACCATGTAAGGCTAATATCTATCGAAGTTTTTGAATCTAAAATGTCATATTGAAATTGAATATTAGCGAGAAAATGTTAATTTGAAAGCTAAGCTGAGAAATTAATTTCTATTCAGAAAAAGCAAGCAAAGCTTTAATTAGTAGTAAAAGCTCTTGAGATCGGTGTTTGTTTTGCAGTTCATTCTTACCTATTGGAATTCCTGAACCATTTGTGCCTGCAGAAACAGGCAATAGAGTATTATTGCAAAATGTTTTTGAAACAATATCGCATAAAAACGTCAAACTTTTCCATTTTTTAATAGTGCAAAAGATAATAGGCCCTATCTAGTAGTTAGACTTTGATCTCAGTAATTAATAAGGAATTAATTCTTAAAATCATACTTTCAAATTTGTCACATAACTAACTTATTATTTTTGAAATAAACAAAACATATGTAATTATGTATGCCTTGTGACAAAAAGGTAAAAAAATCTAATGTTAACTTCGGTTTCCTCACTCGAAAGCTATGCCAGTGACCGGCGAGCTAAGGATTTGAACACCGTACTTACTGATCCCAAATGCATGCATAATAAATGCATGCATAGTAATATATCTATATGTGCATTCAATATACACACATGTACATGTACACATAATATACAATCATACCATATAATACTGTACTGAATATATAATACATGCAAATGCATATCGTAGTATCAAAAAAATACTTTATACTTTAAGTAAATGGAGGTACACACACATTACTTATACAAAGGCGCATCAATAATTCACAATTAATTATTATTAACTAACAGAAGCATACTAGTAAACATTAGTGAATATTAGTGAATATTAGTGAATATTAGAGAATATTAGTAAATATTAGTAAATACTAAATGTGTATTTCTATGACAATAAAACAATTCATAGATCTACCAGTATAACTATCCAGGGGTCGCACAGAGCTGGTCTGATTAGATGGTATTCCAGATTTGTTCTGTCCAAAGTCATCCCATATTGGAACGACACGGAACTCGTACCTCGAGTACGGATTAAGACCTGGAACGCAGTCGCAGTAGGAAGACCTGGAATCTATTGATTGTGATAAATTCTTAGCGAATCGCCATTCTTGACCAGCTGCAATGGATTCGTTAATCCGCTGCTCAATCCTATAAATAGTCCAGAAAATAATCATTATCACGAAGTCTTAGCATTGATATGATAAAGTATTATCGTAAAAGCATAATATTGATTAGATGGAGTGTTATCATATTGTCTTATCATTGATTTGATAAAGTATTATCACACAGTCGTATCAGTGATTTGATATTTGGTGATTTCATTTTTGATAAGCTAACATATGTTGATCAAATTAAATTTAGACAAATTTAGCTGAAATGTCCAGGTTGGCTAATTTTACTTGACAAATGTCTAAACGATGTATTAGCTTTTGTGACATACATGTAAGAAATGACCTCCGCAGTATCGTTGTAAATTCTAATCCAGGCTTCCCAGCAGATACACACCGTGTACAAACTCACATTCGCTATGCTTGGCGTGGTCAACAATTCAGGACGTCCTACATGCACGTATAGTTATAGTAACACCCATTATAGTGAAATGATCACTCATGTTGATATCAAGCACTTCTAATACTGCATGTTTAAACCGTTAGGCAATTAATCCATTTATCGTGTAACCAGTCCTGTGTAAGTCCGAGATATTATTCTCAGATCAGCGTGGCCGGGAATCGAAACCAGTGGAGTTCAATTCACATCAGGATCTGTCATTAAAAGACTTCACGACGTACCTGCCTCTCACGACTGCGCTATTGAGACGTTCGGACATTATTTTTACACATTATTGAGAGTTTGAAGCATTAGTAACGCATCATCAATCAATATTTATTAAATTGGGTGAACATTTAATGCGTCCGTGATTCTGATCTTTATCAAACGAATCATGGATTGTAATTGAGTATCCGACATCGTACTAATGCAGTTCCTTTGAAGCCTAGGCCCTGCAGGTTTTCAATAGATAGTCTATATAACTTAGCGTAGGCCTACTTCTTATGCTTACTAAACAGCTAATATTCTCTCTTACTCAGAATTTGCTTTCACGATCAATCAAGAGCACGCCATAGATTAACAACTCAATCACTTCACAAAAGGCAATGCCTTATGAATAAGTTATGTAGCCTATTGCTTGGGAAAAATATGGCTTCTGAGGTGGTTTCTAGTTGCCATTGTCAGTCCTTGCTCAGTCGCCTCTTATCACATGTGTAGTTAACGGGATTCGTCTATTCATCAATGTCCCAGAAACAACACGGGAAACTGCTACTCTAGAATTACTTCAGACTAACTAATAGGCAGAAGTAATTATTAATAATTAATCATAATTAATAAATAATTAATAGTAATTAACAAATTATTAATAATTTAATTAACAAGTAGTTATAAATAATTATAATAACTAATTAGGAATTAATTCAGATTGACAAATAGGTACAAATTGGTCAATGCTAGAGCGCCAGGTAGCCTAATTTAGTTAATGAATGTTTCTATAGATAGTGTGATCAATTCTCGGACAAAGCTCATCTGATAGTAGAGAGAGAGAGAGAGGAAGAGAGAGAGAGAGAGAGGGAGAGAGAGAGAGAGGTGTTTATTTCAGCAGTCTGTGTAAAATCTCAGTTCTAAACTTGCAGCCCGAAACACATCATTCTGATGAACAATTCAGACATTAAATATTATGCGTATAAAATGTTGTAATACTAACTGATTTGACAGCCAGTTGAACCCCAAGCTGGATGGCAGTTCCCGTTAGTGCAGTACCCGTTAAAGACATTACACGAATCCTCTGGAATACAGTGGCACAACTTGTGACAGAAGCTTCCGAATGTGCCTTTTGGACAATCTAATCCATGCAGTCAAAACAGAGACATACTAGTGATTAATTACGCAGTCGATCATACTGCAGTTTATTGCAGTCGATCAATCACTGAAATATGCAGAAAATACAAAATTAAGAAATATCAAGAAAAAAGTTTTTTGCCTGAACGATTTATACAAATGACTGAATGACTAAGAGATCGAATAACCTAATAGCAGATTGGTGACTGACAAAATAATTCATAGTTAATATAGTACACATTTCAGGGATTAGGTCACAAATTAACTAAATCTAGTTAATAATTGAATGTTTGGTGAATAATGTGTGCAAAAGATTGACTGACTGTGAGTGACTAAATAATTATATAATTATAATCAAGTGACTAATGATTGATACAATAATTCGTTAATTAAAAATTCAATGAATGAACAATTTATTCCATGAGCTTAACGGGGTCGATTGATTATATGAATTTATCGATCGATCGACCACTAAATTACTCAATCAGATGTTTATGAGAAACAGGCTGTCGTAATTTCTAGTCAAGACTGTGATCATAGCAAAGCAGCTAGACGCCGTAATAACTTGGCTTGTGGGACTTACAAGTCGAGTGTGTTTGTTCTGCTGCGGCGTGACTAGAGAGTGAAATGGACATCGCTTTGATGTTCCACATTTAATAACAGTCGTTGACGCAGTCTTGAAATAGCCAGATCAGAATTTATGCGAAATGCGTTATAGTAAGCGGCACAGTAACAGGAAAATATCGCTATAAAATGTGTTATTGTTTACTTATGACCTTAAGCTTACCTTGACAAACTGTCAGGATGAATAAATATTATAAATAATTTTAAGATGAATATAGCAAAGCACATACCAGGTGGAGTGAGGTCCCCCTGAGCTGTGATCTGTTTTACGTTGAGCAGAAAACAAACTATTATTAAAATACTACATTTCACAATCAAACATTTCCCATTGATCGCCATTGTTCTACAATCTTACATCTTGATTCTAATTGTTTATTACAGTTTTCTTTCTGCAAAATATTCGACAGACTATAAATATAACCATCATTTGAATTTTCTGAATATTGTTTTAATAGGCAAGAGCTTCCAGGTGAAAGTCAAGTCTTCGTGTTACATTCGTTAAGTTTTACAAAGCTCAATGCTCAACTCGTAAATTCATTACAATATACATGTAGTATCCAAGCTCTCTGAAGCGCAAAGTTTAACTCCATAATTAGTCTAATACTGTTTCAACTTTGTGTAAGGTTAGCTCCATATAACTAAGAGAATTTAAGCTTTCATAACTTCCATGGTTACTATATAAATCTCTTCGATCTCTCTCTCACTTTCTCTTCTCTCCCTCTCTCTCTCGCTAGTATCTCTTCACGCGGGAGCTCCAAGATAAATATTTCTGCGCAGTTTGCCTTAAGCTTAGTATGGGTAAGTCTACTCCGTTACCACACAAATTATTCCCATCACAAAAATTACGCTAAACCTTTACCAAAGCTTTACTATAGCCCTCAGCTGGAGTATATATAGCATTAGAGTTTCGTCTTACAGTCGCTTCTTACAACATATGCAGCTGCTATATTCTGTAGTGGCCACACAACAGGTGTGAATGTATACACTATAAAAAAGCTAAGGTTAACGTCAGTTTCGTCACTCGAAAGCGATGTTAGTGACGGGCGCGCCCAGAATTTGAATCCCGCAAATACTGATCCGCGGTCGAGTATCTTACCGACTTCGACACTGGCTCCAGCCAGTGATATACTGTGTCTGTCTTAATTATCGTATCTGCCTCAAGCCCTGCCATGCCAAACTATAACATTTATTTATTACTATTAAATTATTGTTATTATTAAATTTGTTTATTACTATTGAATTCTATTGTATAATTTAGCGTCTGTTAACGCACGATGACTTGATCAGAGATTGAGAAATTCCTTACTCACAATAAATCTGATTAATTATCATCCAAAATTTTAATCGGACCTTGCTTTAACAGTATCGAAGCGCATTTACGCTCCAACTAAAAGGAAAAGGAGCCTGCGCTTAAATAGAATATAGAGCGGCTTGATTGGTTGCTATCTGTAGTAATATTTCGGTTAATTAAATGCAGCTAAAGTTAGCAATGACTAAGATCAACTAACAATATACTAGAAGATTACACTTATAGCATCAATTAAATTCTCTTTTATTCGAAAAACTTCTTAAACTTCAAAATATATCAAATAAATCATCTGTTTAATAACGTGTAAAATTAACTTTACTAGTAATACGTTTATATTAATTATAAATCTACGATGTTAATGTAGTACAACTAACGCTGTGTATAAAGGTGCTCATACATATTCCGTTCTGTAAGCCAGCCAGTAAACAAATACCGTCACACACCTCAACAACAGGTCAGATGCTATGCTATGCAAGCCTGCGCGCTTGATTGGTTAGACAAGTCTTGACATGTTTCGCGGAACTATTTGCAGGTTATTTGTTTGAATAGTTTCCCTTTTTGCTGCTCTAACTACGTCTGTTGCTTAGATGATAACTACAAGAATAAAAATGAATAATCCTTCATTTAAATCTGAGCTAACTAGAATTGAGACGCACGCGAAAGCAACACTTGCGACAGCACAGCTGTGATTTAACCAGACGCGCTACTGACTGCTGTGTATCAGTACAGAGTGATAGTGGATCTGTGCAAATAGCCATCTGTCACTTAGGTGCATTATTCGGATCAATCTAAATTAAAAGTTAACACGCATTATAGTGATCTGATCAACTACGTTGATATCTATCATTTTTAACACCACATATTTAAAACGTTAGGAAATTTAGACAATTTTCCGTATAACTAGTCCTATGAATGTCAGATCAGCGCGGCTGGGATTCGAACCCACTAGGGTTCAATTCACCGCTGGGTATGTCATTTAAAACTTCATTACGTTACCCCTACGCTATTAACTTATTCTGTTATAAACTTATTATTATCTACATTACTTTCTACATGTGACTCCCTGTATTACAATGACTGATTTGAATCTGATTAACGAATAGTAATAATTAGGTCATATGAATTGGATATTAATCATTTAGTTCTCACACTTAACAAACTATTTCCGAACTCAGCAAAATTTATTTGTAGCAAGGATCCATCGTAATTAATTAAAAGACATGTAACTCTAAAGATAACAAACATAATATAGCTTATAACATAACAGCAATTAGGGTACTACTGTTGTTAACGAAAACATAGAAGACTATTGTGACAAATCCAAGTCGGTGTCAAAAAGAACGACCATGACGGTGTAAATTCCAAAATCTATGAAATATATTCAAAGATAAAGGGAATTAAACATAAATTTTACGTGCTGTTTGCAACTAATGAACACTGGATGAAAAATAGATGGAAAATATTTAGGCCTAGGTCTTCAACTGCCTATGGAGCTGCTAGTTGGAAAGGCCGGTGTGATTCAAATGATCGACTTTAAAAGACTGAATAGAATTCCATATCTGGGGTACAGCATGCTTGAAAAAACGATTAGATATGAAAACTGATAGACCACTACAAGATTAATTATTGTAAAATTTCAACTGTAACGAAAGATAGCATCACTTTAAGCTATTCGTGAAGAAGGAAAGGATGATCTGGAGAACATAATGGGTGCTCAGAGTGGAAGGAAGATAATTTCAGATATGTGGGACGGCATGCTGGAAGGAGTGCTTATAGACAGGTTATTACGAGAGCTAGGACTGATTGGTCTCTGTAGTTTTACTTTATACTTTTAAACTTTTGTAATAATATATAATTACATATAACTATATAAGAAATCTGGTTTATGTACTTTGAAGCCATTCTAGTACTACTTTTTATTCAGTTTGTGATATATTTAAAGTGATTTGAGGAATTAAAATTTTATTCAATATTCATGGCTGGCTCTCTGAGAGCGGAAATATTTATCTTCTGCTGCACAAGTAGTGGCTTCAATTTATAGCACTTAACATGTAATCTCGAATTATATTTACTATTAAAAATTAATGTAAATTGCTCTGAACTGTACCATGAACAAGATGTGTATTATTTCAAATCGCTAGTTGTGCATTAAGAGATATTTTAATAAATTGTATATTGTAAACTGATATATAATTTGTAATTTAATCTTAAAGTAAGGTGGGAATAAAAGATGATTTGACGTTTCACTGTAATATAGCGTAATGTTTATTGTTCTTTTTGCATTGAGATTTGCATTCATTTCAGCGTATGTTCATTAGAATTTGTTTTGCGTTAGAGTTGCAAGGTTATGAAACGAGAATATTAAATTAAGTAATGAGGAAATGCAAATTAACACATTATATAAAGCAATAATACAAAATATATGCATAAGAGACATGTGTTACATATTTTATGTCTCACCCATATGTTTAGAATTAATTTTATTTGCACTCATGCTTGTATTTAGATGTTTATTGTTCTTTTTGCATTGAGATTTGCATTCATTTCAGCGTATGTTCATTAGAATTTGTTTTGCGTTAGAGTTGCAAGGTTATGAAACGAGAATATTCATTAAGTAATGAGGAAATGCAAATTAACATATAATTAGAAGTTTAACCCTCATATATTGAGATATGATTTTTGATTATTGATGTATTCATTTAAAGACTGATTCTAAGCTAGATATGGTATGACATTCAGTAAAAACTAGCACATTATATAAAGCAATAATACAAAATATATGCATAAGAGACATGCATACATAGCAAACCTCGTGGAGTTGGGTGGAGAAATGCTTATGAAGGAATTGATTCTGATTGGCTGTTGAGCATGGCCTCGATCAATGCTATATTACCAGAGGACAGGCCATATAATTTTAGTTCACTCCTGAACTCTGGCTTATACGGAATTACTAGCTGAACTTGTCTAAATATAATTCTTAATGAATTATTGCGACAAACACATAAACTAGTAGATTTCATATAAGCTTCCGAATTTCTGACTGCATTCGTAGGAAGTACTGCTACTATGCACCTCCTACCGGTCGGTGATAGTTAGCACAAAAATACGAAATCTATATTAGAACGATTGGCCCTCACGGGATTGCAGATATTGTGTGGAATTGTCGTCTAACCCTCTATAGGTCGGTTAATCACGACACCATTTCAATAGCTCAATTCATTGAACGTATAAATCCTTGATTGTACAAGAAACGCAATTACTAGAGTTGAATCTAGATAAAGCGTTTCCTTGTCAATTCAGGTAGAAATAGCTGCATTACAACACTTAGTGTTGGCAGTGAAGATAGAAGAAGGAAGTGAAGACAGAAGAAAGAAATAAAGATAGAAGAAAGAAGTGAAGATAGAAGAAAGAAGTGAAGATAGAAGATTGAAGAGGAAGACAGAATCAGGAAATAGCGAATTTCTACGAAGAACACTAATTTTCTAGTGCCTAATCTAGATAAGTGTTTCTTTCATAGAATTCAGCTAAACGACTACAATCCTGAATTCTACGGAAAGCGCGATTTACTAGTGTCTGAGTCTAGTTAAGCGTCTTTGCGTTAGATTCAGCTAACCGACTGTGAAATAACACCTCTTGTGTTAACAGTCAGAAGAAATAGAGAAAAGAAGACAGAAGAGAATAATACTAAAGTTCTACGAAGAACGCTAATTTTCTACTTGTCCACTCCAGATAAGCGTTATCCTTCTAGAATTCAGTCAGGCGATTGCAGGTCCTAAAATCTATGAAAAGCGCAATTTACTAGTTGCCTATTCTAGTTACGCGTCTTTTTTACAGATTCAGCTAAACGACTGTAAAATAACACCTCACGTGTTAACAGTCATGATAAAGAAGAAAAGAGGGAAAGTATCAAATCATATAAGTGAGGAGTGCCTTGAAGCCAATAACTCGTTTCCCAATTTCTATCTCGTATTTTAATTGCAAATACAGACATTTAGCTAACTGATTATAAGTAGACTGACTTTATATTTATCGCCTATTTTTAGCATTTATTAATTGTTTCTTAGTATTCGTTTAATATTCTATTCTATCTTTATGTTTAATGTTTTAACGCGCTGTATTGCTATCGTGTTTCTTTGTTAATAATAAATCGTTTACAATAATAAATAACTAGTTTTTGTGTCAATATTCTAATTTAGTTAGAATTTAGAGAGATAATTACAAATAATACACAAATACTATAAATTATCGTATATTGAACGAATAAGCATGAGTTCTGTTCATAGCAGCTCCAGTCTCATTGATTTAACCTCTAACTGGCTATATAAGCAAGAGATCCTTGCATCCTCAAGATTAATACCGCCAAAGCATGAAGAGTTGGAAAAATCGAACCCACGACTCCATTTCCAAACTCTTACAACGGAGAGAGGGTTGGAGAACTCAACATTTACTAATTATATATGATTATTAATTATATATAATTCTATATTATTATCGTTGAGTAAACAGGATTATTTTCTCAGGAAATGACGCCTCTGCCCAGTAAACGTTAGTCGACGCTGAGGAAGCTGTAGGGGGCCCACCTCCTCATAAACAGAATTCCCAAGAATAATATGGTATATCAAAAGGTAAGTTATAGATAATTCAATGATCCACTCGTACGTATGTGGGCATAACTTAACATAACGACACATTGGGTCAGGAAGCACAGATGCTTGTTTAAGGCCTATAGAATTCCTCCATCCTCTCCGTGGTTATTAGTATTCGTTGCCTTGTTGATGGCGCATCAATTGCAGCCGGCGCAGATTTAAGAATTAACTTAACACCCAAACTAGCACCTCAACCTCTCAAGCAACTACCACTTCTGCTCCAGTGTCATCTGTAGTCCTAATAAATTAAAAATGGCTCATCTTAATATTAACTCGGATCTTTCTGAGTATAATAATGCCTACTCAAATTCTTTACTTGATAATGATCTAATTATTAATTCTAAAATTGGTTATTATAACTATACAGAATCTTATAAATATCTCAAATCCACATCTAACATATCTATATTGTCTGTGTTTCATGTCAATATACGAAGTCTTAACGCTAACTATAGCTACTATGTTCCTATAATAATAAATTTGATATTATAGCTTTGTGGGAACTATGGTCAACTAATATCAATTATTTTGATTCTATGTTCGAGGATTATCATTTCATTCATAGTACTCCAAAATCTGGCAAAGTTGGTGGTGTTGGTTTTTAAATTAAGAAACATTTATGTTACAATGTTATTCATTCTTCTGCGGAATTTCATTCCAATTTTTTTGGTCCTCTTGCAGAACATCTGGTTATTAATATTTCAGTTAATAATCATATCTTTCGCTTTTACCTATTTTATCGCCATCCATCTACGTGTATTTCAAAATTTAATATCTTATTAGCTAAATTTATGAATATTATCAAACCTTTTAAAAAGAAGTCTAATACTTGGTGACATAAACGTTAATCTTAACAATTATAACTCTAATATGCATGTTAATGATTATGTTAATCTGCTTGATAACTTAAATTTCAATTGTTATTCAATATTACCTACTCACTGTGGTAAAAATTTTGCAACAGTGATTGACCATGTTTTATCTGATTTTGGAATAACCAGTGATGGTCAAAGTTTAATTAAATCTTTAACTATTGTCAGTGACAGATCTGACCACTACGCTAATCTGATTATAATTACTTCCAAAGAAAAGTTACTCACTTATGCCGATCGGCCACTTAGAAGGATTTTAAACGCGAAAAACATTGAATCTTTTCAGAATAATTTATCTAAGATTAGTTGGTCTCAAATTTTGCTAATGAATGATTTAGATGGGATGTTAGACTTCTTAATTAACACCATTGAGGAGCTTTCAAACGCTAATATGCCTCTAATACGCTATTCAAGGAAGAAATTTAAAGATAAAAGTTGGATAAATTATGAACTAAAGAAAAAAATTAATCATAAGAATTCTTTATTTTTTAAAGCTAAGCAATCAAGTAAAGAAGAGGATATGAAACTCTATAAAGCCTATAAGAAAGATCTTGATAGAATCATCAAAAATACCCAAATTGAATGCTATAAAAATCTTCTTGACTCGCGAAAAAATTCTATCAAGAATATCTGGAAAACTCTTAATAATATTTGCAGCTTTAAGAAAAAGCGTTGTAACTCTCAAATTGGTTATGTGATAAAAGTCACTAAAAAAATATACAATCAAAGGGAAATAGCTGAAATTTTTAATGAGTATTTTTCTGAAATTGGGCCAAAATTAGCGTCTAAATTTAACTCCATAACTCAACTAATATTAATTTTAAGCAATATTTGCCACCATCTTGTCAAAATTCATTCTTTCTTAAACCTGTCACCACCAATGAAGTCTTCAATACCATCCTGGCGCTTAAAAAAACTAATTCGACAGGTCCTGATGGCTTATCTAATAAAATTCTACAACTATCCTCAGACTTTATTGCTGAACCATTAACACACACAATTAATCGAACTTTTATTACTGGTGTGTTCCCTAATAGATTTAAGACAGCCAAAGTTATCCCAGTTTTTAAATCAGGAAAGAGTGACGATGTACAAAATTTTAGACCTATTTCTTTGCTAGACAACCTCAGTAAAATTTTTGAAAGACTAGTATATAACAGAATTATTGAATTTTTTGAACGGCATAATACACTTTCTGAAAATCAATTTGGTTTCAGAAAAGGGCACTCTACAGTAGACGCAATTTTCAGTAGTTTAAATATGATACGTTCTCAGAAAGGCAATAAAAATCATACACTGGGACTCTTTCTAGACCTCAGCAAAGCATTTGACACGGTCGATCATGACATCCTCCTAAATAAATTAGAAAATTATGGTATAAGAGGTTTACCACTCAGTTGGCTAACCTCGTATCTTACAAATAGACAGCAATATTCAGTCATAGGCGACTCAGTTTCTTCCACTAAACCAATCTCAGTTGGAGTTCCACAAGGCTCTATATTAGGGCCTTTGCTTTTCCTAATATATGTCAATGATATCCATCATACGTGCCCGGACCTTTCATTCAAACTTTTTGCTGATGATTCAAATGCCTTTATTAAAGGAAATAACTTGTTAGATTTGTTTGCATGTGCCAATTCGGCAAGTAAAAAAATTTGTAACTGATTCCAAAGTAATCGTTTAACTATTAATACAGCTAAATCAGCATATATTGTTTTCTTTCCGTCTACCAATGACGAAGCGTATATACGTGATAACAATCTTACATTATTTATGGACCATAATCAATTGCAAGAGTTAATTGTATTAAATTCCTTGGTGTAGAAATTGACGAACATTTAAGTTTTAAAAATCATATCGAAAAAATTACAAAAACTGTTAAAAGTGCTAACGGATTACTCTTTAAACGAAGAGAATTTATACCAATGTCCTGTCGCAGGAACTTGTATCTCTCTATGATATATTCTCGTGTAAGATATTGCATTGAAATTTATGGTTATGCCACTTGGAATGTTTTACAACCACTACATATTGCTTGTAACGGAGTTCTGCGAACCTTGCAGGGAAGTCATCGTTACTGTAATGTTAAAGATCGTTATGTTTCTTATGATATTTTGCCAGTTCATCTATTGCATAAATACTGTATGGCTAAGTTGATTCATAAATGTATTAGCAGTAATCTACCTAAGTCTACAGTATTGGCTAATATATTTGATCTCAACCACTCTAACCATAATTATTCAACTAGACTCCAACTATCTGTTTAAAAAATCCAATGTGTCATTCTATAAATCTTACGTTAATGAGGCGTGTACGGACTGGAATAAAATTCCACCAATATTACGCAACATCAAATTGCTATCAACCTTTTCTAGAGAATTTAAACAGTATTTATTAGAAAATTTGTCACAATAAGAAAAATTTTTTCTCATCCAACTTCTGCTTTGTTGTAATTTAAAATCTTCTATGATTGACACTTTCACTCTTTTATTTTGATTAAAAGTTTGATTTAGACATGTGGGACGATTGTTAGCGGGGTGATTGATATGCGGGTGGTCAACTCGATAGGGTGTTATGCTCCCTCATTGATGGCCTGGTTTTTGCATGTATTAGTGTGCCTGTCTTTGCGTTTTCACTTTGTACCTTTATGTTATTCGAAATATGTTGACTTAACATAATTATTTCAAAAGAATTACCTAACAACACCCTGGGTTTTTCCTTCGAAGATGTCAACACGCGATCTTTCAATGTGGTCACCAACAAAGTACTACTCGAGGCCGATGTAGCTTAACTTCGATTATTTACGCGCAACTAAACCAAGTGCGCTAAATCCCGCCGTCAAACATGAAGAGGAAAACAGAAGATGGAGATGAGTGGAGGCATGGACCTGCCAGGACTGGTGTTACAAGTCTTATTTTATGACTTCATCGCAAGTTACGTTGAACTTTTTCCCATCACCTTGGCAACAATGCCAATCAACCTTTAAGCTGATAAACATGGCGGCATCCATGAAGGTAAATATTTTGAAATGTGATAATGCAGAATATGCCTGAGAAATTGGTCAGTTACATTAATTTGCTACTGAAACAATGGAATCAGTTATAACGTTTTGCTTACCTTTATAACGCTATTGAGCGATGTAAAACCACTACGCTCAATGATAAAATGTAGTAATTCATATTTTAATAAATGTTTCTTCAGTTTGGAAGCTCAGTGTTATCGTTGATAAACGCCTAACTTTCCATGGAAACATAACTAAAACTTCACAGGCATGATGCTTCCTTTCCGTGATTTTCGTCGAACACGTCCATATTTTTCACGTGAGACAGCTGCTACAATTGTGCCAGCTCTTGTGCAATCGAAGTTGGATTACTGTAATTCCCTTTTCTAGATTGATCGGTTGCAATTTGTTCAGAATTCTCTTGCACGAGCAAAATTGGTAGTTTTAAGTACTCACATTTTACACCTATTTTAAAGTCTTTGCACAGGCTAAAGATTAAAGAGCCTATAATTTACAAGACGGCTTGGTTAACTCATAATTCCATCATTACTCCTGGACAAAGTTGTGTAATCAGCCTTCTGCTATTCGATCTTATATATTAATTACTCTTGTTAAACCTAGCTTACCTTCACGCTCTAAACTATCTTCCAGCATTCTGCAGCGCAAATCTAAAATTATCTCTCAGCCACTCTTCGGTAGTCTTTATTGAATCTTATCGGCCTTTTGCTTTCCTATGACTAGGTCCCTAGGCAGTTGAAGACCTACCTTTTCTATCTCTCCTTTCAATCCAGTCTCCATAAGTTGCGACCAGTACATAAATCTCCTTTTCTTTATTTACCTTAATTTTTGGACTGCTATTTTGGATTCTGGAATTTGCACCATTTTGGACCTTCTTCTTGCCCACCGGCTTGTATTTGTCTCAGTAGTACTCTATATTTTCTTGGATAACAGTAGCTCACTCATTAAAATGTGTATATTTTAACTTTGTGCTGGATGTTATCATTGATGACAGTAGAACTTAAATTGTTTTTATATTATAGTTCAAAGCCTATTTAAAATGATTCAGGCTACAGTGAATGGATAGAAAAACGGATGACGGAATGTTTAAAGTCTTTTCCAACTTTCGAAGAATTTATAAGAGCTCTTTGCACAAGACACTTTATCTACAACATTAATTAAATATTGCACAAATTAATGGAGTCATAATTAATTCTGATCAATTTTTTGTGAATTACTTTTTAACAGTTTTGAGTGGCAGCAGGGTGAAAGTTGTTTTAGAAATCTTACTTCAAATGAATGAGAGTGTAGACTTTTGTATATTTGTCACATTTTCATAAATTTTATTTAGCTGAGCTATTAGATATTCAATTTTGATCTGCTCTAATACACTTATCAAGGTCCTGCAGTTTTTGGGGATAACTATTTAAATGATTTTGTATTAATTAACTTTTGGCTAAAATATTTATTTACTCTGATCTAGATTTCGCTGAGTATCTATGATAGATAGCGATTATATAATGTTTTTATGTATTTTCATGATTAGATGGAATTTGCTGTAAGAATGACCTGTGGAAAATGTGCCGATGAAGTTACGAAGGCTTTGAGTATCAGCGGTAATTGACGCTTTATTTATTTCTCTAATTTTGATGGTTCTAAAATATTTATATTGGAATTTTACAAATAGAGCTATCGTTGTTTAAGAATAATGAAATTTATGCTCTTTAAATTGATGCAATAATAGGTTTGTAATAAATTTACTGAACTCTACAATTAATGTAACTTTCTGCAGCCCCAGAATGTACAATTAATAATTGTACCTTAGAAATAGGATGAATCACTGATTGCGATTAGTGTACTCTTTACCCCGTCATGATTATTGTAGTTGTTCAAATTAGTTAAGTTTAAAGCTCTTTTGATATTGACAAATGTTTAGAACATTGGGAAGCACACATTGAACTTTAAGTTAGACATATTTGTAGTAATTTGACATGCATTATATATCATATGTAGGAATTAATATACTAAATATTTTTACAAATCTGCAAAAATTAATTGTATCATAATGTATTTCTTGAAATTTTACTTCTGCACAGACGTTGAATCGTTTGAAGTGTTACTGCCAATAGAACTGGTGACAGTGACATCTACACTGCCACATACTGCGATTCAGAAGTTGATTGAGGCCACAGGAAGACAAGCTATACTGCTTGGCTTGGGAAGCAAGACACAAGGTTCTAAGCTGTTTTAAAATAGCGTGACTTTCTCTCTCTCTCCTCTCTGTCTCTCGTCTCTCTCTCTCTTCTGTACTTATGGTAATATGAAAGTAAACTTGGTGCTCATGGCGTCAATGAGTTGCGTGCCTAGCTAAAAGGGAATTTTAAAAGTTATATGATATCTGAAATTTCTTTATCATTTTTAATTCATCTAATGTATTAATCGTTTGGATATTCAGAAGTATTCCTGATATATTTCATAGTACAGCTCATTGTGTTTGCTCTACAGAGGTTTCTTTTAATGCTTTAGCTTGGGTTGAATGCTATATTTGGCATTATTTAAAGCAATATTTAGTAACATTTTGGAATGAACACCATGTTGTTGTACTTTTTGCAAATTGCTTTTTTCATATAACATTAACATAAGACTCTTAAGATTAATAATAAACATTAACATATGACTCTTAAGATTAATAATAAACATTAACATAAGACTCTTAAGATTAATAATAAACATTAACATATGACTCTTAAGATTAATAATAAACATTAACATAAGACTCTTAAGATTAATAATAAACATTAACATAAGACTCTTAAGATTAATAATAAACATTAACATATGACTCTTAAGATTAATAATAAACATTAACATAAGACTCTTAAGATTAATAATAAACATTAACATATGACTCTTAAGATTAATAATAAACATTAACATAAGACTTAAGATTAATAAAGTTTTGTGCTTGATTGATATTTGTTATCTCTGATGTACTCTCAAGCTAACATTGTTATCTTTTGTGCTCAATTTGTATATGGGCAGCAGTACAGTTAGATCAGACGTAGCAAAATTTACCATTTTAGTTTACTCTAGGCTCTTGTTTACAGGATGTCTCTCTGCTTGTTTAGATTCTCTTGTGGCAATGTTTACAGTTTAAGTTTACCCTAGATTCTTGTTTATAGGATATTTCCTGCTTGTTTAGATTCTCTTGTGGCAATGTTTACAGTTTAAGTTTACTCTAGACTCTTTTATGTAGAATGTTACTTGTTTAGACTTCCCTGTGGCAATATTTACTGTTTTAGTTTACTCTAGACTCTTTTGTATCTAGGATGTCTCTTGTTTAGACACCCTTGTGGCAATGTTTACCTCTAGACTCTTGTATCTATGATGTTTCTTGTTTAGACGCCCTGTGGCTATGTTTACCTCTAGACTCTTGTATATATGATGTTTCTTGTTTAGACGCCCCTGTGGCATGTTTACCTCTAGACTCTTGTAGCTAGGATGTCTCTTGCTTAGACACCCTGTGGCTATGTTTACCTCTATACTCTTGTATCTAGGATGTTTCTTGTTTAGACACCCTGTGGCTATGTTTACCTCTAGACTCTTTTGTATCTATGATGTCTCTTGTTTAGACACCCCTGTTGCTATATTTACCTCTAGACTCTTTTTGTATCTATGATGTCTCTTGTTTAGACTCGCCTGTGGCTGGCTCAGCGGCTGTAGCGATGCTCTCTGGTGAGAGCAATCAGATGGGTGTGGTAAGATTGACTCAGCTCGCTGCAGACTTATGTGTGGTGGACGGGTCGATGGATGGATTGTCACCTGGTGTACATGCTGTCTGTATACACGAGTACGGTGATCTGACGGATGGATGTAACGGGTTAGCATCGCTAAGTGTTTGATTGACATTAGGTAAAAAGAAATTTTTCAGAATTTTAGGGGAGACATGAGTGCTGGAGGACCAATGGTCGAGTGTGGTTAGTGAAGTTTGGCTGGAGCCAGTGGTGATGTCAGTAAGATTGGCTGGAGCCAGTGGTGATGTCAGTAAGATACTTGACCGTGGATCAGGAAGTACGGGTTCAAATCCTGGGCTCGCCCGTCACTGACATTGCTTTCGAGTGAGGAAACTGGCGCTAACATTAGCTTTTACCTTTTTTTATTCCAGCTTATTGATTTTGTTTGATATTCTTATTTGGTATATCGACAAATAATTAGCTCAGTTCTTGGGCTAATAATTTGAACGATGGCTGTAATGTGAGTGTGGAATACAGAGCTAATGTCTGAACTGTTTGAACATCACTTTGCAGGTTTATGGGTGGCTGCGGCTATTGCATAGATGTTTTGATTATGGTTTAGCACTGCATTGAATGACTAATCAATAGACTGTGTTATTGATTTAATGATGTTGAATAAGTACTGTTGACGTGCTGTAGTATATACTACGAAGACCAGCAGCAAATGCTTGACTTGCCAATGCGTGCTATATACAGCTTTGCAGTTTGCTGATTTTCGAAAATTAAAAACCGTAATCGTAGAAATTGTAGAATCCTGGATTTTTCTATATAACGTAATCTGTAAGCTAAGTGATTCTATTGTTAAGAATGTAATGTAATGTTTAATGGAGTAAATCATGCTAATGGATCTCTATACATTACAACAGTTACGGAAAAACAAGCAATATAAAATAAACATTTTGAAATAAATTAAAGTTTGTAATATGAGACTTGTTTCATGTTTAATATTAACAGGTGTGGTGAAGTGCTTATTAGTGGATCAGAACAAGGGTCTGAGGTGTGTTATTTATATGATTATGTGTTTTTAACAATATTTAAAAAAATTCATGGCAGTAATTCGTAATGTATATCACATTGATTTAATTTATCGATATGGTTTCAATTGTAAAAACTGAAGTTGAATGCATAACTTTAAAATCTAGTATAGTGCTGCTTTTTCCAGTTATCTCATATTTGTAGTTTAGCTTATTTACTGCATGTATGGTGAAATAAAGATCATATTACATATATATTTAGCATTTGCGCATGGTTCCCTGTGAATATATCAGAGTAATTAGATGTTTTAGAATTTTGTAAATTATATTTTGTTGTTATGTCACCTGTTAGTAAAGGCTAACATTTTATATGAAAGTAGTGCTTTATTTTCTCGCAATATTATTGCCGTTACTCTATTACAATATTATTACTGTTACTCTGACAACTTCTATTGAGGATATATAAACTCTTTTCTAGGTAGAATATAAATTTTTTAGTGCTATTTTATTACCTGTGCTATTTATTCCCTCTGGTATTTTGTTTTTGTGGTATTTTATTTCTGTGCTGTATTTTATTGAACATATAGAGGCTTGGATACCTGGGTACAATGGCGGCCGATAGCAGTGGAAGAGCTGGATTCAGATTCGAGAATAGTCGCATTCAAATACACAAGATAATCGGTCGATCTTTGGTGATCCATCAACTTGATTCCTCTGAGTTTAACCACAACTCAAAACGGTAAGCATGTTTAGCAGGTAACAAATTTATTTACTTCAAATAATGGGATTGGCGAAAACTACTATTTATCTATCTACATCTATTGAATCTGGGACATTTAGTAATATGGGCCTGTATTTAGTACGACTATAAGAATTCAATATAGTAACGGACAAATAATAATAATAATTCAATATAAAACTGACATATTTAGCAGACCTATAACAAATCTATTTACTTCAAATAGTGTGATTGACCAAAACGTTAGAATTTTTACTAGTCTCTTTCGTTGAGGCTACTTGAGCTTGACTTCATTTTTGTTAATTAATCTAAAAACCTACTCCTATTAATATCAGGATAGTATTAATTATCTATCGACAGATGTTGGATCCTGGACATGTAACAGTAGGGGCCCTCATGAACTTGCCTATAGGAGGTGACTAATGCAAATTGTGCGATGTTTGGCTGTGTGTTCTCTGTTTTCCTGCATCGTATAAACGTTGCTGAACTTTTAATTGTATGGTTGATACCAGTGTTAGAATTTTACCTTAAAATGCTTCCTGCTGCAAATAATTTTGTTTGATGTTGTTTGTTATTGTATATATTTTGGAAAGGTTGTCGGTATATTGGATTTTCACCATTCTATGGATCTATTCATATTTGCTAAAGTTTTACTCTGGTTCAACTGTGCTCGTTATTACATGAATGCCAGTGCCTCTCTAAATAAGCCTATTTGTTTGTTGTTGTTGTTGTTTCAGAGTTGCCTGTGGAATCTTAGCGAGATCATCAGGGTTGTTTGAGAACAGTAAGCGTATCTGTGCGTGCAGTGGTAAGACCATATGGGAGGAAAGATTGGACGCTACGACGACATAAACTCTCGCTCAGTTGAATACTTTCTTGTGATATATTCCCGATATCATCGATGTGCATCGAATTAGCCTTTAAGCAACCTTGTATTGTTTTGTATAATCTTGTGTTGTATAGATATCTTGATGGATTTGCCACCATATTATGCTTGACGTTCTGCAACAGACATTTATGAACTCTTCTTTGTGTTATGTTAATATATAGGAAATTTTAGACTTAAGTGGAGTATTGCTATAATAGGGGCCTACTATATCTATCATCTGGAACTATTCAATTTATAAATTGGTTTTTTGCTTTGGTTATAAATTTCATAATTGTGCATAAATTATGCATGCAAGGCTGGGGGTCGGTTCTGGAGCCAAATCGAAGAGTCAACATTGCAATTGAAATTATGCTGTTCTCATCACGTTAATGAAAAGTAATCCATCCAACGTAGCGATGAAGCTTTTAGTTAGTAATCTTAATTAAATGGTATTTGCATGGAATACGAGTTTTACCAGCAATTGATAAAGCTTATTTTGAAAAAGATTATTATGTCAAAACTTACTTTTTGTCATACTTTTGTCAAAATTATGATTTCGGTAAGATTCTATATTTTTATCAGTATTTTTCTATATTGCTTTCACATTTGGCTTGTAACAAGATATTCTGAATTTGAATTATGTTTGGTTGCTTATTATAAAATCATAGAATAAGACGATTCGTTTAAACTGCTCGTAGAGTTCCATCCATCATCTTATGCTGCTTCAGTTGTTAGACTTCTGCGCTTGTCATAGAAAATTTGTTTTAAGATATTTCTTAAACTTAATCAGAGTTTTTTTTCTTATAGCATGAATCCGTTCGAGTGGACATAATCCTCAAATGATTTGCTATTGTGTTGCCTGCATACTAGACTTATCTGTCTCATGACTTGTGCCTGATATTTTTAATTGAAAGGAAATTCTTTTTCATTCAGTTACAATAGTTCCATAATATTTATCAGTAGGCCTATTTGTGCTGGAGAGGTGCGAACACAAGATGCTTTATGTTGTTCTCATGACTCTCACAGAGGAGTGCCAGATGCCAGTCTTTAAATCCGCACATAAATAAATGCGCGCATGCATGCATAGATACACACATAGGCCTACTTACATACATACATGCATATATATATATATATATATATATATATATATATATATATATATACATACATACATACATCTGTACATACACACATACGTACGTACTTACCTATATACATACATAGTTTAGTTACATACCTGCAAACAAATATACATACATGCGCACTTACATACGTTCATTCATGCATACATACGTACACACACATTCCTGAATGCATACTTACATACTTATAGGCATACACCCTTACATGCATACATACTTATTTACATATATATACATAAATAAATGCAGGTGGATATACACGTATATATATATATATATATATATATATATATATATATATATATATATATATATATACACACACACACATGTATACAGGGTGAGTAAAAAAGCACCTGCAAAAAGTTTGTAGATCTCTGGCTATTGTTAATATTTTCTAATAAAACTTCTACCACTTACTAAAGGACTTATGTTTGATGGGGTCGCCAATTTTCATCCATTTAAATTCATATATTGGCCAGTTATGCAAGTTTCAGCAGAGAAACGCCATATTTTTGAATGTACTATAAATAAAAATTATATTTAATTTAATTTTTATTTTGGCCCTGAGAAGGGTTGTTGTGGTGGTTCAGAAAGCACCAGTTGTATCTGCTAGCATTGCTGCCTATTCGATATGCTTTCATCCTGCTGCTACGCAGGACTACAGTCGCTTTCGAACGCTAGGACAGCCTTGTTGATTCCAGCTTGGAGCATTGTCTCCCAGATTGATTGTTGCACTTCCTGCTGTTCTGTCTTGTTTTTAAGTTTCATCTTAAAACTTTTACGTTTTAAGCTTCTCGTCAGGTAAGTGCAGTCTGCACTTACCGTTGTAGCAAACGCCATTTTTAGGTA
Source organism: Enchytraeus crypticus (assembly GCA_905160935.1). Taxonomy (NCBI): domain Eukaryota; kingdom Metazoa; phylum Annelida; class Clitellata; order Enchytraeida; family Enchytraeidae; genus Enchytraeus; species Enchytraeus crypticus. The sequence continues at coordinate 1,905,988 of CAJHZI010000463.1, forward strand.
AAAATGGGGGGTTGTTCTGCTGAAACTTGTATAACTGGCCAATCTATAGATTAAAATGGGATGAAAATTTGCCACCCCATCAAAAATTATGACGTTAAATTATTGGTAGAAGTTTATTTTGAAAATATTAACAATAGCCTGAGATATTCAAACTTTTTGCAGATGTTATCATTTTTTAGTCTCCCTGTATATTGCCTTTTTGTTGTTTTTGTTTCAAATACTTAATGGTTGCATAAAGTTGTTTATGTTATTCTAAAGTGTATCTGTTCTGTGTTCTGAACTGCACGTGTCCGGTGCATTAAAAATTATAATCAAGTAATAATATGTAACTTGCAATTTTGATTCATTTTTGACTAAATTTCGAAGCAAGTTTGGAAATTTAAGTTGCATTTACATATTATTAAGCATTAAGAAAGTATTAATTTGTTTCTAGATTCTTAATTATACTACAATATTTTATTGATTAGAACCGTCTAGATCATTCCATGCATAGGCGTAACCACGACCGAAAATCTGGGGGGGACACAATCATTGGCGTATCCACGGGGGGGGGGCGGGAGCCTGCCCCCCTAAGGCCCGCCGATAAAAAAAAACAACTATATTTTCATTGTTTTTATGGAAATTTCTTTGTGTAAATATGTATGTAAGAGCATTGGTTAAGGGGGGGGAATGAACTTAGGTTCACTGGCATGCACAGTACGACTACTGGCTGAAGCCAGTGGCGATGTCGGTAAGATACTTGAAGGCGGATCAGTATGTGAAAGGCTCAAATCCTGGGCTGGCCCGTCACTGACATCGCTTTAGAGTGAGGAAACTGACGTTGACATTAGCTTTACCAGCTTTTAACTTTCAAAAATCGATCCACTGGCAGTGGCCTTGCTCTGTACGGTAGAAGCAGCGCCGTGCGCAAATTCCTCGAGATTTTCTAACAGAACTCTGAATGATACTGCAAAGTTGCATTTACAACTTTCAGAATTCAAAATCGAAATTAGTAACATTAATTCTTACCAGACGCGGCTTCTTGATCTTTAACAGAAATTATTTATCCATGATGCAATTATGCAGAACTTGGTTTACTGTCTATGAATTTATATTGTAACAAACTACATAAGCTAAACCTTTATGCACATTTTTCAGAGCATCTACCGATGGTTGATAAGTTGACCTTTCAAGATACAATAGGCCTATGCAGCCGCAAACTCTAGATAGGCAAATATAGTTTCATCCCGCTTAGCTCGGCTAATTGGCACTTGGCACTCTCCCATATTTCGTCACACTCACTTAAAATCGGCCGCTCAGCCCTATAGCCTCCTATATAGTATATACTACTAAAGTATGTAACAGTATATAAGAGTCTATGGCCGAGAATACAAAGAAGGCCTACGACTACAGCTATATCATTAATTAATATCATGGAAGGGTATCAGTTTACCACTCGATCTACAGCACGGCTCTATACAGTAAATGCTAGTAATACTTACACATGCAGTTATTGAGCAACATTGAAAATACGCAAAATTTCTTACATAAAGTATATATACATGTATATTTGAGGCTAAATTCTGGGGGGGGGACATTTGCATGCATGTCCCCCCAGTCTAAATTCTGGGGGGACGTGTCCCCCCTGTCCCCCCCGGTGGTTACGCCAATGATTTCATGCATGTAACGTTGTGTAACTTATTTTTACCTAAGTAGAAACTCTGAAACTAGTATTGCTAAGGACAATAATATATTAGATGTCTATAATCTTAAAACCTGGTAAAGCTAATGTTAACGTCAGCTTTCTCACTCAAGAGCGATGTCAGTGACAGGGGAGCCCAGGATTTGAGCACTGCACATACTAACCCGCTGCCGAATAGCTAACATTAACATTTATACGTTATCCATTCTTGCCATTTCGTTGACGTAAGAAATTCAAAGCTGTTCATTTTAATACCTACGTTTTGCTTAAATCAATTACAAATGACTTCAAGTATAAGTAAATGTTGTTCACAGTTGTTTTTATACGAGATATCGTACGATTAGTGTTTCACAGCGCTAAACGATTACTATAATGAAATTGTCATCCATGATTTTATCTATCACTTTTCCTCGCAAGTTTCAACTTCAAGGCTGTCTTGTTAGCTGTCACTTTATCTATCATCTTGAAGTCTTTGAATTAAATCTCTAATTTGTTCTCCCGAGATTCGAACCCCGGCGTATAAAGCACTTCCAGATCTGTCATCTAATTGTTTATGACTTTACCTGATAGTCTGAATATTGAACTATTTGAATTATCATACAACTGAATAAACTGCGGAATAAATCAAAGGCGTAGATAGGATAAACTATACAAAAACTGAAGAAGACTTTAAATTAAAACAGTGAGAGTACAAGAACTTCTAATTTTAGAGTCTTTCAGCTCTCTAATGAACTGATATATTAATAACAATAAAGAATAATGAAGAACATACTTGGTCGGGACACCTCAACAGCTTTTGAAGCTGAATGGGAAAACTCTTTCGTTATCTTCGGGTATTAAAATATCACCTGTTTCTTCTGTGAGATATCTCGGTGTTATCCTTGATAAACACCCAACCTTCCACGAACACATAACTAAAACTTCACAAGCATGTTTCTTCCATATCCGTGATCTTCGTCGAATACGTCCATATTTGTCACGTGAGACAGCTGCTACAATTGGTGCTGCTCTTGTGCAATCGAAGTTGGACTACTGCAATTTCCTGTTTTTAAATCTTCCTGGCTGTGAGATTGATCGGTTGCAGTTTGTTCAGGATTCTCTTGCTCGAGCAATTTTTTGTAGTTCCAAGTACTCACATGTTACGCCTATTTTGAAATCTTTGCACTGGCCAAAGATTAAAGAGCGTATCGTTTATAAAACAGCTTTAACCTATAAGTCCATCACCATCCCTGGACAAACTTGTATGTCTCACTTGATTAAAGTGATGCAGCCTGCTATTACTCGGTCTTCTAAGTTAATTACTCTTGTGAGACCTAGCTTACCTTCACGCTCTAAGCTATCTAATCGTTCTTTCCAGCATGCTGCACCTCAGATCTGGAATTCTCTTCCATCCAATCTTCGGAAATCTTCATTTGGAGCACATCGGCCTTGGCTTTCCTATGAGCAGTTCCACAGGCAGTTGAAGACCTATCTTTTCCATCTCTCTTTTCCATCCAGTGTCCATGAGCAGCGACCTGCGCCTAAACCACCTTTTCCTTAACTCCCTTTACTTTGGACTGAATTTCTGGATTTTGGAATTTGCACCGTTTTTGGACCTTCTTTTTTTGCTCGCCGGCTTGATTTTGTTTCAATAGTGCTCGATGTTGTCATTGATGACTGTAACACTCTAATTGTTGTTATTATTATTACTTAAAAACACAGAAGAACAATTAAGAGGTTAATGACGTTAGTTCCCAACATAAACTTCTCTACTTTGATCTTTGTCTTACACGTCACTTGTCAGACACCGCTGTGTAAATATTTAGCTCTGGGCTGAAATCCCACATCACTAATGTCCGATGCGGTACTGCAAACTTCACAAGTGCTGACGGATGATACTAGCGGTTTCTTTTATTATAATTAGCGTTGCACTATTCTGATGAGTCAAAGACAAATCTCGATTAATCAGCTTGGATACCTTTAACAATTCTAAGAACTCAACAACTGACGTATTCCAGACTCGTAGAACATCTTGTTAATGGTGAAGTTCAGTGAAGGTTTGGTGGCGGTATGTCTGTCTAACTCATCAGCGTCTGCTTCATGACTCTCTCGTCATCCACACCGGTTTGTGTCATTATTTATTAGTCCTTAGGCTCGTCATCAGCATAGCAGCGTTGCGTTAAGCTGATTGAGTTAGATGTGCCATTAAATATCTAATATAAATTAGCCACCTGTGGAGGGAAGTCTATAATGGGTGCTGCTTTAAGAATCGTAATTATAGTTTTCACGTGGCTGTCTCTCTTATATCCAGGTGAGTGGCAGGCCCAAAGTGCATATTCTTAATCACAATCTGCTTTCACGCTCAGAACACTCAATTGACTAGAACGTGATCTCATTAATGACGAAGCCTTTTCAAAATATTGATGCAGCCTTTAGCTTGAAAAAGTAGTAAGTTTGTTTGATGTGGTTTCCATTTGCCTTCCTAAGTGCTGCTATCATCGTTTATAATGTTTACAAACACACACACAGTTTATGATTGATTCGTTCTTAATTGGTCCAGTTACAACAAGGGAAACACATTCGCACGTGTTATAATACACTGATACCTTTCTCAAATTGAGTACGTTCACAAGTTAAAATGTTATATATAGAGTGCCTATATATACTGTAATTACTGTATACAATCGTGTGGTAAGAGGCGACTGAGCCAGACCTGCCGAAGGTAACGGAAACTGACATCAAAAGCCATATTATTCACAATCCAAAGGCTACATTTATATTTTGGTAAGGCGCAGCCTTTGCTAGTGGGATCTACTTTTCTAATCAATAGAGTGCTCTGTCGGGAGCGTGAAAGTAGAATGTGAGTAATATTCGATTTATATACGCCATATATACTGTATGAGGAGATTCTCATTATATATATGCTTCTCATTATATATATATATATATATATATATATATATATATATATATATATATATATATATATACACAGATTGGGGCAAAAAATAATCCACTAGAGAAATCTCAATAACTTTAAGAAAACTCCAAATATCTCTACGAAATTCACGGAGCTTCTAGGGGGGGGGGGAGGAGGAATTTCTGCGTATATCCTGCAAATTTGATGAAAATATATTCATTAGTTACGAAATTACAGCATCTCTAAAAGAGAAGTGCTAAAATCAATTTTAACAAGGCTTTTCGAAATGTCAGTCTTCCTTTTAACCTTAGCATTACCGACGGGGTACTTTTGTACCCCAAGCGGACTTTGAAACCTTGGCCTTTGGGTAGTTTTGAAGATAGAATCTTCGTTTTTTATGACTTTTCCTAGGTCTGGCATATCTTCGTAGAAAATTAATTTTTAAGGTGTGTCTATCACGGGAGAGCTGCAGTGACCAGTTCTAGCACTGAATACTGCTGGGGTACTATTATACCCCAGCAGCATTCAGTATTGTTATTAGCTTATACAGCAGTCTAAGTGATGATTGCAAAAGCGAAAGTGAATTGATTGATGATTCTTCGGCATCTGATGTAGATGATCACATCTTTGAAAAAGAGAAACAGTTTTCACCAGATCGTGTATGATAGTTCTAGCGAGAACGATGAAGATAATATAAGCTGTGTTTTCCTTCAACGTGAATATGAGCTAGCTGGTAGCAAAGATAGAGACGCGAATGGACTGGGTGGTAGTGTAACGGATAAAGGGAATGGTGGGATAGATGCCAGGTTAGGTGAGGGTGGAGGGGCAGGTGAGATAGAAGGGGCAGGTGAGATAGCAGAGGCTGGTGGTGTAACTGGAGTAAATTCCATTGGTCAATCGACTACGCTGACATCCAAAAATGGTGATACTTTATGGATGACTCCAACCAGTTCTACAAGCCACTGGTCGTCCCGGAATGTGATGCATATCAAACCAGGTCCTACAAGATTTGCAACGAGGAATGTCGATAGCCCGATGACAGCATTTCAGTTGTTCATGCGAGGTCCCATTCTGGATAAAATTGAGAAATGGACCAACAACGAGGGAAATAATGTCTTTGCCGACAACTGGAAGAACATAGACAGAGACGAAATGTTTTGCTACCTTGGTGTCTGATTCTGATTGGCGTCTACCGATCAAACAATGAGCTAGTGTCAGAGCTCTGGAACCAGGAACGTGGTCGGCCAATCATTTCGATCTGTATATCCAAAAATCGGTTTCAACAAATATTTAGAGTGTTGCGCTTTGATGATTCGTCCAGCCGCAGACAGAGACGATCAACCGACAAGCTTGCACAAATTAGAACTGTGTTTGACATGTGAGAGGCAACATTAGAAGACTCGTTTTTTCCATTTCAGAATGTGACAGTTGACGAACAGCCGTTGCCATTTCGTGGACGATGCCCTTCTATTCAGTACATTTCCCGCAACACCAGGAAAGTATGGAATAAAGTTCTGGGTTCAGTACCACAGTCAACATCATACATAAATCGTGTTCAAGTGCATACTGGACGACAGCTTGGTGCACCCAGAGAGACTAACCAGGGTCAGCGTGTGGTACAGGAACTCTGCAGAAATTTGGCTGGGTCTAGCAGGAACATAACTTGAGATAACTTTTTTACAAGTCTCAGCTTGATAAAGGCAATGAAAAAGGATAAAATGACATTATTTGGCATGATTCGAAAGAATAAAGCTGAGCTGCCTCCTGAACTGGTGAAAGTGAAAGGCAGACAAGTTACGTCGACGATCTTTGCTTGTAACAAGGACACTACCGTCGCATCGTATTGTCCAAAGAAGGGCAAGGTTGTCACTCTAATGAGCAGTCTTCACTCTCCAGGTGCGATTGATGCAACCAACCCAAAGAAGAAGCTTTAAATGATACAATCAGTACAATGCGACTAAGGGAGGTGTGGACACTGCAGTCAAAATGCCCCGAACATACAGTACAAAGCGTATGAAAAGGAAATGGCCAGTGGCCGTCTTCAGCAGCATGCTGGGCATAAGTGCTCTTGATGCTTACATAGTATTGGTTCTTCTCAATCCCGACTGGAACACAAATCGTCGCCACAAGAGACGCTGTTTTTTCATGAACTTGGGAAGCAGCTCGCTGGGATACAAGAAGATACTAAATCAAAATCATTTACTGTACACTATAGTTTTAGATAATAATAGTATTTTATGTAATTTTAAAACAAATTTTTGATAGAGAACTGGTAACAAGACTAATAAATTGAGCGCCTAGACGTTTAGATCTAATGTATTTGATGAGCTATATATGATTAGTTCAATGCTATAGATAGAAAATACAAAAATCGGTTATCTAATACTGCATTATATATTGGGGTACTTTTGTACCCCAGTGGTGCTCGGTAGAATAGAAATATTTCGGTTAAAGAAAATAACGACCATGAAAAGGGCCGTTTACTTAAGTGGTGGAGTTTAAGCCTGCACTACCTTGTTAGCTACTCCAATAAAAGATGCCTAAATTTCGTTTTTCTATTAAAATTATTCCTAAATTTTGAAGACAATGTCCGGTATTTTTGTTTAAAAAAGCCTTGTTAAAATTGATTTTAACATTTTTTCGAAGAAACGCTGTATTTTTGTTACTTATGAATATATTTTCACCAAATTTGCAGGATATTTGTAGAAATTCCTCCTCTGGAAGCTACGAAAATTTTGTAAAACTATTTTGAGTTTTGTCCAAGTTATTAAGACTTCTGGTAAAAAAAGCCTTGTTAAAACTGATTTTGCACTTTTTTCGTATAAACGCTGTAATATTTTTCTTGCTCAGTAGATTTTCATCGGATTTGCAGGATATACGTAGAAATTGCTCCCCTAGGAGCTCCGTAAATTTCGTAGAGATATTTTGAGTTTTCTTAAAGTTATTGAAATTTCGCTACGGGATTTTTTTTGCCCCAGTCTGTATATATATATATATATATATATACATATATGATTCTCATTATATATATACTCGCATTATATATATATATATATATATATATATATATATATATATGCGATTTATATACGCCTTAGACCTGGCTTTTGACAGACCACCAGAGAAGCAGAGAGTGAGAGAGAGAGAGAGAGAGATTTAAAAAATTAGTAAACAAGCATTATAGTGAAATGATCAACTATGTCGATATCTATCACTTTTAGTACCACATGTTTAAACCGTTAGGGAATTTAGTCCACTTTCCGTATAACCAGTCCAGTGAATGTCCGAGATTTTACTCTCAGATCAGCGCGGCTGGGATTCGAACTCATGAGAGTTCATTTCACCTCAGGATCTGTCACTTAAGACTTCATGACATTATCCCTACGATATTAAGACATTTAATATATAATATTCATTAATATAGTCATGTGTAATCTTTTCACTACAATAATATTTTGTGTTATTATGGCAGGAGTTTAGAGCGCATATGAGCAGCTGACTTGCCGTTGAACATCTGGATGAGTACTTTACATCTGAGCTTATCATCACGCCTGACATCACTAGATTTAACTAGTCATCTCTCTGCATATTCAACAGTTGATCTGTGGCTGTAACAACTTGTTCTCATTTAATCTTATTTCACCCACTACATCTCAGAATATACTTCTTTTCTGATTTAGTTTCTTGAGTTTTTAGCGTTTGAAGAAAAGTATATGTGGAATCAACATTTGACAAGATTTTTGAGTGTTGGGAAAAAATCGCGTGAGGCGATTTACAGCTTAATGATGGGACAGAAGGTAAGTAACAACAACAACGATAGACACGGAGAAGTACGGATAGCAAAGAGATGTGAACTGAATGACACCAGACTGGAGGACGTAATCATTCTGAAGAAGTTGGAATGCGATTACGCCAGACGTGGCAATGCTTTCAGGACAAGCCATGAAGAAGAGGGACCAAGAGCTGCGTGCAGCGGCATCTGTAGGTTTGAGCATACTCCAAGGAAGCTAAGAGAGGGCGACAGTCTCAAAGAATCAAATTCTAAAGTCCGTCGTAGTCGTGATGCACTACAGGTAATTGACTAGTTTCCGTAGATGTGTACACGTAGATGTGTAACCGTAGATGTGTACCCGTAGATGTGTACCTTTCTAAGCTATTGTGTACAAATGCGATGTATATATGTGCATGTCTTCAAAAATGTAAAAGGGGATTTAGCATCGGTATAGAGTGCGTTTCGGCACAATAGAATCAGTGTTTAAATCTGAAGTCTGTCAGCAATATGTAAAGTTTGTAAACCAAGCGAATATAAGACTAATCGTAAATATGCACCAGCTTTAATGTACGGATTTAAGTGCTCTGTTGAAATGCAACGACTATTAATAATTACCAAGAAACAAAATGGCTGTTTCAACTTCCAACGTCAAACCAAAGCAAATGACTTCTTTCAGTACACGCATTTTCTCATGTCTAATAAGAAAACAATCTCTGTTCACTAGTTTTAAAGGTATATACCCACCCGATGTTTATTTCCAATTTGACTGAATGAGCTTTACACATACAATTTTGTGATCCCTTCAAAAAGTTCTGTAGACTCTAAATTATGTAAATGTGTTAATTATGTTTCTTAGTTAGTTGCAGCCGATTCTATGCTTTTATACTAATTAGTGAACAAGAAGAAAACGTTGCAATAGTGTTAAATTTATCTTCATATAGACTTGATGTCAGACCGAAGGAATAGACTACACTGGGAGTTGGCTGTCTAAGACAACGAAATATTAACTATTACGTGACTATTAAATTTTTTCTAATTTCTTTGAATATCTTCATTGCATATCTTGATGAGTAATAAACAAATAACATAAAAATGCACATCTCTACTTATAGATTTATATAATCTTCTCAGCTAACTCGAACCACCTAATATACTTGAGAAATAATTTCGTTATAGGATTGCTACTTGGGATCAACGGAAGGTAACGTTAACGAGGCACACAACAACTACGCCTCCGGTGCCTTCGGGCATCAAGCCTCCGATTCAAGCAATTACGAGCCGGTACACTGTGAGAATGCGTACAACGAAGAACCTGGTAGAATACAGAAGTCGCTGAGATGTCTCTTTACTTCTTCTTTTCACAGCCCGTATATTAAAGTTTCTCATTTGAAGGCTATCATCGACAGAAGGGTAACCGCCATCGATGAGAGATCCCCAGCAGTTCTCAAATATAAAACTCCACATTTCAGGTTGCGCTAGTACTTCTAAGTACTTTGTCGTTAAGTGTTCACTTTGTATTACAGGTTATTATAATACCTTTTAGTACTTTGATACTGTTGTTAAGTATTCACTTTATATTTCCGTTGCGCTAATACTTCTAAGTACTTTTACACTCTTTTTATGTATTCACTTTGTATTTAAGGTTGTGCTAATACTTCTAAGTACTTTGATACTGTTGTTAAGTATTCACTTCGTAGTTCAGGTTGCGCTAATACTTGGAAGTACTTTGATACTTTTGTTAAGTATTCACTTTGTAGTTAGGAGGGGATATGGCGTAACGGTTAGAGTGTTCACCTTGGATGCAAGTAGCCTGAGTTCAAAGCCCAGGTCAGTCAAGCAGTGATATTTTCGTTAACGGTAATAGAAATTAGAACGAAAATTATTAAAAATAGACATAGAATAGAAGTAGAAATTTCGGTGTCCTGAATGGAATAGGAACTTGAACGGAAATTTTATTAGAACGGAAATTGTGATAAGTTAATAGATTTTTGTGATTCATTTCAAGTAAATGCCTTTTATCTAGTGTCAGGAGCTGCAATTATACTGATGCGTTTGCTCTTTTGGAAAGATAATAGAGAAGTGTACAATAGATTAGCAGATATAAGATCAGGTACCGGCATCCCAAGCCTATGTAAAGAGGGTTTTCTATCAATATGGTTTGCTTACAGCCGGTTGTCAGAGCAGGCTTCAGAAATATATGTAAATGCGAGTTTTTCTGAATTTAACAGAGAGAGAAAGAGAGAGAGAGTGAGATGACAATGTTTAGTTAAAAAACATTCAACTATTAAATAGCACACACTAGGCCGTCAATTAGGTTGTAAAAACCTATGTAGTTGACCACACATCATGCATACAAAATAAATATAAAACTTAAAAAATATGCAAACTAAAAATGAAGAAAAGCAAATCATATAAATATCGACTCAAAGAAATAGATAGATGCAATGCGCACAAATATGCGTCTAAACTTGCACATACATATAAATGCACATCCATGCATATATATGTATGTGCATGAATGTACATTAACAGAAAATATGCTTTGAAAAAATTCATTTGAACGTCACGTTGTTTTATGAAATATCTAATTTTACTAGTTATGTAACTTTTGTACTGTTTAAAATCTGAAACCAATCAGACTTGCAGCCTCCAACAGACGTAGAATTTTGCTATTTCCTGGTTACTGAACTATAGGCCTACTTCGCGAAAAATGGTAAGAATTATTGGCCCTACATTTTGGAACTAAACCAGACAAAATGAAATTTTCAGTTTCGCTACTGATATTTCAATTGCACATTCGTAATTTTTTATTGAAAAATTACAATAAAAATAATAACAGAAGTTATTAAAAAACCAGAACAGAAATAGAAATTATTTTCCATAACAGAATAGTAATAGAAATGGGACATTATTAAAGAACTGAAATTTGAATAATAATAGAAATTATAAGCTATTCTAGCACTGAAATTAGAATAGAAATGGAAATTGTGATTCTAGAATAGAATAGTAATAGAATTGTGAAATTAATTTGTGAACTGAAATAACACTGCAGTCAAGTATTGATGGATATCCCCTTGGGCCCTTGGAAGGTTAATCTTGTATCGAAGCTTGCTGCCGATTGGCGCAATCAATAGCAAAGATATGGTTAATCATGGAGCGGATTAATAATAACCTGCAAGAAACCTGTAAAGCGGTCTTAAAGACCGGACACCTGCCATGACAGCGCTATAGAAATTGTCGGAAGTTGCTATTATTATTAGGGCTGCGCTAGTACTTCTATGTACTTTGATACTTTTGTTACGTATTCACTTTGTATTTCTGGTTTCCCTAAGTATTTATAAGTACTTTGATACTTTTGTTAAGTATTTACTTTATATTTCAGGTGGCGCTAATACTTGTAAGTACTTTGATACCTTTTTAAGTATTCACTCTGTATTTAAGTGTACGCTAGTACTTCTAAGTATTTTATACTGTTGTTATTAGTAAATTCACTTTGTAAATATCTATAATTCTATGCCTATTGCGTAGAAATGAAACACTATATTTTATGTACGCAAGGCTACAGAAGATGTATTATGCGACTCTAGACCATTGTAGCTTAAAATATGATACTATCACTAGTTCACTAAACAAGTAAGTGTACCTAAGATCTGTTTAGTATTGCTTAGCGTCAAATGTAAACATAAACATGCAAATTTATTTTGTTAATATACCGCTAAATAGATGCATACAAATAGCTTGAGCGCGTAATCTTACAGCCATATCCTATCTCTCCAGATTAAGCGAAAGATTGCAAAAAGTCAAAGCTAAAGCCAAGTTAAACGTTAGTTGCTCTTTCGAATGGTATGTCAGTGTCGGGGAGAGCACTGGGTGTGAACTCTGCACCTACTGATCCGCTTGTCGAACAACTTGCCAACAAACCACCGCCTCAGCCTTGAAATACAACATGTTTACATATGCAAATTAAAATTATGATATTGTAGGTAGACACGCCCTTTGTTGAAGTTAAAAATAGTCCACCTTGAAAAATTTATCGTCTCCCCAGAGAAATAAGGATATTACACCAATGTTGCCAGCTCTAGACTCTCTGTACGATATAAATAGTTTCATCCGTTGTCATAACGTTCTTATTTTTGTATTCTCTAATCTTAATAGCTCACTGATAATTGATTGGGCATATTCTTGTGGCATAACCTTGATCCCATTTGTTATATTATTCTTAATATATTTCTTACTCTCTTCTGGAAAATGACTGATGCAGGGTACATATTTCTACCACTGTCATTCTATGCGCTATTAAAGATCTTTATATCAGTAAACCAGTTTCTCTCATCATAAAGGTTATATGTCTGCTAAACCTCAAATTTAGCCTTTATCATTAGATAAATATGGCTCCTGTTGCGGTGCAATGTTATTCCATATGCCATCCTCAGGTATAGCTTAGAGATCTGTTGCGCATTTAACAGATTGTTACTTTAAAACTCGAATTTTAACCGTGTCAGTTCTAGTCTGCAATGGGTCAGATACAAAAGTGTTTTATTATGGTATCAGATTACGTTAATCCCGTGTTTACATGTGTTACATATATTTGCATGCATTACCCCGTATGTATTGTGTCCGGGTTGCTGAGCTGAAGAACAGACCAATCGTGGACTGCACGTATTGTAAAAGGCGACAAAGCGCTACACTCCACACCAACATCTGAAAGAGCATTCGGTTGAAATTTACAAAATTGTATAATTACGTCTCTAATTAAACTGAGATGCAAATTGAAGAAAAAAATGATGATTTATTTATAATATGATGATTGATGAATACAGTGATTTCATGTACATGTATGTACAGAGCTTCAGCAACAGTAGAAGTTCCCGCTCTGAGCGCTGGTGAAAACCTGCAGATAGGCTGGATACAAGTCTGCACGGATATGCACTTCATTAATCTATACGGACAAGAGGGACTGTAGGTTGCTCGTTCTCTATTCTATTCTGTTCTATTCTATTCTATTCTATTCTATTCTATTCTATTTTATTCTATTCTATCCTACCAGTAAAGAGATTATCAACAAAAGTCATAATTCATCTGGCATTATAATTGCATACGTCGCCAACAATTTTTTGAAATTAATCTAAAATTTCGAAACTCTCTTGCTTAAAGAAAGTCTTTACACTTTTCTTGCTGTTTTCTCAATTCTTTCTTCACTGCTTTTCTCTACTAATCTAAACTTCTTCCAAATTGTTTAACATACATGTATACAGTAAATGTCTGCTAAGCGAACGGGATAGGAAGATTGAGCCATGATTATAGCTAAATACTGTTCTAAACAAATATGAAATTGTAATTATTGTAGGCCTATGCAAATTACGAATTACAATTTCTAAGCCATTGCAAGTAGGAAAGTGATCGACTGAAGACTCTCTCATTATATCCAACAACGAAGCATTAAAATGCTCAAAGCATTTGATTGACAATTGTTACTCTCAAAATCTTCTTTTAGGTTATTCGTAAGTCTTACAATTCGAATTTCTGTTTTGCAGAATCCGGTCGAGTTATTAATCCGATGCTGCACGGGTTCTCTCTTGAAGCAAGAAATTAATTATCGGATAAAATTAATTAAATAAAGCAGTGATTATTTATAGTCCTGTAGCCTGTACAAACTAACCTTGAAAAACCATATCCTTGTAGTTAAAAGCACCTCATAGTTAGGTGATAATTTGTGATAATATCTATCCCTTTTAATATTAAAGGTTTAACCATTAGGCAGTTTAGTCAATTATCCATGCTACCAGTGAACGTCTAAGATTTTTACTCTCTGATCAGCGCTACCGAGAATCGATCCAAAAATCTCTGGAAGAGCCATTTAAACATTTACGATGTTACTATAGCGTACTTACACACTGAGCTGTTGAGAAATTCTAATATTATGTTAAACTGTTTTAGACTTTCTTGTTAAACGATCGAAGCCTTAGACGTAATATAATTATATTGGAGGTTGTTGATTTATATGAGTTTAACAGATTACTGATTATTGTGATTTAGGACTAGCTGGGAGTTTCCGGAAATAGTAAGCGGAAGTTATAAGATGATAAGCGACGCCGATGGGAAGCAGTATCCGTGGTACGGGTCCAAGGAAGAAGTTCAGACTATTAGTGGTCCAACGGCCGATCCTCTTCAAGTAGATGTCAACATGAACGATAACTTCTTTCCTCAGGTTTCAGTTTATCGCAACAACTGAGTATTTAATGGATGTCGTTAGAACTTTAGTATTGGAAAGCGTAATGCTGATTAAAATCCACAAATAAAGTTATCTAAATCGGTAACATTTTCTTTTAGTGCAAAACTGAAGATTTCATTTTGTGCACCATATACTTGAAAATTTTAACTGCGGTGTCGAATTTTAAAAAGATCTGTAGAAAATTAAGCTGAACATACGACAAATATACAATTATAAAGCTGGCTGTAATCCAATGGCTTGCTCGCCATTCCGAACGCTTTAGAAATAATTTAACATCCTGCATCAAGTCAACTCAAATTTCTACTGTGGTTATCCACTGCGAAATAACAGCTAGAATCCTTCTCCAAAACCGAAAGACTTTTAAATGCATTAACAATTAAATTCTACAAAAATTCTTCAACAGAAGATGCAAAAGCTAATGGTAAAGATAATGTTAATATCAGTTTCCTCACTCGAAAGCGATGTCAGTTACGAGCGAGCCCAGGATTTAAACCACGCACATACTAATCCGCGGTCGAATATCTTACCGACATCGCCACTGGCTTAAGCCAGAATAAGTTAAGTAATATATGCCTGCTTTAGTAACTGGACTTCAACTATTTAGAATAAGTTAAACTAAAAACTTGAATATAAACATCGTGTACTGTTCGGTTTATTTTAACTACAAAGCACATAAATACAAAGACATATATCATGAAACATTTAGACATATTAACGCTGCCTCCGAAAATATTTGGCTTGTAAGACCATGAACCGTGTATGACCACATATTTTTGTTGCTCTAGTGTTAGTATATTCGTTGCTCCTTGTGATGATATATTCATTACACTGGCTTCAGCCAGTGTAATTAAGCGTTGTTGTAATCTTCCAGGTCACGTGGTACATTCCTCTCTCGGACTATATGAGAAATCCAGCTCTGACTCAGATCTACCGCAACCAGCACTTCTACGCCTTCCTCACTCTCAGAGACCTCAACACTCACAAGTTCCGTGTCCTCAAGGCCGTCTCCTGGTCCATGCAGCTCGCCATCGGCATCAACCCCAGCCTGCCCCTGGGGCAGCGAGCCCGGCTGCTCGGTCCCTACGAGCAGGTTCAGCCGAGGATCCTCGACGACGTCGACGACGTAGCACCGCGCCTGCTCGAGACCTACGCGCTCAACCCGCCCAATGCAAACAACGCTCAGGTAACCCGCCCAACGCAAACAATACTCAGGTAACCCGCCCAATGTTAATAACGCTCAGGTAACCCGCCCAATGTTAACAACGCTCAGGTAACCCGCCCAATGTTAACAACGCTTAGGTAACCCGACCAATGCTAACAGCGTTCAGGTAACCCGCCCAATGCTAACAACGCTCAGGTAACCCGCCCAATGTTAACAACGCTTAGGTAACCCGCCCAATGTTAACAACGCTCAGGTAACCCGCCCAATGTTAACAGCGCTCAGGTAACCCGCCCAATGTTAACAACGCTCAGATAACCCGCTCAATGTTAACAACACTCAGGTAACCCGCCCAATGCTAACAACGCTCAGGTAACCCGCCCAATGCTAAAAACGCTCAGGTAACCCGCCCAATGTTAACAACGCTCAGGTAACCCGCCCAATGCTAACAACGCTCAGGTAACCCGCCCAATGCTAACAACGCTCAGGTAACCCGCCCAATGCTAACAGTGCTTAGATAAAACTCTTCCCACCGTTATTTTCTGTCCGATTTGTAGTTAAATATCTTTCAAATGTTTCTGTTTTTGCCCATCCGCAGCACATGTCCAGCCCATATCATTCTTCTTAATGATTTCACTGACTGTTTCTTGTCCTGATCCTAAATTTAATATACATGTATATATATATATATATATATATATATATATATATATATATATATATATATGTATATATATACATACATACATGTATACATATATATATATATATATATATATATATATATATATATATATATATATATATATATATATATATACAGTGTATATATCTCTTAGCGCACTCCTTACTGGCAGGTTCATGGTATATAACGCTTCCACTCTTCAATATAGCGCTCTCTTATTCGATAAATCTTCAGCACGGTCTATGAACTTTTGTTGTTTTGAGTTGATGTCGACAGATTTATTACAATCAACAATTAAACATGTTCAGATAGAGTTTTTTTCTTTCGTTTGTTGTTTATCTTTCATTTCACTTTAAATCATAGTCTACACTCAGTTCGGACGAAAACCCAGCTCATAAATATATTGCTAGAAGTAACTTGGGTATGAAGAACTCTGAGTTACAGTGTAATTGAGTAAAATACTATTTTCGGAAATCGTATACAATCGTGTTTGGATGGAATAGCTTCGAGGGTAACTCAAATTTCTTTAAACTACTGGCCGTTGGTGTGAATGACTGTCACAGTAAATTTGCTACTGAGTCAAGTTGTTTCTACAAACATTAGGCTAGTACTAAATTACTGTTAATTTTATTAGGTATTGATATGGAGACCGCGCTTGGGTCTGCCTAGAGTGATCGTTCCTCCAGTTCAGACGACTGTCGACATCGACGAATATCTCGAGGCCTCGAAACATTACTCCAGAGATCTTGAACAGATTGCCAGGAGGGTATTCGGCACAATACGGTAGAAACGTTCAATATACTGACCGTGTCAAAAAAGTGGCTGTGGTTTGAATCATGTGCGCTGGTTTATGCGCAGAAATATACATGTATACATTCAGTTATTGGTGTCGAATTATGCATACAAAGGCACGTAGTAAATTTTGGTATACAACCAGTGATGTGTATTGCAATGCATGTGTGTATATAACGTGTGTACTGTGTGCAACACTGAAGTTCGTAAAGCGTCAAAAATACGTTAAATTTACATAAAAGTAAACCTCTTTACACAGTCTGATAAACATGACATCTTTTGAAAAACATTCATCAATATCATGTCTCAAGGTCTGAAATGTCTGCGCAAATCGTATAGTTTTAAATTAGTTTCTCCTCAATGTAACTTTTATCCACATCTCGTTATTATGAATGGTGTACAAGGCTAACGGATGCAACACCATTTATCTACTTATATACTGTGACAGTGCTATTTAAAAATTTTCAATAACAAAATTATATATTAGTATTTGCTGTTTAAGTGTCGTTAAAAGTTGAATCTGCAGTTTAATTTTTGTTTCATATATAACTGCATGCATAAGTGATTCAATTAGATATACCACTAGCCTAGAGATAAAATATTGAATAGAGAAGCTAACGAAGGGGTCCTATTACTGGAATTCTCTTTGTGATTTAAAATTACAGTATTTGCCTGTCCAAATGCAGCTTACTAACTTTTTACCAGTTTAGACATAATGTGTATGTATACTTTATGCTTCGTTCATTCTCCAGTTGCTTTTATTTATATAATACACTGTGATATTGGATTTATTTTATCAGCAATGCCTACAGATGATATTGTAGTCAATATTGATTTATTTTAGTCGTCATACATTTGTTAACAACTTATACATTACGTATGTGTTATTTTCTACGCGCTATAATCTTTGACTAACATCTATTTATATATTTTATAGATTTTACTTATTATCGACTTTATTTATTATCGATTTTAAGACGTCCTTGCATTTACAATTGTAAATTTTTTACACCATCAAATAAAATGCAATTGAAAGATTTATATTGAAACTGTAGTTAAATTATATTTGGACTACGTGTAACTATTTATGTCATAGGACGCAAGTATATTTTTTGCTGGCTGGTGCACAATTTACTAGCACAATTTACTATACTCAGTTATAGACCTGCATTTTATTATCTCTAACCTTATTTCCAATGACGATAACTTAAAAAGAAGAACTGTGATATTCTATGGATTAATGTCATTCATCGATTTGAAATAAAAGACTTAATTAATTAACATATGTCCTCCTCATATTTCCGATCCGTGATCCAATTCTCGCTTTACTGTAATGTGCCATGGAATAAAAAAAAAGCTGGTAAAGCTAAGGTTAACGTCAGTTTCCTCACTCGAAAGCGATGTCAGTGACGGGCGAGCTCAGGATTTGAACCCGCACCTACTGATCCGCGGTCAAGTACCTTACCGACTTCGCCACTGGCTCCAGCCAGTGAATATGCTATGAATATGCTATGAATAGGAATATGCTTTATTCGTATTCAATCAATATGATAAGAAGTATGAAATGTAAGCTGACTTTCAGCTTTTTCATTTCAAAGTATACTACTCAATAGGCCTAACTGCTTGTAACCAATGAAACAGAATGTCGAGATACGGAATAATTTATACTTCTTTACACTGCTTTACTTTACACGGCTAATATCTCACGTCAAATCATTATTTATATATCTCTGTAGACATAAGCTCTATACGCCAATCTCTAGATATTGATCACTTAGCTTTTACTGCACACGAAAATGGAGTTTTGTTCAAAGATAAGTATTTATACTTCCTTTAAAGTAATAACGTATTTCAGAAAACTAAATTTAAAATGCCTAACCTAAATTTTTATTTCTATTGTACCACATCAGACAGATTGCTAAGATAGCTCTTTATCAACACATAAGAATTTATTAATACTCAGGCAACGAAGGCTTCCGCAATAATGTCAAGACTGTCTAAATGGTTCACCATTTAAACAGTCCACTAAATGGTCCACCTAGGTCTATTGACAAAATTATAGCCTATGCATATTTGAAGAGTTTATATGTAGAGTTGATTTTAGCGTTTATTATATATATATATATATATATATATATATATATATATATATATATATATATATATATATATATATAGCTTTATTTCACCACTCAGGTAGAAAGACAAGAAACAAATACAATACTAACTCAGACTGCAATGCTGGTTTATAATAAACTCAGACTACAATGCTGGTCTATAGTAAACTGAGACTGCAATGCTGGTTTATAATAAACTCAGACTGCAATGCTGGTCTATAATAAACTCAGACTGCAATGCTGGTCTATAGTAAACTCAGACTGCAATGCTGGTCTACAGTAAACTCAGACTGCAATGCTGGTCTATAGTAAACTCAGACTGCAATGCTGGTCTACAGTAAACTCAGACTGCAATGCTGGTCTATAATAAACTCAGACTGCAATGCTGGTCTACAGTAAACTCAGACTGCAATGCTGTTTTATACAACTACGCCGGAGTCCATCGAATCGTGAACTTGGTTAAGACGTGAAGACAATCTGTAGTTATGCGCAAACTCATCTTCTTCCAGAGTCTGCATCAGCTGCGCAGATAAAACATATCTGTAATTAAACTATACGTCACATTACCGAGATCAAGCTAATCATCAATCACTATGAACCTTCAAGAATAAGTGCAGAGATGACAAGAAAATAAAGCTTTGAGAGGCAGGTAGATTTAGCAAAGCTGCGTCATTTATAAATTAATAGATCGATTTCGCATCTTACTTCTCTCAATGAGGTTTTATCAGAGGCCTGGTAGGCTACTCCGATTCGAACTCCCATCTTGAAGAGAGGCACGTCGGGCTTCTGAACTTGACGTTGTAACTACATCATCAGGGAACTCGCATTTTTAATCAAATATATCTGTATTAAATCGTTAAGTAGGCAGCTGACATGTAATTGGAACTTGGATGGTTAATGAAAAACATTCATGAGAATTTGTTAGACGCTTATGAATAATATAAGATAAAATCCACTGCATACTACTAATCAGCATTAACTTGTATTAGTTAACTTTCGACTAAACTACTAAATTAACATGCAACACAGCTTATTTTCTCGCCGTGGAGCAAAGCATCGTAATCTGCTGAACTTGATGTAAAAGCGAATGAGCTGCAAACAAAGTTAACGGAATTTTCCTACTACAAGAGAAATGCTTTCAGAGACAGTTCATTTGGGATTAAAACTGACGACATCTTGGTGATTAAGAACACGAACAGTCAACTTCACCAACCAGTAAAGAGATTATGACAGTCTGAAATAAAGTTTGGGCTTGTTTTTATGTCAATTTCATCTATTGAAAATGATGTCAGTGAAGAGTGAGCCTTGAATGTGAATCCCACACATCCTAGTCTAATATTTTGTCGACATCGCCACTGTCTCCGACGAGATAAGTCTGAAGTGGGAAATTTGAGTTGAATTTGACTTTATAGTACCATCTATATAATTTAACTTATTGATTCAAAGTATAATATTTGTAGTATTAGGGAAAATATTTTGAATGCTTTCGGTTTTCTGTACTTTTAAGTCAAATATTTCTTGAATTAAATAATCTAAAGTTCATCCCTGAAAACTTTAACTCCATAAAGTATTATGAAATAACTTTAACATTTTCTACTTAAACCTCGAGAAGTATATGCATAGATTACACAACGCAATGTGTAGCATTTACTTACATCATCGTGATATTTGACAGCATATTGGTATAACTCATAAAGAGCTGCATTGGAATTGAACTCGTGCCTATGAGTCTAAAACGCAAACACAGACAAATGAAGTTTATTTTAATTGATAGATTTCGAAAGTTCAGCATTGAAATCTATTTCAACCTACAACGTAACGCGGCAAATAACCATGCAGATATTCGTGCAGCCACGTTCTAAACGTATTCCACAAAGCTATGAAAATGTTAATTTGAATTATTGCATAAAATTATATAAATCCCGTAATACTATTTATATTTTCAAATTATTAAATATTCAATAAGCAATTACTGTATATTAGGAAATTGAAATCTAAAATTTATGGACCCAACATCCATATTTGTTATTTATATCAGATGAGCTTGAGTTATATATTCTGTGGCAACTCCCAGTTTATGCACAGAGACTCGGTATATTTGACATTAATTACTACCTGAAGTTAAAAAGAATAAACGCTGAACCAAGTGACACAAAAACAACAGAAAAATATCGCTCATGAAATCCGCTACCATACATGTTAACATGCAGGTATATTAGCATTCTCGCAATACAGATTCTCAATAAAGTTGATTTTAGTTTGATATTATTCTCTAAATACTTTTCAAATGACGCTATAATCTGCTGTTTATTGTTAAAAACGATTAGTTCTTTCTTAATTATAAGTTCATTTCTGACTGGTACAAAGAATATATATATTCTCAATAAAATCAATTATTCAATACCAGTTGCCAAAACCTATACAAGAAATAAGCATAATTGTGTGCTGGGCAGGAAAACTGAATAAAAATACACTATCTTCCTACTCAGCTCAATTTACAAGAGAAACACAGGAGTCAGCTTTGCCTAGCTGGTAACCTAACAAACTAGTAATATTAGCGCTAAACTGGTTATTATCAGTTTTCTTACTTATATATTATAGTAACTAATAATTAAGCTCAAAATAATATTTTAAAATGGATAAAGGTATTAATTATTTCAAGACTGTTCATCTTGCTAGGAAATGAGTAGGGATTATTTTGACATTTGGACTCAACGCCAAATATTATCATTACATATACATGTAGTTTTAGCCAAATCAATATGTAGAATACGAATTTGTTATAATAAATATACAAAATATATATTATATTTGATATATTTTCTCATCACGTATAATTATAGCTAAATCAATAATATGTAGAATACATATTTGTTATAATAAACATATAAACATTTTATATATTTTATATTTGTTATATTTTCTCATTACATATAATTATAGCCAAATTAATAATACATGTACATGTATATATTACCTACATCTAAAACACTATAGAGTGGAATGATTTTCAGTATAAGCCTAATATATAACACTTCAATATAATATATAAACAAAGAAGTGAAGACTTACCCTGGATATGTCATTTACAACAGCGCTCATTTCCTGTTCAGTAATTCCTTTCAATTCTGAGATATCCTTATTATACCTGTACAATTATTTTCATTTTGAATCATTATACAATAAAATACAATAAATACAATGGAGAGATGCCTCCATGCGTCTGATTCCTCCATTTTATCGTTCTAAGGCAATAAAAGTGAGGCCACTACCAGGATATGTTCAAAAGTTTCTTCACCACACAGAATGCAGTAAAATCTCAATCTCCAAACTGGTTCTCAAGACACCTTCAATAATCAAATATATCAGTGACCGGAGATCCCGGGATTTGAAGAAACCCGCCCATAATTATTTGCAAGAGTATGCCTACCGAGCTTTAGCACAGAGTAAATTTGTTAGTAAACATGAAGTTCAATACCAAAGTCAACGATAAGTGTCTAAGTGAAGTTTTATTAAGGTTAAAATCAAAGAAATCTAAAATCATAGAACACCCGATGAGAAGAAATATTGGAGAATTATCCCAAAGGAGATTGTCCCTTATAGTAACTCTTGAGATTCCGAAACAGAAGTTAAACTTAGCATTGCAGCCTTAATTATTTGCAAAATCGGAAAAGGGAAAATGAGATACATAACATGAGGATAATGAAGATCGATCTCGTGACGAGATTCAGAATCAATCAATCAATCAATCAATCAATAAGAATTTAACGTCAGGTTCCTCGCCACAAGGCAATGTCAGGGACGTATCTTGCAGACTCCACACAAACAGGCTCCAAAGCACCGCACGATGAATCTTACCAGTAGGAACATTTAGGAGGAAGTGTTATTTTGATTTACCGGTTAAGCCATTTCTTGTAGAGCGGTATATCCCTAGCGTAGAGAAGCTTAGCTGATGGGGAGTCTTTGCTGAGCGTTAGATTAGAACCTGAACAACTATCGACAAACGTCTGAGCAATGACCGCCAAGCACCCTTCCACCGGTGGAGGTTTGCTGATGTCAAATATCAGTTCTGGGTTTTTCATTAGATTCACCCACACTCGTAGATGTAAGCTGTTAAATAGTATTTTAATGTACATTATTAGAAAATAATTATTTTACATAGTTGCTATATAACTTTTTCCAAATATCGTACAGCAATATATTTCACACTATTATTACAGCGGTTGTGTATGTGGCAGAGTAGTCATCACGTTTGTCTGACAAGCAGGTGGTTACCTAGCCGAATCTTAGCTGGATCGTCTCAAAAGGGATCAATACAATTCGGACACAACTGAAAACTTAATTATAAACTCAACATAACAACAACCACAAGCAACTGCATAACTTCATAGTGCATGATATCGCCCTCTGGTGAGAAATCGAGCCTATAATTATCTTCAGAGTATTGCATTTTTATAGTCAAACTATGTACGATATGTCGCAAGAAATATTTACTTCATAAATTAGTGATCATAAATTAGTTATCATAAATTAGTGATCATAAATTAGTGATCATAAATTATCATAAGCAGTTTCCGTGGTTTATTGATTGACAAATTCAATGCAGTCATTCTAACAACAACTACAACAGTAACCACAAGTAGAGTGCTACTGTCGTCAATGACAATAGCGAACTCTATTGAATCAAATCTAAACCCAAGAAATCGGCTTGGTTTTGATTTAATAGAGTAGAAAAATCAGTGAAAATCCAATATCTATAAAAAAATCTAAAATAAAATGTTAATCAATTAAGTTGTTAATCAAGTAAGTTGTTAATCAATAACAACATATTTACAGTCCTTAAATATTACTTTGCGATTGATTTAAAGTAATGACAAATAAAATAATGGAATCTGATAATATTTACAGTTAAAATATAATGTAATAAAAACCTGTTTGATTTCCACGTATTGATAATGCGACTGTCTGTAACGGAATGTATTTCTGCTAGTTCTTCCAGCCAGTCGAATAAATACTTAGCCGCTGAGATGAAGGCATCGCCTTTATTATAAGAAATACTCAGCATTCGCTCAAACAAACTGTCAACATACTGCTGCAGAGCAACCTGTTAGCAAGCCAAATACGGAAAATATCAATCAAATTCTTTTGTATTTAATATTTATTCGCTACATTTGTATTTATTTTTAAAATTTCATTTACGCAATTCTAATTTCTTAATTATTGCAGTGTAATGTAGGCCACTACATGCTTAGTGGGAGAGTATTTAGCCTTCTTTGAGGCTATCATGTCAAAATTTAATATTGTTGGATATGTTCTAATGAAATCGAAAATACAAGGCAAAATGCTAATGTAAATCTAGTATAATTGTATAACGGCTGTTAGCGTCGACCAGGTATATGAAAATCCTCAGCTTGATTTTATTACTACGAGTAGGTTCAGGGTACTTTATTTTGCATCACGTTCAGTAGTTGCAACTAAGGTGGCTATAAATATTGTAGTCACTTCTACTAACACGATAAATTTATTAAATAATTCTTAAAAAACTAGGGTCAATCGGTCTGAAGAGTTTGTTAGAACACTGCTACCATTGCTTCAATCAGAGTTCAATGACTGAGAGCAACGATAGCCTACATTTTCAAGAAATAAAATATTGAAACCATTATTTAAATATATACAATATGCAGAGCACAGTATATCCCCGTGTTGTGTCCGGGTTGCTTGAAGAATAGACCAATTGTGTAAATATGCACGTGTCGTAGAAGGCGACATAAAAACTAGATCCAAACCAACGTCAGAAAGGGCATTCGGTTGGTGAGCGCTTAGGTTCCAGAAATTGCTGCAAAAAATTAAACGATTGGATAAACTAAAGTCTACTCGTATCTCGATCCTGGTTAAGCTGGGTTGAGCTGGTATTTAAGGGAAGACGATGATAATGATGCAGAGCACTGTATACGGGAAGCATCTACAGAGGAGTAATTTGCAATAATATAATGGCAAATGTTAGTATTGAACAGCTAAACAAACTAAATTTAATAATTTAGGTTGAACAAATCTGATATTTAAAAAAAAATTCTACAGCTTTTTCTTGAAATTTTACTCTTAAATACCTTTGTTGAAAGAAGTCTCGTAAGATATATTTCTGAGACAAGTTTATGACTCTCCTCTCCTTTAGATTTGCGATCTTCACACGGCTTTACCTACTCAATATATTTTAAACAAGTGAAATATAAGCTTTATTTTTAACAAAAATGCTTTCAGAGTGCATGAAAAGTAGGTTAAGTAATTAGATATTTATAGGCAAAACAATCTAGGTATCTACCTAAGACTTACAATTGCTTTCATTTTATATTTAATAGCCTAAAACCATAAATACGTATCAAAGCTAAATTATATATATATATATATATATAACCGAGACGACAAAAAAGTAAACACTCATTATAGTGAAATGATCAACTATGTTGATATCTATCACTTTTTAATACCACATGTTTAAACCGTTAGGCAAATTAGTCCATTTTCCAAATAGCCAGTCCAGTGAATGTCCGAGATTTTACTCTCAAAATAAATTTTGACAGTGTGCTATATTGATAGATCTCCGTGAATCTGAATTAAATGTTTTAAATGTTGCTTGAAATGGTGTCTGCAGAATGATATTTGGTTTTCGCAAATATGATTCTATAAAATCATTTATGCATGTATGTGGTTTGGAGAGGCTTGATTTTTAACACCTAAAATTATATATATTTCTAAAGCTTATGAAATGATGCTTAACCTCGGCCTCCTGTCTTAGGCACTGCATGCACAGGAACATGTATTAGCTATTACTTTGGACTGATTTTCTGGATTTTGAAATTTGCACAGTTTTTGGACCTTCTTTTTGCTCGCCGGCTTGATTTTGTCTCAATAGTGCTCGATGTTGTCATTGATGACTAAAGCATTCTAATTGTTATAATTAAATCTGACTATCTATGTGAATATGTGTACGAAGTATAATGTTGCTGAATTTGACCTTTATTCGGTTTTATACTTTGATATAAAAGTTGCAGTTAGGATTAAGATTAGGATTAGGATTATCATTTACGATTAAGGCTCTAGCAATACAGTCCATCTGACATTGATAGTAATAATCTGGTATATTTAAATGGTGACATTAAAAAATTAAAAATATCACTGTAACTGTTATATAGGGTATTACAACTTTTTGTAAACTTTTTGTTCACTTTTGTTCACTTTTTTGTTGCACGTATTTCAGTTTATCCTGTCAGTTTCTGTATGAATGCAAGCGTGTTGTTAGACTTATATGAGTAATCCAGTCAGTTTTTATTTGACGAATAAAGAGATTCATATATACATTCTCTCTCACTCCTCTCTCTAACTCTCTCTCTATCTCTCTCTCCTCTCTGAAAATTCAATTACTTAGATCTTATCTACTTAGCCATTTACTTAATCTTTACTAATCCATTTTTTAAATCTTTGCTTATTCATTTGATCTAATTTACTTAGATCAAATGGATAACTAAAACGAAAAGTACAGTATTTAGGTAAAAGTTTTATATATAATAAAAAGTTAGACATACCATATGATAAGGCTTAGATCGACTGGATCCAGTTAAAGTGTAGGCATGTTGAGATAGCGTTCTACTAATGGGCAAACTGCTGGCAAACAAAGTATCTGCAACGAAAAGTGAGAGTAGATATTACACATGTTGCAAATAAATTCAATATTTAAGGGGTCCAATCAGTTGTATATTTCTCATTCAGAATGAAAACTAATGATTCGATATATATAGTCCAACTAATTCATGGCATCATCCCTCAATAGTTAATTTTTATGTTTCAAGAGGTAATACTATCAATATAAGTCGAGTATTTCGATACATAATGCTATTAATAGTAAAGGTTTAACGTCCGTTTACTAATGTTATGATGATGTCAGACACGTTCTCGCATTACATGTCACCGCAAACTGATTCAACTAAACAATTTGAAAAAAAGCAAATGCTGAAGAGGAAGAAAAAACATCTCAAACGGTACCAGGAAGGTGAGTAAAAAACTATCATAGATTTAAACTATTGTGAGAAGAAAGGGTTTCTTTCATTTGCAGATAACTAAATTAATCACTAAATAATTTCGCTTGTATTGTTTAAAAGTCCATATAGGTCGTTTCCGTTATCTAAACTTCTTGATTGGAATCAGATCAAAGGCGTAGGTCATAGTAAAATATTTATAGACTATACAAATGCAAACGCCCACTTCTTATTGCAGTCGGTGAATCTTCAGGCAGGCATTAACTAGTTGATTCAATCTTCAAACTGTAAAATTTGGAAACACGCCTGACTTTAATGTCCTTTGTTGAGAGAATTTTACTGCAAATTTAAATTAAATTATTAAATATCTGCATTAGTCATGATTAGCAGCTACCTCCCTCCGTTTCTAAATCTCAGCTCAAGGATGTCATCATCTTCTTTTGAATCACATTTTAACTTTGGTCGGTATTCTAGTAGACCACTTCTCCATTCGTTTTTAAAAATTTGTAGAAATTTCTGGAGCCTAGACGCTCACCAATGGAATGCCTTTTCTGACGTTGGCTTGGATTTTAGTGCTTTTGCGCTTTTTACGACTTATGTAGTCCACGGTTGGTCTATTCTTCAGCAACCAGTTCACAACACGGGCATCTCAACTCTAGGACAAAATAAGAACATTTAACTTAAAATTAAGTGGAATTATAGAAATTTTAATAACCATATTTATAAGGCTGAAAGCGTTGAGTTGTATTTCTGTTTGTTTTTTGGTTGCGTGGAACGACCCAAATCTTATCGTTGTCTGCTATGGAGTAGTAACTGAGGGTATGAAGCTGCTTGGAACTGGATTGGATTACAGAATGCGATGACTCGTCTAGCAGTACTGACCTACCTCTGCCTTCTAGTTCATATTCTGCAAATACATGTTGTCATAGGTCAATCTAATTGCCTTGTCATCATACATGTATATAAAGTTACATAGAAATTATGGGTAAATGGGATAGTTTTCTCAGGGAATGACGCTCCTGCCCAGTAAATGTTAGTCGAAGCTGAAAAAGGCATAGGGAGCCCACCTCATCATAAGCAGAATCCCCAAGAATTATGGTATATCAAATGGAATGTTATAAATAATTTAAAGATTCACTCGTATGTTGGCATGAAGAGAAAGACGGAATATAGTGATAAGTACAGGCGTTACAAACCATAGACTTGCCAGTAGGCAGTGCACTTAGAGAGAGACATAGGACTACATAATTATATGGCGAAATGTGGTGGTAAATCCAAAGAGTTCATATAAATAAAAACCCCTCATTAGATATTATATAAAGGCAAACAAATTTACTGCCAGATCATATTTGCTTAATCATAATCAACAGCGAACTATTTAATTTATTGTATTAATAATAATATTCGTTTATTTGTGTTCAATCTGACAACCGCAGAAAGTTACAGTACAGAAATTCCAACAGAAACTGCATAACAAATTACAGATATAGCATAAGCAGTTAGTACGCTACAAATAATATATGAAAATATGAAACTAAAATTGTTTTATTAAAGTATTGTGAGAAGAACATAAGGAGTTTTACACTGCACATAATATTTCAACACTAACCTAGATCAAGTTCTTCGACGTCAGGTCTAATAGAATGAGGCACGTATTTATAGACAGTGTCGATTACTTTCGCCTTCACCTGGGAGACAGTGTCGCAGTCTAACACTTTGACTGTGTGAGGATATTTCTGCGATACGTCTTCGTGATCAAATACACGCAGCGTCTACAAAATCACATATCGTACGCTGCCTCTTATTTAATGTTCTAAACAAGTAAGGAGTACGTTTGTTTAATTAAATTCCGATTGAAATGATTTAAAATCAGAAAGTTGCACTTATCTTCTTGTTTACAGTCAGGTTTCGATCTTATTAACTTAATAGTAATACTACAATATTTATGACCATAACCGAAGTAAAATTCAATTCAATTAGTTAAACATTTTAATGCATGATTAGATGAAGTAGAATATGAAATTTCATATAAACGGTTTTCAATCATTTAAGCATTTTGAAAATTCAATCAAATTCTAGAGATGAAAAATTTAATGTAATCAAAGCAAAACTGGCTCGTTTTAGTTCTCAGGAGTATATTTGACTTAAGGATAAAGAAAATAAATTCTCTGTACCACGGGGTGATAGTCAATTTGCTGGCGGATTAGTTTCTCTTCGCAAAGTGAATACTTTGATTCATTTGTGACAAAATCGACCGGGCCTCGATCAATCTGATGCTTGATAGCTCGAAACAAAGTGTAGAGTGGTTCGCCAACTTCATCCTACATACAAACACACAAAGGCCGAAATTAGTTAGCAAAACGTGAAGCAATGCAACAGTGAATAAAGAACAAGAATGACATAAGTCATGTTAGTTTGTTCTATTTGTGGCATAATTCCATATGATGTTAACCATGAAATGAAACAATATATAAAAATATATTAATGCCTATGATGCGATAGGCCTACGTATTTACAACAAGAATTATTTTTGTACTGCTTAAAATTTTTAAATGCCGAGTAACTATTTTACATTGCTACAGTATCGTACATAAGGAGACTAACTTTTCGCTTTTAAGTTATCGGCAGCACCTTTGCTCAAGAGATACGAAATCTTTAAGTAATAAAACTAAAATAAAATTGACGTGAATATGTACGATACAAATGATAATTAAGTGAATACTTACAATTACAGAATCGTAGAGAAATATAGTGAGCCAATTTGTCAAAAGCTTTTCTGTAATCGTTTCCGTGCGGCGCAGAATCAATCTTGGATCGACACGATCGTTCAAGGACTTCTCAAACATTTCAGCCAGCAGGGTTTTCAATATGCTGTAACACAACTGCTTGCATGAAGATTACTTTTGAATTACTAGATAAGAATCAATATTCGATATTGCATTAAATATTTGTATTTTACCATTAAATATTTGTGAATAAAAGTAGTTTTGCAAAATGCATAAATATATTGATTAAATCCTGACGCATATAATTTGTAATGGATTGTAGAATAAAGTTAAGATTCTAGACTTTTATTGGTTTATGAAATATACTAAATTCTTAAAATAAAAATAATTATATTTAAGACCTGTCATTAAACGATGATATAAAAAGCGAAACAATGGAATAGACAAAGTGAGAATTGTACATGTAGTTTTACATGAATATATTCATTTCCTGCAAATGTATTGGGCTGATATATATATATATTTGACATATCATGCAAAAAACATATTAATGAACAGATAAATAGATGCATTAGACACCTAAATCTCAAGTCAAAAAATTAACATCTTATTTAATGAATCCTGTGGCCATCAGAGAGGGCACAAAGTGCTCTATCTAGCTGACCACCACAGGAAATAAGTCCGAGAAATGATATTAGTAGTTTAAAACTACATGTCTACAGACTAGCAAAAATATGAAGTATAACAGCAAAAATTGCAAACAGCAAATAACCAACACACTAGTAAAACTACTAAAATTAGAAAATATGACCATACGAAAAATGAATTTGCAATCATAGCAAAATGGCTAACTATTCCGGCAAGAGCGGACAGGAGACACTATTACGAATGTATAAGAAAACTTTTGTAATATCGTTTGAATAAAATATATGATTTTAAGTTACGAATTTCAACAGGAATAGAGTTCCATATACAACAACATTCAAAGACATTTGTCAAGTAGTTTGCATGATTCGTAGTAGAAGAGAGATAACAAGTTAATGAAAGCCTGGTATGATACCCACTATTTGATAGGTTTGATCTAATCATATCTCTGATAATCTTAGACATCGAGCCTTCAGAGAAAATACACCTATATATCAAGTTGGCAGAGAGAAACTTATATAATTGATATATCGGTAGAGTATTGTAATTTACGTAAAGTAGTTTAGTCTTGCACAGCCTATCTTGAAATTGTAGAATTCTCAGAGCTCTGTTGTTCGCTATGTGTAGAGGATGTAGGGCCTTATTCGTGTTTTTCCCGTACACTATTAAACCATAAGATATTCTACTGTATACAAGAGAGAAATACAAGTTTTTACGGCAATTTATCGGAATATAATCTCTGCGTTTATATAACATACCACATACACTATTTATTTTGCAGGTAACTGATTTAATGTGTTCGGCAAAAGTTAATTTTTCATCGATAAGAACACCTAAAAACTTAATTACCTTTACTCTTGATAGGGATTTTTCATCAACTGTAATTGAAAGATTGTTTTCTGATATATAGGTCTCGCAAAATTCAGTAGGAAAAAATATCATAAAAACTGATTTAGAATAATTAATAGTTAGCCTATTACTTTTGCACCAATCACTAATTAGCATGCATTCAATGTTAGCTTTATTAAACAGATTTGGTAGATTTTTGGCACAAACAAAAGAACTAGAATCGTC
The DNA here is from genome assembly GCA_905160935.1 of Enchytraeus crypticus. Lineage (NCBI taxonomy): Eukaryota > Metazoa > Annelida > Clitellata > Enchytraeida > Enchytraeidae > Enchytraeus > Enchytraeus crypticus. Next base: position 1,937,800 of record CAJHZI010000463.1, read on the forward strand.
TGCAAAAAGTTTGAGACATCCTGTGCTCGAGGCATGTTGAATGTCATTTATATATACTGAAAACAAGAGAGGACCGAGTATAGAGCCTTGCGGGACACCTACATCAACTGGTAACACAGAGGAGCATATATCATCTATAACTGTGTATTGAAATCGGCCCGAAAGGTAAGATTTGAACCAAGTATGTGTAAGACCCCGCACACCATAATGCCATAATTTATCTAACAATATACTGTGATTGACCGTATCGAACGCTTTTGTCAAATCAAAAAATAAGCCCATAACAAAGTTTTTATTTCCTTTCTCATTGCGTATCATATTGGTACAGCTAAAAAGTGCGTCGACAGTGGAGTGGCCAGATCTAAAGCCAAATTGATTTTCATACCAGATGTCATTCTTATTAAAAAAATTAGAAATTCTTTCATACATACAATAAGTTTAAATTGATTAAATTTCTTCATTGCTTTTTAGGCCTACCTGTCAATAGACAGTGTACTAAGAGAGAGATTTATACATTTACATTTCACATAAATAGCATATCTTTAAAAGTTGTAATCATCTGTTAAATATTTGATCGAAGATTACGCGGACTAATTTCACCTAAATTAATAAAAATAAAATTGGAAACGGATCACCTGGTTAAGTAATCTAACTGTCCAAATAGTGATATTGTGAGAAGTGAAGCAACATTAATTCTGTCGCGAATAAAGAAATCATCCTGCTGTTCCAATGTCCTTATGAAGGAGAGCAAGAAAGTCTTATTTGAAAGCAGCTGATGAAATAATTGTAATCCAGCATTGGTAGCTTTATCTCCGCATTCTTTTATCTGTATAGGCGTCAAATAGTAATAAATTAAGTCAAAACGTAAACTTGAGCCCAATCACAAATATAAACTGTAGATCGTCACGTTTGTTTAATATTTGTTAAAACTAATAAAACAAAACATATCCATAACAAATGATTAATTTTCATTTTTCAAAGACTGCAATATTTATGTCTTGAGTTTATAAACGCTATAGCTAAATATAAAACTGGCTTTAAAAATCACCCACTTCATTGTTCATATATGTACTTACTTAATTCACATCATTTTCTCGTCAGATATTTGTCAAATGCGTCAAGTGTTCACTCTCAGGAGCAACTCATCGACGATTAACCTCAAATATAAGTAGAAACTTTAAAATAGACAAAAATCAGTTAATTTCTATTATTTAAAAAGAAAATTTTATTATAATTTTAGATGTCATGATGTCAATGATAATACTATAATATTGTCATTATAACACTATAATATTAGATATAATAATATGAATGATCTGTTCACTACAATTAGTAACAAAGACTTACCGGATTATGCTGTAAGACTGGATGACAAGAACCGGAAATACCAGGGAACATGGAGTTAGCGCAGAACACAGAGAACGTGTGGTAGGGTATTCCAGCTGGACCGCTCAGGTTGCCCACAGCGTTAGTCACATCGGTCTGAAGTTCAGCAAAAGCTGCAACATATCGTAGAAAAAAGCTAATGTTAACGTCAGTTTCCTCACTCAAAAGCGATGTCAGTGACGGGTGAGCCCAGGATTTGAATCCCGTACATACTGATCCGCGGTTGAGTATCCTACCGACATCGCCACTGGCTTCAGCGATTTCGTGCAGTAAACCTGTCTAGCTGTGACCTGAAGATTAATATAAGATCTTCACTCTTTCATCAGATGTTTAATTTAAAGATTTAAAAATACAAATGATCTACATCAAATAATATTACTGATGAAAGTACTCGAGATTTAACTAGCGCCTCTTAAACACAAAAAATCCAAATCGATCTTCTCCATTTAACAATCGCTTAGAATTAAATTTCATATACATGTAGCAATAATTAATTAGAAAATTATTCACAATATAACTTAATTTAATTTTAATTGTAGGCATCAACGAACGGAATAGATTTTGATATGGCATGGGACAAAGAGGAGTGGAGAAGGTCCATTCGTATCCCGACCCTGGTTAAACTGTGATTAAAGGGAAGGAGAAGAAGAAGATGATGATGATGATGTATAGAGCTAAACTTTATCACAGCTATCAGTTTAGACAACGTTTGAAGTTTATTAGAACCAAAGTAAAATATACAAGAGAAATCACAGCACACAGACACATCATGCAAACATCATATCAATAAACAACAATGCATCAGAAATTAAAATCTCCTCAATCTTTCAAATCAAAATTAAACATCTTATTCATTGAATCAGCCTAACCTTCCTTGCACTCCAGGGCCACCCTGGCCTCCAGTAGATCCATCTGATCCTGAAGTCTCTTCATCGACCTCTCTCTGCTCCTCGCTCTGGCTCGGTACACCACGCATAAAATCAAAGCGCAGCTGAACAATACTGCAGCGCAGCCTCCGATGATCGCCAGGATCGGAAAACTGAGCAGCTCGAATGTGAAGTCAGATGCCGGAAGCACGGGGCTATAGTGCAGGCTACCGATGTGGTGTGACACATTGCGTCCGATAGTTACCTGTTAGAGGGAAAGCGAGAATTAAAATATTGTAAGATTTAAAGTTAAAAGATAACGTCCGCGATGGAATTGAATAACGCTGTGAATTGAATCATTCTCTAGTTGTCTGTCAAGCGGCAGTGCTATTTCCTATGTACTTATTCATATACATTTATGAAACTGACGTTAACATTAGCATTACCTTATTCCTAGCTTAATATGGTTATGAACCTAAGCGTAAACGTTATCATCGAATTTATGCTATGAATATTGGCTAATATTATAGCCGTGGATGTACAAAACATTGGAAACAGACCTATTCGAATTTACCAATTTAATTCTGAAGGCTTTCAATGGTAAATATAAGTGTTTGATTGGTTGAATTCGCAGCTAAATTATGCACTTAATCGAAGACCAAGAATAAAAGAACATTGAGTTCTGTGCTAAGCGGAAGACAGAGAAGCGTGGAGGCGTTATATACCATGGACCTGCCAGTAGGTAGTGCACTAAGAGAGAGAGATAGATTGAGGGAGAGAGTGCTGTGTTACCACTACACTGTGGACTGAGGAGCTGGTGTCTGACTGGAGAAGCCGGCAGGTCAGCTGATCAATGGTCACTGTCTCAACAGGACACGTAGAGTGACCTATGTGCACGCCGTACTCCCTGTCCGCAGCGTTCTTCAAATCTCTGCCCTGAATTAATTTAAAATTAACCTAATTAATTTCAGAATAAGAAAGCGTGATTCTTTTATGTTTATGTTAATAATTTAAAATATACAAAAATTGATACTAAAAAATAATAACTTCAAATCAATTTAAAATGTATATAAAATGATATCAGTCAATTGCTTATGGTTTTTTTCTCATTCTGGCTTCCACTTCATAGTGAGTGCTAATCATATTTAATACATATATAGATGACAGAAAAGTGACCCAGTTGTTGTCGCTCCATTTTATGGCTGGAGACAATTGCTTCTAACACTAAACTTACGGCCTCCTACGCCTTCACCGTGGACGATATAACCGTTAAACGTCATCTTTTATGTCTCTATCTTTTATGTCTCTATCTTTTATGTCTCTATCTTTTATGTCTCTTTAATGGCATAGTCATCACCATCATCTTCCCTCAAATCTCAGTTTAGCTAGGGTTGGGATACGAATACAATTTATATAAATAATCTCTTTAATAACATAACATTAGTTAATATATACTTATTATAACTTTGAGTAAAGTGTTAAATGGAGCTTGATGTAGCCTTCAAGTTTAGAAGAATCACTAAATTAATTAACTCTTCAATCCTAGGCTAGATTTTAAAATTTAATCAATTTGACAGTATTGGAGAAATCTGGCATTTATAAGTATTTTAATTGATAGAAGAAATTTATTTCATTTGAAGCTAAAATGTATTACAATGCATACTGAATAGTTAGGCAAGAAAAAAAAAAAAAAAAAATGCAATTAATTTGCAAAAATATTGTAGAGTTAGCAGAGAAGACTATTAGGTACGTAATTATTTTTTATCCTACATATTAATTGACTATTTATTAATTAATTAGTAATTAGTTAGGAATAGGTGATGAAGTACTTCACTTACGTGCAGTGTTAACACAGAGTTGGGTTGAGCAACAACACTCAGGATCCCATTCTTAAATTCCTCAAGAAAAGGGTCCCTATTTACGACTAGCCAATGGTCGGAAACATTATGTAGAATCTCGTTGTCATTCAATTGAAATCCGAACATAACGCTGATGTCTTCCCCAATAGGAATAGACACGATGTCTTTGAGCGATGGAGCAGCGCATGATATAAGGTTATGCGCATGTGTGATACAATCCTGCAAAGTATAAAAGTTACAAGGCACATGAAACGTTAATTCCTCACTAAATTGTCTATTAAGTCCAATTAGTGTTTATTAAAAATCAATATGGCTTACAGTAGTTGTGAAAATCAGGCATTTACCTAATAATTATATTTGAAATGCTGTAGAGATTCATTGAACTTTCTAGCCGTTTTACAATGTTAGACAACACAATGTTTCGCTAAATTACCTTATTTCTGTATGTTATAATTTAATTTAAAAATTTGCATTAGACCTGTTCATATGATGTTGAACTTTTGAAAGCTCTAAATGTATAAAAAGACAAATCACACGAATGAATGTCACCATAAAGCATTGTAAGCTTACCCAAAAGATAATCTCAATTTATTTACAAACGAATAATACTGCTTATCATCTACATGTATTATATTAATATGTATATGTATATATATATATATATATATATATATATACATATACATATACATATTAATATAATACATGTAGATGATAAACAGTATTATTCGTTTGTAAATAAATTGAGATTATCTTTTGGGTAAGCTTATATATATATATATATATATATATATATATATATATATATATATATATACACATGTATATCATTATATTATCTATGTAATTCAGAAAAGAAACTAACTAAATAACAGATACCACACTTACGCTAGTCACGTTTCTATTTTGCGAGTAAACAACAAGAGAAATTCTTTGCAAGGAATCGAACCAAGAACCAGTGACCGTTAAAGTGATGCCGCCGCTAAAACAGAAATTAACGGAGATATTTTGACAAAACTAAAGCTGCACGATATACAAGAGTTTTAAAAATGCATTGCTATATTAAACAGAGTTTTTTAACGTCATAATCAAAAAGTACACGTATGCGTTAAATAAGTGAAGTTACATTCTACATAATTTTATCTAAAAAAGTAAACATGAAAAGAATTAAATGCAAATGTTTAACTTCCATGACAAATTAAAAGAATTTCACGAGTACTCTAAAATGACACTAGAACTTCAAATACTACACTTGTAGAAGAAAATGTACCATGAAGAATAAACCAACCTCAAAGTGCACATGTAGTAAGAGGCGACAGAGTAAGAATTGAGGAAGGCAACGGGAAACCACCTCAGACGCCATATTATTCTCATGTAATAGGCCACATTAAGGTATGGATAATTAATGCGTAGGCCTAGGTCTTTCTGAAGAGATTAACTCCTTGATCGATGGAGTGTTCGTCACTAAGCGCGAAAAGCAGCAAATGGGCAGGAATATGTATCTTGGACCTGCCACTTACCATAACACTAGAGAGAGAAAGAGAGAGAGAGAGAGAGAGGGAGAAACAAAGAAACACTGAGAGAATAAATTTAATTTTCACCAAAAAATCAATCTTTAATTCATTTTCTTACCTGTAAATAATTTTACGCGGATAGACTGATTTAAAGACTGGAACCGGAGTAAAATAGAGACTGTCGTTCATGTAAAATCTGACGATGGAGTTGTCGACGTGAAGAGTTATTAGCGTAGCATTATAGGAAATGACCGAAGGCTCGGTCACACAAATTAAGGCGTCAGCGCTGCGCCGCTCAACTCGACAGGAAGTGGAAATCATGGAGTCAGAAATTATGACTGATGATCTGGACCCAGCATCGAGACGTGAGCCGCTAATGGTTATCCGCGCACCGCCCACTGCGCTGGAGTTGAGTGGAGAGATGCCACTTATCATCGGCACCTGGAAGAGAAACCGTTATATAGTCTATAGTCGTTATATATATATATATATATATATATATATAGAGAGAGAGAGAGAGAGAGAGAGGGAGAGAGAGAGGAGAGAGAGAGAAGAGAGGAGAGAGAGAGAGAGAAAAAGAGATAGCGAGAGAGAGAAAGAGATAGCGAGAGAGAGCGAGAGAGAGAGCCAGAGAGAGAGAGAGAGAGAGAGCGAGAGAGAGAGAGAGAGAATTATGCTTATTTCGATACGCTCAGAATATATAGTGACATACACAAACAAGGCCGTCAAAGAGGTCACAAGTAACCTATCTAGTTGACCTATCTAGTAGAGTATACCCGATGGTTAACCTATACATAATTAACCTATCAAGTTGAGTATAGATAACACGTTATAGCTTTTAGGACTTTTTCAGATTCAAGTTGTGAATCGCAAATATGGGTGGTAGAAAATGACGCCAATTTTTTTGACAGTTTTAAGTTAACCATTTGTTAGAGAACAGTTGCAAGTCCCTGTTCTAGTTTATAAAGTTTTAGAACATAAAATTCTGAAAACAAATACTCTTTCTGTAAAATAAGATACGAGATCTAAACAGATTAATTATTGAGGATGGATTGTCTTAGAAAGAAAAATAAATCGATTGCCTCTTTGAAGATAAAAGATAATTTAATGCGAGACAGGAATAAAATAAGCGGATAACTTAATGCGAGACAGGAATAAAATAAGCGGATTATACACAAATAAATTCTGCTTCAACTTACCAGGTAAGAAAATAGCTGAGTAGACTTCGCAGTAAATGTTTCACCTATCGACACCAAAACTGGACATGATTGAGCGGATGACAGTCTACTCGACTTACAAATTATTCTATAAATACACAGATCATTTTAGTAAAATTAATTTTATCTGCGTAGTAGATGTACGATAATCAGATACACTAATATTCTAATCATCTCTATGGAAGTTGTGTACTTTAATGAAATTTTTGTAAGAATAAAACAGTCAACAAATAAAAACTCAGATGCAAACGTAGCGAAGTCATGTCATGAGCAGGAAAGCAGTACGATATGCCTACTTAGTATTACTATTATCAGTATATTGGCGACACTACGTACTATTATATTCCTTTGTTTATCATTCATTACTTAGTGTTATAAATAGTTGAGTAATTACACAAATAAATTCTCATGAGTAAAAGCTTTTCATAATTATGTAATAGGCTTGAGTTCAACAGCATGGAGTAGGCCCTAATTGAAATTTAAAGCAATGTAATATTGTTGCAATTAGCATATATTTAATAAAAGTTACAAAATGATGTTAAGACGATGTTAACGTCAGATTCACCTCTCGAAAACAATATCAGTAACGGACGAACTCAGGATTTAAACACCGTACATACTGATTCATGGTAAGATATCTTACCATATTATACTTATAATGTTGTTTAATTATAATAATTAATAATAATTATAATAATAATAATTCTATTTATAATATAATTTATAACATTTTATTGGTTCCAGCCAGTAATAACTAAAACTAAAAGATTTAATCACTTGAAAGAAGGCTGGTAGTGAGTGATAGCACAAGGCACGTGACAGAGCTCGACTCTCGTGTCTGATGAGCTGAGTCCAAAATTCTCTCCCGTGATCGTTAAAGTTGTTCCACCTTCAAGAGGACCCGACGTTGGTTCAACCTGTACACATAGCACGTGACACAAACTAAGGATTAACGTCAGTTTTCTCACTCGAAAGCGATGTCAGAGACAGGCGAGCCCATGATTTGAACCCCGCACATACTGATCCGCGGTCGAATATCTTACCGACGTCGCCACTGGCTCCAGCCAGGGAGTGAAGCGGAGCGAGCTCTAATTGTGGGACTTAAGCAAAAGTCAGTACTAACTGAGCTGTAATTGTTTGCATAGGCTTCAAATTCGAATGCATACCAAACGAAGTGAGCTTCAATTGTGGGACTTTCAGCAAAAATTAGCACTAATTGAGATCTAATTTTTAGCATAGGTTTCAAATTAGAATGTGAAACTTATGGAGCCAGCGTCAAGTTTGTTCTGCAAAACTTTGGCACACAATACGTACCAAACGGAGTGAGCTCTAATTGTGGAGCTCGCAGCAAAAATTAGTACTAATTGAGCTCTAATTTTCGACATATTAATTAGATTTATTTGAAGAAATTGCGGAGCCAACTTGACGGAGCTGACTACGGAGCCTACTTTTCTTGAATTATAAAAATTTACTTTCTATATATATTTGTAGACAATTTAATTCAATTTGTAAGAACTGTTGCAAAATCATTTATTATTGACTTTATTTTACCCTCACTCTCTTTCTCTCTCTCTCACAGCCTATTTCTCTCTCTATCTCTCTCTCTTTCTGTCAGTCTCTCTCTCTCTCTCTCCCTATGCAGCTCTCTCTCTCTCTCTCTCTCTCTCTCTCTTTCTCTCTCTATCTATCTATCTATCTCTCTATATCTAGCTCTCTTCCTATGGCCCCCTCTCTCTCACTATGAACCTCTCCCTCTCAATATATTTATCGCTCTCTCTCATTCTCTCTCTCTCTTTCTCTCTCTCTCTCTCTCTCTCTCTCTTTCTCTCTTTCTTTCTATCTCTGGTTATTGTTTAAGTAGCGGGCATCAGATACATATTTCTACTCGAACCCTGTGTTATGTGTTCTTTAAGAGACACACCAACAAGCTGGATAAGCAACGAATTTAATAATTTTTCAGTATAATAATTCAATCATTTAAGTTAAAATCAAACTACCTTAATATGTAAATTCTGAAAGGCGGCTAAATCGAATGAGCTGTAACCAGTTTGTTTAACTGATAAATTAGCATAATGAGTTTACTTAACTGGTAAATTAACATAACCAGTTAACTAAACCGGTTCTGCAATCACCTAACCGGTTCGCTTCTGGGCAGCATAAATGCAGCGACTCCTGAGTGAGTGTAACATTCGCCATCAGTTAACTGAGACGTTAACAAGGCGGACTACCTGGGTGGGACTGCCCGGGGCGGGCCTGCTCAGGGCGGGCCTGCCGGGGGTGGGCCTGCCCGTGGGTGGGCCTGCCCGTGGGTGGCCTGCCTGGGTGTATACCTCCCCGGGGATGAGGCTACCCGCGGGTTTCCCCGGGGGCGGGCCTTCTCGTGGGCGGGCCTTCCCGGGGGCGGGCCTTCCCGGGGTGGGCCTTACCGAGGCGGGGAGGCAGCCCCAGGGCGGGGTAGCCCCAGGGCGGGGGTAGCCCCCGGGGGGTAGTCCCCAGGGCGGGGCAGGGTAGCCCCCGGGGCGGGGGTAGCCACTGGGGCGGGGGTAGCCCTGGGGCGGGGGAGCCCCCCGGAGCGGGGGGAGCCCCCCGGCACTATTCGTGCACTATTCCGGACACTATTCGGACACTATTCGACACTATTCGATACTATTCGCGACACTATTTGCACCACATGATTACCGAACATTATTCATAATTGCTGTTGATTTAGATAGAGCACTTTGAAACTGAACTTATTAACTGATAGATCGATTAATTGATTGATTGACTTGCTTAAAACAAACCTGATATATGACAGGATCTGGACAGGTGTGATTCCTATCCAGCCAATGACTCTCAGCGGGACAGTGGGATCTTATGCTGCAGGTATTGATAGTCTGACACCATCCACAGCCATACCTGACATCCAGTGCTCGACATCTACCACAGTTACCCGCCATTGCTGAGCAGCGATACACTACCACTAATACACATATATAATAATAATAATAATATTATTATTATTATTATTATTATTATTATTAACAATAAAAAAGCGTACATTTTATTGAAAGATTATCCGTGATGCCATCTATTACATTTTAGCCCACTGTTTAACAATTGCTTGCAAATTTATAAGAATAATTTTTTACAATAATAATAATAATAATAACACACACTATAGTGAAACGATCAACTAATTCTATCACTTTTAGTATCACAGGTAAAATCTGTTAGACAATTTTGTCAATTTTCCGTATAACCAGCCCAGTGAATGTCCGAGATTTTACTCTCAGATCAGCGCGGCTGGGATTAGAACCCACTAGAGTTCCATTCACTATAGGGTCTGTCATTTAAAATTGCATAATGTTATCTACAACTCTAACCATTGCGCTACTGAGACAATCAACATACTCCTATTCAGGAACATAATTTATAATTAAACCTACACATATTTGTTCATCCACAAGTCTCACAGTTAAATTTGCAGAAAAAATCTCAGTTAAATAGGCAGGTGTAAGTTATTGAGAAATCTTTAAGTCCTTGAGCTCAGTTAGTTAATTAGGTAAGCCCTAATTGTAAGTTATTGAGACACTTTTAAGTTTCAGTTAGCTGAATAATAAATTGTAAGTTATTGAGACACCTTCAAGTTTCAGTTAGTTAATTAGCAATTTTAAGTTATTGTGACAGTTTTAAGTCTCCGTTAGTTAAATATGCAATTGTAAGTTATTGAGACACCTTTAAGTCTCAATTAGTTATTTAGGCAATTGCAGGATACAACTAGCAGACAATCTGATTAAACACAATTAAAATAAATCCATATGCATTCTATTACACACAGGCACACAAAATTAGATGAAAATAATTATTAGATGAAAAATATTAAATAACGTTGGAGACCAACCAAAATTTATTTTAATTATTAAGTGGTTTTCTACCTTTCCTTGTTCGAAACAAAATGTACATATTATTTACATAACGTAATATTTCTATGAGATATTATTTGTATTAATTTAGCTCTACAGATATCCCAAAATTGGCTAAATTCCCTGATATGTCCATTAGGCCTACGTCTATAATAGCGAGATTATCTTCAGTGATGCACTTTTACTTCTTTTACTTCATAAATATTTCTTAAACAGAGACACTGGATTTATAATTAGACTTAGGAAATATCTAGTAGTATCTACAGGAAAATATCTATAGGAAATATCTAGTGCAAATGATAAATAGGTACCGTGCAAATCATTGGCATTATCTATTTCGTGAGTCTGTAGATTTCCCCAAGTTATAGTTAGCGCAACCTTAGCAAACTGAGATGATTCGTTGAGCTGAAACTGAAATTATTCAACAATCAATGTCAATAAGAATAATTACTTATAGTTTAGTAATTAGCAGTGCTACAGTACCATCAAGAATCAATATTTTTCTAAAATAAGTTTATAATTTTTACTAAGCAGAGCAAGAAATACACTACTAATTTCTTGCTAGGTCAACTCATTCCATAAAACCAATTTGAATTGAGAGATACTACGGATGCCCTACACTTTTAAAACTCTACACCCAGGCAAGCATATGGAGTGTGATTGTTGATTTATTGACTGATTGATTGATGCACTGTATGATTGAGTCCAACGCAGTGTGCTTTCATGTGTATGGAAATATAATATGAAAAATCAAGTATCAGTATGGAAAAATAACATATTATGTCTTCCTATGAGAAGCATCATTATGATCCACTACCGCTACACTCACATACATGTATACATGAATACATGTATAAACAGTAGAGGATTTCATCAGGTTCGATCAGAATTGTTTTCTTCCTGAGACTTGTGTAGTCCTTGAATGATCTTTGTACGCCTAGTTGGCTTGTTAGCTCAGTTGGTTAGAGCGTCGTGCTAATAACGCGAAGGTCATGGGTTCGATCCCCATACGAGCCATTAATTTTATTCACAGACAATAATAAACTTATATTTTTTCTACAGTATGGATGTATAGTATTTAACCCTACAAGCAAAACAAGTAAAATTTCTAATGGGAATGCATAAGCCTAGTTAAAACAATGCTCAATGAAAGTATCAGTTTCATTAGTTTATTCTTTACTACTAACATAAACTGGATCGCAATCAATGTAGAACTCTGTCTTATTCTCCATAATTAAGTATCCATTTACTGTTTGTGCTCCATTAGCGCTGAAATGACATCTGAAAGACGTTTGAAAATTCTGAAAATCAAAAAGCAAAGAAAGTTAGCCAAATAAGTTTAGCTTGCATGATGACAATTTAGTTCAAATGAATTAACAGGACGAAAATATTAAAGGAATCCCAAATCAATATTACCTTTAATTCGATATCATACAAATAAATATGACACGTATCGAGAAATAACTGCGCTAACTATTAAGAGTACTTTAGTACCATACAGTTAAGAGAAAACTCTTACATATATAGGGCCTAATTATGCATTCAATTATATCAGTTATCTTAAAATTAATATAGAAATGAGAAAATTACTTTATAGCTACAGAATTAATGGTATACTAAATTTACTTAAAAAGTTAATGTTAGAAACTTTAATAAATAACTTTGCACAACAAATCACTGAGTTTGTAGATACTACAGACTGGGGAAAAACAAATAATCCCCTAGCGAAATCCCAATAACTTCGAAAAAACTCACAAATATTTAAACAAAATTTTCAGAGCTTCCATAGGTGAAATTGCTGCATATATCCTGAATTATGGTGAAGAAATATTAAAATATATATCTAAACATTAGCCTAACTACTGAAGCATACTACCTTTAAGCGAATCGCTTTAACTTTTATACTGAATTTTGTATCCGCTGGCACGAATATCTCAGAAGAATTTAAAGTACTCAAAATTCTGGGACAGAATTCCGGTGAAGAGCCCCCGGACTCAGGACCCCTACCCACCACTGCACCGGTTGACCCCGAGGAGCAGGATGACCTCTCTGAGGCACAGAGGTGCTGCTGGACGCACCACCAGCAGTGAAACCTACTTCCAGAGCACGAGGTGCACCTGTGCAAGAGCAAGTATCAGAAATTCATCATCGTCATCCCTTGAATCCCAGTTAAACCAGGGTCGGGATACAAAATAGACTGTCTCATATCCTCTCCGTCCTACATCATATCACCAGCCAATCCCTTATTTGAGACTTTTCCATTCGTTTTAATTTTTATTGCAATTTCTGGAGCCTAAGCGCTCACGAACCGAATGCCCTTTCTGCCGTTGGTAATCACAAATTAATCAAACAAAATCGTCTTATACTCGGAGTAAAACGTCTTACTATTATCTGCTTATATGGTAAAAATACAAAAAAGAGGACTAAGAAGAAGAATTGTATTGATAACATTCTAAGTGGTATAGCTGACTAAAGAATGTCATAGAAGGTAAAATTGAAGGAAAGAGAAGCAGAGGCAGACAGATACATGCTAGAGGATTTATAGTTCACTCGTATGTGGAAGAGCCTGAGGCAAGAAAAGGTTCGTTGTGCACGCGATAGAGATTACAAATGTAAAAACCAACATTGAGAATTTATAACGATGCGTTGAAACTTTGATAAGTAGTGCTACCAAAAAGCCAATGCAATGGTTTAAATCAATCGACAAAGATATTGTATATTTATCAATATAAATTGGACATTTTGATGATTCGAGTATTTCTAAAATTATTAATGACATTAGATATCTTGTGTTGTGTCTAGGTTGCTGAAGAATAGATCAACCGTGCACTGCAAATGCTGTAATAGCGACAAAACAATAAGATCCAACCAACTTCAGAAATGGCCTTCGATTAATGAACGCGTAGGCTTTGAAAATTGCTACAAAATTTTTTAATCGCGACCCTAATTATATTGGGATTCAAGGAAAGATGATGTTGATGATTCGATATCTTGTGTGCTTTGAAATTCTAGCAACTTACGATTTATAAACGCCGCAATCGTATAATGTAAAATTCGTTGAAGCCAATTGAACCTCGTCCGATGCCACTGATATATTAAACAGAAGATGATCTAAACACAGAAAAAGCACATTGAATGCATTTAGATGAGAGTTAAACTAGCTAGTTTATTGGAGTTGATTTTAATTGAAGAACATAAAACTAGCCAATCATAGACAGGCAAATAACCTAGAAGGTCTTAAAATGCTATATTAAAATATTTATTATTACAAAGCGAATTAAATCCACATGACTCATATAACTATTTACTTAATTAACATATGTTTTCACTGCTGCCTAAGCTTTTAAAGAGTTGAATACTCCTAATAATAATATAATAATACAGAGGTGAATGGGATGTCTTATTAGCGCAGGGGTAACGTCGTGTAGTTTTAAATGACAGATCCTGACGTGAATTGAACCCTCGTGGGTTCGTATCCCAGCCGCGCTGATCTCAGAGTAAAATCTCGGACATTCACTGAACTGGTTACAAGGAAAATGGAATAAATTGCCTAACGGTTTATACATGTGGCATTAAAAAGTGATAAATATCAACATAGTTTATCATTTCACTATAATGCGTGTTCACTTTTTATTAATCCATCGTGAGCCGAAGATGTGCTCTTCATTGATATTGCATTGTTGTGATTAACATTCAAAAAGCCACTGGACGTTTCATTTCCTGCGGCCGCTAGATGGCGATCAAGCATCAGTGGTCCGGATGATTAATGAAAGCTAATGGCAGTAACAATATTGATCCCAGCTAAGATCCTAAGTCCGCAATATCCGGCCGCTCCGTCGCTCAATGAATACTTTTATATTCTCCTCCATATTCCAATCTATCAAACAAACAGGATCCGAATGCGCAGGCAGCAGATATGCGTGTGAATAGATAAACACGGATTTGTTTATGTTTAAATAAGAAAGCTTGTCTAAAAGACTAAAAAGATTACCTGGCTCTGATAAAATAAATGAGCGTTTAAATAATATAACGAAGAAACGAATTTCACTGACATTGAGGAAGACTGAGGCAAACATTATGGGAAGCCACGGTTTTCCTTAAATACGCATTCAATATTTATTTTGAAAGTTTATAACGTTACGCTTACAATTTCAGCCCTAGCTACATTAATGGGCTGGTGAATTGTTGATGCTAATTTTGGATTGGAAATGCATCAGATAGTTTGCTGAGAAATCCATTGCTTGAAACGACTTTATTTTATGATGAAAGCCGGGTTCCAGTGTTTATTCACATAATTTTAATGTCATTTCATATCAGTGATATAAACGTATCCATTTAAATTTAATATCCTTCTATATTATCTAAATATGAAGGCAATTAAAGGTACCATGGTGTATTAGAATGATAAGCTGCAAACGCTTTTTGCGGCTTAACTTTTCGTACCTTTGAAATAAAATTCCAACAGAAATGCCTAACAGCAAATTAGTACCTTCTCCATCTGGTATTTGCGGTATTCTACTTGGCAGGGGAATCTCACATTTGAGAGTTGTCGTAGAATCTTCCAGCAATTCAACTTTAAGGACGGGTGTAGAGAGAGCAAACTCTTTCAAACTGAATAGGCAGCGGTAGCCGGTTAGACTCGCAGGTATATGCTTTATCCATAAAACTATCTGAAAACATTCGATAACACCAATGACACCTTCCTATTACTTTTCATCAAAAGCCTGTATACAGCGACATAGAATCGAGATTTGGCTGTTTATCAGTTAATCTAGCATCAATAGTTAATTTTCCCCTTGTTATGTCCGGGTTGTTTGAAGAATTGACCAACCGGTGACTGCACGTGTCGTAGAAGACGACTAAAGCAGTAAGATCCATACCAACGTCAGGAAGGGCATTCGGTTGGTGAGCGCCCAGGCTCCAGAAACTGCTACAAAAATTTAAACGAATGGAAATCTCAAATAGGGGATTGGATGGTAGTGTGGTGTAGGGCAAAGATGATTTGAGACAGCCTATTTGTATCCCGACCCTGGTTAAACTGGGATTCAAGGGATGATGATGATGATGATGATGAGTGCCAGTCCTGGGTGTCAAAGATCAAATCTCTGAGTCTATAATGGATAAATATTAAAAAATCTTACATTTAATAGAAAACAGTGGAGTATTCTGAAGTATATTCCGTATTGAGTACGAAAATACAAACAGAAACGTCATGAAAATTATGATTAAGAATAATACATTGACCACATTTGTACTATTTACATTTTGCACGGCTGATGTAGCTTATTAAATCAATGTGACAGTCAGTTGACCGTGCCTCTCAAGCGTGCAACGGAATAACTGACGTGACCTACCATAGAGGTCGCATCGGCTCTGCGCTGCGCTCTGCCCGGTACGACCCTGGTTATCATTGTGCACCGAGCCTCCTCATACGTCAACCAGTGATCTGACGCTGCTGCTAAGTCGACAGTCGAGTCGTGCCTCTGACAGGCCGACTGTAATGTACAGCTGTGGAAAACATAATAATAATAATTATTATTATTATTGTTATTATCTTTATTATTATTTTTTTTTAAATGCCCTGGGCTGTAAAGGGCCCTGGGCTAAAAATAAGATAAAAGAGACTGTATTTAATTAAAAGTTTATAAAAGAAGCGATTAAAATAATTCATCTACACTCTGGGAAGCCGCATTAGCCAAAGTGCCACTGACACAGGCTGCATTGAAACGCTAGAGAGCAATAGACAGTCGCTGCCAAAGAAAGCTTTTTCTCGCTTTTTATTTCTATCATTATCATTATTATTATTATTATTATTTTTGTTATTATTATTACTATTTTTTTTTACCCCGGTGTAAAGAACCTGGGGTTTGATAAAAACGATTCGAGCAATACGTGCTGAATCGCCGCCCGGCTACTCGAGGTCATCAATCAGCTTAAAAGAATTGTTGAAGCAGACTGCATGAAATCTTTGCAAAGTCATGGAAAGCCTTTGCCAAAGAAAAGATGTCTCTCGCTTATCGCCGGTTTGCTCTGCAATAAGTCTGCCTATGCCATTAATAAAGTCAACTCCTTCGGGATTCATCGGGCCCATGGTTTCAATAGCACCGGAACTTCATATCCTAAGACAGATCACGGTTTATCCAACTTCCTAGAGGGCATGAACAGCAGCACCCACCGGCTGTGACTGAGTCGTATCAGGTAGGAGTTTGCCATAGTGTCAATGACCGTGACGTCCCAACGGCACATTTACCGTTGCACCAGGGCACTAAAGTCATGCCGTCCGGACGCTTGCCGTCTGATCTGGACAACCCACTTGGTTCCTTAGAGGAAGGGATGCCTGCTCTCGAAAGTGCTCGCCATATTATGTCATTAAATTGTGATGGCGAGACATTCTACATGAGCTTCGTTTGCAGGAGAGGCCGTGGAGACCTGAAGCGTCGACTTCATGACCGCAGGGGCACATGTGAGGCTCGCAAGTTTTCGCCCCTAAACGGAAACTAACAGCTACTCGAATCGCTCATTGTCTAAAAATAGCCCACAAGAAGCAACAGGGAGAGCGTGAAGCCAGTCGCTGCTTCTTTTGGTTGATACAGCTAGGAGTCGTGCTCTGTCTACTGCATTGGACTGGGATTCTAGCAGACTGTTATAAATCCGATCCACTATAGGACGGTCCCATGATTTCTGGCTACTGACTGAGTAGAAGGTGGAGCACTGGAGGTGAGGCTTTTGGACCAAAACTGACAACGCAACGTCAATGGATCTATCGGCAGAAAGGGAGCACTTATGAAGGATGGCGTCTTGCAACTGCCTCGTTCCCATCGCTGATGCCAAGAAGGCTGAAGGCGCGATATGGGAAACAAGACGAATTCCAAGACCACCCATGCTCACCGGTAGACTGGCTTGCTGCCACTGCAAAACAGACAAATCTGCGTTGATAACGGCGCACAAGCATTGCCTAAGAGCCTCGTCGTAGTCTAAAAGCCGCGGATTAGAGAAGCTCGGACTAGAGCGCAGAACGTGCATAAGTTTAGGTGCACTTAAAGAAAAGCGAAGGATTGTTAAAGCATCATGAGCGGCTAGCGACTTCAAGCGCGATGCTGCGCGTTTGAGGTCTTCAAGGCGACTGGATAAAGCGGTGGTAGTAGCTTCTTCTCCAGAGAGTGGCGCGCCTAGTAGAGAACTATGGGATAGGCACATTGGCACAAATGAAGACAAAACTGAGTTGCCCGGAGATTTGCAAACTGATGAAATGACTTCGCACTTGGTACGATTCAACTGAAGCCCAAATTCTTGGCCTCTGTCGATGATAGTCTGTACATCATTTGCAATCGACGACTCGCAACCACCTAGAGTAATGTCATCTAGGTATCCCACCGTGAGATCGCTAGAGAGAGAAGTAAGGAGAGGGTGAATAGTCAGGCAAAACAGCATGGGCCCTAAGGGATCCCCTTGTTGGACTCCTTCCTGTGACTCAATGCACCAGTCTCCGAACTTCAACCACGAAGGGCTTGAGTAAGCTAGATGGCAGAAACTATACAGCTCTGGTATCCTGTGATGTATTTCGCTGAGCATTCGTGATCTACTCAAGCAATTAAAAGCATTACAGAAGTCTAGCTTTACCACGAAGTGATCAGCTGGCATTGACTCAGCGAAACGGCGAGTAGCGTGAACAGCTGCCTCACAGCCACCTGGAATACCAGCTCCAAGTTGAATTTGGCTCAAGTATTCGCTGAGAGCAGACACTGCATAGCGATTTGCGCATTTAGCGGCTAAACGACGCCAAGTGTAACCCACTGCAATGGGGCGAATGCCGCCAGATTTCTTATTGAGTGCGAAGAGTTTACCACCAAACAGCACCGGTTGGACCTCAGGGGGGCAAACACCTCTAAGAAGGAGATTCACGAAAGAAGTCAAAGCGGTCAAAAATGTCCCAGCCGACTCTCTACAAGTCACAAGCTCCAGAAGATGCTGAGGGCGAAGGCCATCAGGACCACCTGCTGAGCCTGCTGGAAAGCTACGTACAGCTTTGACAACATCCTGCTCTGAGACTTGAATGGGCGGAGTCTCGATTGAGTCCGGAAGGAGTGCCATTATACTGCTACTAGCTGCGGGTGGGTGCTTGACCTTCAGGATATTGAAAGTGTTTAAACTGCATTGCGCTGGGCTTTCGTCTGAACAGAGGATGCGCACAGCTGATGAAACATTTCCATCTTCTATTTTGGACCTGACTGCTGAGGCACGGGAGTCATGAGAATGATGAGCTCTTTTAATTCTTTCTACGACCGGCTCAGTGGGAGCACTAGTACCTAGGCCCTCCAACCTTTTCTTAATTAAAGAGCTTAGATTATGCCTTTTACCTGTGCGAGCAGGGACTTGCAAAACCGAAGATGCGAAAAGCAACAAATCTGACCAGTATGATAAAACTGAGGGATCGCTTTCGATCTTACGGAAGGCATCAATCAAGGCTGCTGAACAAGCAGGTCTGGCTGATTTGGGAATGTGTTTTATTGTTGGTCGCAACAAGCAGGGATGTTCAAGAATTATTATTATTATTATTATTATTATTATTATTATTATTATTATTATTATTATTATTATTATTAGAGCGTTGCAGTAATTTTTAATTAACTAAAGATTTAATTTCTATTTCCACACGTAGACGGTAGGGAGGACATTTCCAACTCCTGATCTCTTGCTTGTTAGGCAAGCCTGATAGTTGCTCGATCACTAGTTGGTAGTAAGCAAGTACATCACGACAGCTAGTAATTTAAACGTGCAGACATCAATTGGCCTACAGCTGCAATAAAACGATTAATTGTTGCACCTTTTTATAACTTTCTATAAGGTGTTTAATAATTAGTAGTTCATTTGATTTCATTCTAAATATTAGCAGACCAATAAGTTTCTTGTCTCAATATGTACAACAATTCTAATTTTAATGCTTGTAACGTTTCCTCTGATATCTATATCTAGGTTTAGGTTATGCCCAGGATTCTCTGAACACTAGTTTGTCGTTGATCTAGGCACCTATTTCACGAATCAATAAGCTGACTAACTATTCCTTTCTCACTGTAGTTATTCTTGCCAATTTATAAAAATTAGACTTGACAAATATAGCTATAAACGAGAAAGAATTAAATATTTATTCAATGGTGAGACAATGCGTTTAGATATAGTTCAGTAGTATCGAAATAAGTCCAACTCTGATCACTTAGTTAATCACACAAATATCATTCAAGGAAAACGTTGGCTTGGCACTAGAAACACCTATCAGAATTCTGTATCAACAACCTAGTTATGGTTAATTAGCTATGATTAATTAGCTATGACTAGTTATCTACTCGGCTAAACTACAGTATTTAGTTCCAGATCATCCGTTTACTGTTATTTTAATGAAAATTGTCCATCAATTAAAAGCAATGACGAATCTTAGCAGAGCTGCTACCTACCGTTGAACAGCCGAGCACCAGCCACAGAAAGGGTTACCAATGCTTAGACATTCAGAACACGTCGCGTGACTCCCACAGTTGTAGTGCTGGAGCAGAACGAGCTGTAAACATCAATTGATCTGTTGTATCATAATCATGATGATGATGATCATCATCATCATCATCATCATGATAATGATGATGATGATGATGATCATCATCATCATCATGATGATGATGATCATGATGATCATGATGATGATGATCATCATCATCATCATCATCATGATGATCATGATGATCATGATCATCATGATCATCATGATAATCATGATGATGATGATGATGATGTGATGATGAAGATGATGATCATGATGATGATGATGATCATCATCATCATGATTATGATTATCATGATGATGATGATCATCATCATCATGATTATGATTATCATGATGATGATGATCATCATCATGATAATCATGATGATGATGATGATGATCATCATCATCATCATCATGATTATCATCATGATGATGATCATCATCATGATCATGATGATGATGATGATGATGATTATCATGATGATTATCATCATGATGATCATGATGATGATGATGATGATGATCATCATCATCATCATCATCATGATCATCATCATCATCGTCATCTTCCCTTGAATCCCAGTTTAACTATGGTCGGGATACGAATAGACTGTCTCAAATCATCTCTGTCCTACACCATATCATCAGTCAATCCTCTATTTTAGATTTATCCATTCGTTTAAATTTTTGTAGCAATTTCTGGAGCCTAGGCGATCACGATCCGAATGCCCCTTCTGCCATTGTTATGGATCTTAATGCTTTAGTCGCTTTCTACGACACGTGCAGTCACCGGTTGGTCAATTCTTCAAACCACCCGGACACAACACGGGATCTGTTGTATAACATACAATAATATACTAGGGTACCGCAAATGGCTTCCTTTCTACCTATGGCATCTATTTGTATTGTATAAGTATGTACGTCTTGATTGAGTTTCGTTAAACAAATTAAAGAGTCTATGAATTGTCATAGTTTGATTTTGAAATCAAATAGCGGCAGTTTTGCAGCAGTTAAAATTTGTTATATATTATGTGACTAGTTTTTTAATAAACCAATTAAAACTATCGATATATGCATGTATATACAATATACTGTATATATCGATAGCTACATCAGGTATGGTGGATAAGGCATAGACTTTGTGAAGGGATTAACTTGTTGATCTAAGGAGTGCTCTTATGGAGCGAGAAAAAAGACTTTGAGTATGAATATGTACCTTGAACCTGGCACTTGGTAGTGCACTGAAGAAGAAGAATATATACTGTATATGTATATCTATATATAATTATTATATTGATCACAAAATTGTGCAGAAGATGATAGAACTCCTCTCTCTAGGTTCAGAAAACGACTTCAGTATCTTTCTGCACCAAGGCTGTCGTTGTAAGCGAAATTCTCGCCTATGAGACAGCTATCAATAGAACCATGTTGTATTTTGAATAGAGAATATCTTATATTGAACTATGACATCATATGTCTCCTGTTACACTGCCTATTGGCAGGTTCATGGTACATAACGTTTCCACTCTTCTCTGTCTTCCAATTTCCTTTTCATTTCCACATATGAGTGGGACTTTAAATAATCTAACATACCTGATCTAGGCCTGCCGCTGCCTTTTTTTCCTTC
Source organism: Enchytraeus crypticus (assembly GCA_905160935.1). Classification (NCBI taxonomy): domain Eukaryota; kingdom Metazoa; phylum Annelida; class Clitellata; order Enchytraeida; family Enchytraeidae; genus Enchytraeus; species Enchytraeus crypticus. The sequence continues at coordinate 1,959,706 of CAJHZI010000463.1, forward strand.
CATTCTATATTCTCTGACCTCTATTAATAGACATTCTCCCTTTAGAATGTGTCCTATCCAACTCTTCTTCCTATTTCTTAATACATTTATCAACTGTCTATCTGTGCCAGCTCTCTCCAGCACTTCATCATATGTAGCACTGTGATATTCTATCTAGAACTACTAATTTAACTAATTTAATGTGATGTAACCTAAAGTGAAATAAATATGATTCAATTCAATTCAATAATTACATGTAGAACTCTTCACATTGCTGACTTTCATACTATATCAATAATATTAATGTCAATTGAGGCACTTAATGAATAAGACGACTTACACTTTCAGTGTACTGAAAGAACTTCGGAGATGGCGGTATACATTGTAAGAGAAAGCTTATCAAAGATACTTATTTAGTCATGATGAAGATTAAGTGATTGATTTCTCCCTGCAGCCGAACTGAAAACTCCAATATCACATCTTAAAATTTTATTTATGATCTCTTTTATCTCAAGCATAACTCCCTCACTTCAGCGAACATTATAATCGTTTTACTAGTGCCGCAATACTGTTCTCTCTCTCTCTTTCTCTCTCTCTCTCTCGCACACACATACATGTACATTCACACACAAACACACTCTCTCTCTCGCTCTCTCTCTCTCTCACACACATACATTCACATACTCTCTCACTCTCACTCTCAATCTCTCTTTCTCTCTCACACACACAGACATGCACACTCTCTTTATCTCTTGCACTCACTCTCTCTCTCTCTTGCACAGGCACACCTTGTCCTTGCACCATTACTTCTCGCCGGTGCACACACTCTTACACTTACAGATACACATTCATTCTTCCTCAAGCACACACTCCTTCTACTGCACGTCACCTTTCCTCTGAATCGATGCGCTCAACAGAATTTACAGTCTTCACGCCACATTAATCGACCAGTTCTAATGTAAGGAGAAATTCATAAAGCTTCCGTTGATATTCATTGAAACTTTGACTAATGAGACAAGATTTGCTTCAGCTGAAAGAGTTACAGCCTCTGTGTATCTTACTACTCGGAGACTGTAACAGTGGCCACACACGATCAGTTTTGCCATCAAACTCATCTGTTCAGATATCTGAACAGATAAAGTTGATCGTGTGTGGGAAAAAACTGATGGGAAAACTGACGAGTGTCAGATTTCAAAACTGATGGGAAAACAATCAAACTCATCTGAACAGATATCTGCTCAGATAAATTTGATCTTGTGTGGTCGCGTCAGTTTTCAGATCTGAAGACTTGTCCCGCCCACAAAGACTTTTGGCGCACTTGTCGGCCTAAACTTATTTTAATTTGAGCATTCTAAATGGAAATTAATGTCTTAATTGAGTCATTAACATAAAAGTATTATAAATCACAAAGATGCTTTTGACATACAGAGATAAGCGTTACCAAATTAAATATCATTATTAAATTTCAATATTGATTTTAATATAAATTGAAGGACTAGTGGTGCAGTGATAAAGAGCTCGACTCTAGAACGAGAGGTCGCGAGTTCGGGACTGCGTTGCGATATGAAAAATAAAAACATAGTCGTGCAAACGTTATATACGCCAAATCGATATATACACACGCGAACTTAATGCTTCATTTCCTATGTAGACCCTTTGGTTTCGACCCCGAGTAGGGATATACGGGATGTTAAATGGCTTTTTTAAATTTCAATATTAAACACCTTCGCTAAACAAATTAAAATTTTATAAACAAAGAATAACAATTTTGTTTATATTCAATCTCTATTGTATTTCTCAACAATAAAAATGCCATGCGCAATTTATACAGTGTTTCACTATCTCCCGCGATAATGACACTTCATAAACATACCGTTTGACGTGATTTAGCGCACTTGGTTTAGTTACGCGTCCATGATCGAAGTTAAGCTACACCGACCTCAGTTAGTACTTTGTGAGTGACCACCTTAGAAGACCGAGTGTTGACAGCTTAGGAAGGAAAAAATCCCAGGGTGATGGAAGGTTATTCTTAAATCCGCGCCGGCTCCAATTAATGCGCCACCAAAAGGAAACTATTACTAATAATTTGCTCGCGATAGATGTAGAAATTGCTGTTGAGGCATTTTATGTCGCATATGCATTTTGTGTCTTTGCTGAAAAATAAACGTATTATCTGTTCTACTACTCATTCTATTCAATTGTAAATAGCGCTATAATTTATATTATTTTCTTTCATACATCGACGACTAAATAAAACCTTTGTAATCGGCTTATTCGACTTACCCACGCTGAATGATACTCTGCAAAGAAATCTTTTTGTCAATGAATCGCTTTTCCATTCAACTTAAAGAAGTGAAAAGAAACCGTCTTAAAATTTACCCGCAGTCAGTGAATTGAATCTCTAGCACTAATTGTGATTTGTAACCCCCGTGGGTGGAGTGTAGGACGGGAGTCAGGAAGCAGTCAACGTCTTAGGCTGAACGAATTGCTTCCTATTCCTCGACGTGTCCATATCAAAGAACTTGTTGAAACCCGGAGAAAGAAAAGTTTTTGCTCTAAACGCTAGGATTTCTCGCTCATTGATGCGCCGATGAATCTTTACAGTTGAACTTTGCTTTATTCTAAACGACTTTAAGCAAAAGGGTATCTTTTAAAAAGATCAAAGAGTTAAGTGCATTTTTGAGATGTAGAGCAAAAGGTTTTAAAGAAATAGTGCTATTTAAAAATATTGCTACTTTGTAATGCGGGTTATGTTTAACTGGAGATGATATTAATAAATATTTTAACGACAAACTAACTTCGCAATAAGAACTTCAATTGTTTAGAACATTGCATCGTGTACAGTGCTACATGTAAGGAATATATGGAGGATGTACTCAATTATTTAAAATAGTAACATCATAAAGGGTTATAAAACCCTATTCAGTTCACAAATACCACAGACAATCTAACACATGCAACAAGTAAACACAAACTAAATGTGAACAATGGTGTACTTAAGTGAAAAAGGTTAGAATTAAGGTATTATTATTGCCTTTATAATTGTAACATATCGTTGATTGGAATTAAATGATATAGAGAGCAGTGTGTAGCTTTTGCTAGAATACATACAGCTAATTAGCAAGGCATTTGGAAGTCTCTAAAACCCCTCTATGCAAAACTGGCTTTTACCATTGAATGATCAATTATTTACAAAGGAAAACGTTGCTGAGGATTCCTGAGCGGATTCCTTTAATACCTATGCAAAACAATCACTTTAATTCCTCATTGGTCGATGATCCTGTTAAGGATAATAAATAATCTCATTCAATCGAATGCTGTCATGAGATTGACTAAGACCTGATTTGTCTGTAAGACACTGCGGCACAAGAAAAACCATATGGGCAATGCGGGTCCTTTTGTGTCGAAGCTTAGAATATAGAAATGACATCGTTGTATGTTTTGTGGATGAGAAAGACTTTGACAGGATTAATTAAATAACGACACTGAATAGCGTGAAAAATAGGAATTGACTGGAGCTATTGAAAGTTATTTCTAAACTTGTCCATGAATCAAAGAGCAGTAATAAAGATCCAACAAGAATAATCAGAAGAAGGTAAAATAGAACGTGGAGTAAGACAATGTTGTGGCATTTCGCCGCTGCATTATAACATTTACACAGATGCAATGATTGAGGAAGCTGTGGAAGACCCTACCTACAGAAGGACTAAAAGCAGGAGGTAAATTGTTGCAAGATGTGAGATTTGCAGAAAATCGAGTAATCGTATCGGAGAGCGAGAGTAGACTGCAGAAAGTAACGGATAGTCTGAATGGTACGACATTGAAATATAGTATGAAAAAATACAACATCAAAAAGATACGTTATGAGAGTGTCCCAGGAAAGAAGGTGAAGTCTCAAGTCATTATTATGATAAATGGTACGAGATTGGAACAGGCATAAGAATTATCAAATATTGAGGTCATACTATAACAGATGATGAGAAATATGGGACTGAAATGTGTAGTAGGGTTGTATAAGCAAACGGAACCTTGAGAAATAGGAAAGAGCTTTTAACAGAAAATCTAAAGAAAGCCATGCACACTGATAAAATTAGTGAAAACCACTCTATTATATGAATAGAGTGGTTTATAAGTGGTTTATAAGTGGTTTTAACCACTCTATTATATGAATACGAAACAAGAACTTTAAGGAAGGAAAACATCAGGAACCTGAAAAAAGCTCGAAATGTGAATAGGGAAAAGAATGGGAATGATGAGTTGATCTCAAGTACAATGTAGTTACAAATGAAGAAGTTCTGGAGGGAGTTGGTGCAGACAGACAGTTGATAAATGCATTAAGAAATAGGACTTATTCTTAGTGGGAAAGTTTACTGAAAGAGCTCCTACAAGGTAGAAGGGAAGAAGAGAGAAGCAGAGGCTTACCGATATGTTGGACGATTTAAAATTCCAATCAAATGTGAACATGAATAGGAAAATGAAAGGCAGAGAAGTGCTGAGGCGTCGTATGCCATGGACCTGCCAGTAGGCAGTGCACTAAGAGAGAGGATACAAGTATCTTTATTCTGAAAATTTGAAGTTCTATACTACCGAATCTGTTTACCTGCGCAAGTAACATATTAATCTTCGTCAAACAATACAATATAAGAACAGAAAGCTCTCGCGTATTTTCTATAATGGTCAGCTTACATACTATTATCTATCATAATATTCTTCTCGAAGGACTTAGAATGACACTCGATATCTCCGACTCGCCGACATTTGATCAAGTAATCGCTCTCAATTATATATTTCCTCAGATCCTGAGTATTATCACACTCTTTTGTTTATTCGAGTATTACCAAGAGATTCAGTTCTCAACGCTCGATTGTTTTACACATTTTTCACGTTCACAATTAATAATAATAATAATAATAATAATAATAATAATAATAATAATAATGATAACAATAATAACAATAATACATAATAATAATAACAATTGTAAGATAATATGACTTCAATGCAATCGAAATAAAGGGTATCGCTTTTAACTTAATTTATACACACACATACAAATATATATATATATATATACTTTATATATATATATATATATATATATATATATTATAATACTCTTTATCTTTCTCTCTCTCTCTCTCTCTCTCTCTCTCTCTCTATATATATATATATATATATATATATATATATATATATATATATATATATATATATATACATGTATACATTATATATTATATATCATAGTAAACCATAAGATTGAAAGATAAAAAAATATATTTTAAAGTTTCTTTTGTGAAAGATATCGCCAATGAATAACAGGAATACTGACTTGTGCGTACTCTAAATTTTGTTCTTTAGCAGGCTTATATTAAAATTAAATTCTATTATACAAAATTTGTTAAAAATAGCGATTTCACAACAGCACTATAATTTTATACTATGAATAGAAAGTAAAGTCTAACCAACCAAATATTCCAACTGATGTTGCTACAATTTCAGTGACCTATAGATCTGTTGACAGAATGAGTACAGTTTTAAATTGCGCTTATGTAATGTACATGCGTTAGTTGTCTCCTTACCGATACTATACCGAACAGCTGCGCGTTGTGAGTTACTTTACATTAGTTTATTATTTTACTTTACTTTAGTTACATTACTGGCTGGAGCCAGTGGCGAAGTCGGTAAGATACTCGACCGCAGATCAGTTTGTGCGAGGTTCAAATCCTGGGTTCGCCCGTCACCCACATCGCTTTCGAGTGAGGAAACTGACGTTAACCTTTGTTTTACCAGATTTTACTTTCAGTTTTTCAAGGTCCATCACCGGATGTCACTGGATCTAACAAGATACGATTAACCTGCTGTAAAAACGGATATAGGAAAATCATATAAGCCTTCTCCATCAGTTTTCCATTAGCAAGTCTCTACACCTCTTGGCAGTCTATTAACTGAATGACCGGAGAAATTGTGACCGGAAAATCTCTATATGAGCTGAGAAGTTAATACTGTTCCGAACAGCAACACAAAGTCATTCCATTCTGTAATATCACCTATAGTTGGCCACCCGTGGCCCTCCTTCCAGTGGTTGGATGGAGCATGATGGAGAAATCCGCAATGTAATCCAGGAAACCTGACCGGATAATGTTAGCTAATAGCTTACTGGTCGGTGCAGCGTAAAATCCCTTAAGTGCCGTTACCCGAAGCTCTGAGCCATATTTATTTAACGTCGATCAAGTTCAAGTTATCAATTTTCTGTAGATAGCTGGCCCGGGAAGGAAATTGCTCCGAAAAGATTCGAGCGGCGAATTGAAAAAGGTTTTTCATCAAAAGTCGATACTTTAATGTTATGTAAACTTAATGTTAAAGGTTTTGCCAACTATGCAAGACTTTACGTAATAAATGACTGCGTATGGTGAAATAGATAAAATCACACACAGTCTCTCTTAGTGCACTGTCAACTGCCAGGTCCATGGTATCCACTATTCTCTGTCTTCTGCTTTCCTCCTCATGTCCACATGTGAGAGTATCATTAAATCCTCCTACATTCCTTAGCTATCATTAACCAGAAAACATTAGCTATAACTTTTTAATGGATATCTAAGAATATTTACTTTGGACTGATTATTTGGATTTTGAAATTTGCAACTTTTTTGAACCTTCTTTTTGCTCGCCGGCTTGATTTTGTCTCAATAGTGCTTGATGTTGTCATTGATGTCTGTAGTACTCTAATTGTTGTTATTGTTATTATTCATTACAGACATCATATTTCCGTTTAAAATTTGGTTTCGTTTGTTAAAAGAAATTGGCGTAGCATGACGTCTTGGATAACAAATATGTAAATTTAATAGCCCTTGTGGACATAGAATTTAAAATTGTTGAATAAGCCTATGTGCTGACAGTGCTGTAACAAAAAGCTGCTAAAGCAAAAAGTTTTATTATATAATCAATTGATCTGTGCTCATAAATGAGCCGAACGCCACGTGTTCTAACCTTTCTATGTAGCAGATTAACTCCTTTAGAGAATAAAATAAAATAATTAATAAAATAATTAATAAAATGATTAATAAAATAATTCATAAAATAATTCATAAAATCAAACTACAAGTATATCAGCGTCGTCTTAAATTAGAACAAAATGACAATATACATGTTTTTCTAATGCTTAACTCTATTTTTTCAAATAGATTGACGAAAGTGAGCCGGTCATTTTAATGACAATAGCTAATATTCATTTACAAAATACCTGTACTGTGAGCTTTTTATGGTACTATGAGAATATGATATCATGTAAATACGCAAATAAGAATTTAAAGAGTGCTAAAATATTCACTAATATATATTTGACTATTTTAATAATTCTGCATATCTAAAAAAGCAGTATCGTTTAAAAAGATAGCTTCTCTTACACATGTTAATGGAAACAAATCCTTCGAGCTAGAAGAATCTCTTTAAATCGAAATGTTCCCCAATAATTCGTCCATGCTGCTATAACTATTTAATGGATCTAAGAAAATTATTAAATTGGTACACTCTTACAGCAAGAACGGGAGGTCATAATTCAATTTCTAAAGGGGAATAAATAAATCTGCAGTACGCGAGTATTATTTTGAGTTCTGTCCCCTCCTGGCCTTTCAATTTTCATGAAGAGACTTCGCTTAAGAAGAAACGTATGCCTTGCCGGTTGTGTTTACAAAATATTCAAAATAAAGTAATAAATCTGTTTGGATTAAATCCCTTTGGAATGATTCTGTACTTAGAACAGAGCCGGAACACGCTCACCGGAAGTGATCTCTGTCCAATGGGACCCTTGGGACCCATACCAACTTATTGCTTCGCTATATTCATAGATACATAGAGTGATGGAAAATTAGAATACTACTGCATAGCCATATTTAAAGCTAGATCTTATTGTAAATTTGGCTGATTGCTCTATAGCATAAAATAAATAATAAACTGTAATTAGAAATAGAATTTAAGTTCGCAAAGGCGGATGATGATTTAATCTAGAGTTGGGTGCCGGTGTAGAAACAGGTGATGGTTCAAACAAAGGCCTAACCATCTATATTAATAAACTCACATCAACCGACTATTAAAAAATTGAAGTGAGTGCCTGATGTCTATAGAATAGAGCATTTTGAGTATGTCCTATCAATAGGAACCATGTAGCTATGCGCATACAGGCATAAGCATGAGGCAAAGAAAAGAAAACAAATCGGCTCCAAAAGAAACTGAAAATATTACAGTTTCTTATTTTAACGAACAAAGATGTCGGATGGATGTTCCATGGCGTCAATTTAAGATCCACGCTACATGGACTAGGGATAATACTTCCGCCATTGTACGGGGATTTCTAGCAGGATTGTTGACCGCCGCCACATGATAGGGTCGAATCCGATCATCAGTCTTGAATATCAATTCTGGACTCGGTGGTTTGCGTGCCGGATTCGGGCGATCAGGATCGTGTCATATATCATCGATGATTACGTAGTTTAGCGGGAAATAAATTCCTCGAATCAGTATTGTCTGTTGTCTGCGGCTGCATGAAGGTGATAGAGATCTGATTCATACTCATCAAGATTTGCGCGGATTTTATGCTCGCAGATGCTTAGCTCATTTGTTAGTGTACTCTCTCGAGACGAGACACTGTTAGTTCAAGTCAGATTGAAATCCTTGGCTCGATGAATTCATGAAATGTAATTATTTATTAAACATGATATGTATATAGGCCTATAACATTCTTTATACAAGCCTTTGTATATATACATACATGTATATATGTATATATATATATATATATATATATATATATATACATGTATATATATATATATATATATATATATACATGTATATATATATATATACATGTATATATATATACATGTATATATATATACATGTATATATATATATATATGTAAATGTATACAGATGTATACATACTGTACATATACACGTGGCTGGAGCCAGTGGCGATGTCAGTAAGACACTCGACCACGGGTCACTATGTGCGGGGTTCAAATCCTGGCCTCGCCCGTCACTGACATCGCTTTTGAGTGAGGAAACTGATGTTAACTTTAGCTTTACTTTTATTGGCACGGAAAAGGACTAGCGACATAAAGGTAAGTTAGGGGGAACAGACAAGAACACCAACGACAAAAAGGTCACTAAGTGACACAGACAAGGACACGAGCGACAAAAAGGCAACTAAGTGGCACAGACAAGAACACAGCGTAACAAAGGTCACTAAGTGACACAAACAAGGACGTTAACGACACCAACGTAACTAAGTGGCACAGACAAGAACACTAGCCGACACGAAGGTCACTAAGTGGCACTGAAAAGGACACAGTGACACAAAGGTTAATAAGTGACACAGACTAGAACACAAACGACACAAAGGCAGCTAAGTGGCACAGACAAGTACAGTAGTCAACACGAAGGTCACTAAGTGACACAGACAAGAACACTAGAGACACAAAGGCAGCTAAGTGGCACAGACAAGAACACTAGCGACACAAAGGTTACTAAGTGACACAGACACGGACACAAAGGACACAAAAGTAACTTAGTGGCACAGACAAGTACACTAGCGACACAAAGGTCACTAAGTGACACAGACACGGACACAAACGACACAAAGGCAGCTAAGTGGAACAGACAAGGACACTATAGATATGAATCGAGTTCTGCTCATCTTCTCTCAGGAGAGCAAGCGTCCCGCCTCGCATGGATTGCTGGAGATCGCATCGACGTCGACCTGGAGGCTCGACGGATAGAAGCTCGTTCTGATTTGACAATATCGAACTTTCATCGCTCAACGCCCCTTCCGTCCCTTCACACCCCGACACCAAGGAACCATAGACTGGAGTGCTAACGTCCAGCCATACCTGAAGCTACTAAAGCCAGAACAGAGCCTAGCGACAGTTTCTGTTCTAAAAGAGATATCAGTGGCTCACAGTCTGACATTGGATCTCGAACTATTGACTGTAATGTTTACCTATGTACCGACCTCGCCACGGGCTCCAGCCAGTAGTGACTGGCTGGAGCCCGTGGCGAGGTCGGTACGACATTCGAACGCGGATCAGTATGTGCGGGGTTCGGTTCCTGGGCTCGCACGTCACTGACATCGCTTTCGAATGAGGAAACTGAAGTTAACCATATCTTTTATTTATGACGATTTACTATTAGTTATGAATTTCCGATTTGGAGATTCACCATTTAGTGATTGCACATGGTTACTCTTAGACTGAATTGATAGCATAAAGTCGCAATATACGACCGTTGTATTTTAACCTTTGTTGTAGCTGTAAGTCACTTGTTTGAATTTTGAGAAAAAAACAGTAAATATTGTTAACTCTAAATCCAAAGTTGATCCATTACTGTCAATGTAATGGATCATGAAAGGGAAATTATAAATTTCAACAATAAAAAAACTGCTATCAAAATTTATAAGTTGCTCTGTCAGGATACCAAGTCAAATTAATTTTGATGAAAGGATATAATCGAGCGAAATAGCGTGATTGACTCAGAAGCCACTGACCGAAATGTCAAAGCCCAAATCGTCCAACATTTGGTTATCTGAGTCTGTTGCTATTGGGAACTATACAGGCTAATGATATGGTAAAGCATCGAAAGATTGCAAAGAAGCTTGTAAAGCCCACTCAATGACCTTTACCTTTGCTACTAAATAGTAACGGTCTCTTTAAGTTTATAAAATAAGTCTAAATTGATTGCAACGAATAGTTTGCAATTATTTTCGGTCGCACTGACTATTGGAAACACTTTATCTATTCTCCATTTTTCACAACATATCCATAAGCTACCGACCTGCTCCGAGAATATCTTTATTACAAATACATGTTATATAGGACCTATATATGTTTACAGTATATATTATTTATAGTTAAATTTGTGTGGTTTTTATAACATCCAGGAAGTTGTGCTTATATATCTCCATTCGGTCGTTCAGAAGCATATGGCGACCGATGTTTAGTGCTGAAGAAGCTGAAGAGTTAAGCCGAGTGTCGCATGTGCTCGCACGATAGCAATGCGAAATGTTGGCAAATCTTTCGCTAAATAATGATTTAAGTATCCCAGAGAGTCTGTAGCTATTATGATAAACATGGTGACGCTTCTGTTTAAATTAAATAAAACCAACCAAAACAAAATTATTATTCACTATCCAAGACTGAGTATTTATTGATTTTGCTTGGTTCCTATAAACAATACATACATTTCTATATTTTAAGTGTTTTGCTGAGAAAATTGAAATTTCAAAGTAAATTTTCTAGTCGAAAGAGAAGGTGGTTTTGATTAAGATAAATATAAGCAAAAGTACGAGTTGCCTGAAAAATACATATGTGTAATACCAACAGTATATGAATAAATTCATATGTAAATGGATGATTTTAAAATGTATCAGCATTAAATTAGCTGGACTTCAATTAAGAAGATGCATAAATAGACTAGCGAACTCTGCATAGTATTTATCAAGTTCACGAGCAATTTTTTTAATCCTTTTTTGGTATCTCTATATAACATCTCAAAGCACCAATGCATTAATTCATTGCATGATGTTCCTGCAGGCATTCTAAGGCTTTAACAACTTGGACTTCGATTTTTAAAATACAGAAAGAAAAGTTTAACATAAGTCGTATATTACTTCTTTTTTTCTGGCTATTGTTGCGAGAAATATTAGCATATTCAACTAATATTACGGAAACACATTAGTTATCTTACCGTATTAATTGAAAACAAATGAACAATAATTATTCAAGTATTATAATCGTGAGTAAAATTAACAGCGCAAGCATGGCAGATACTATATATGTGTCATACATGATATACATATGTTAGTCAGCGTGCATGGGTTCATTTGTTAGAAAGATGCTTTATCTCACGTAAAATGATTTTAAATATATATTTTAAAAACTAAAACCTATGTCACACGGAAAGGGTAAAATTGTTATCACGCAATTAAGGACAAGATTGATGACTGCATTTCATGTTTCTGGACCTTGGAAGTGCCACGCCCACTTTCACGCCTCGACCTTCGCTTGTCCGTAGTTTGATTTACCGGAAGAAGTAAAGAAACTGCAGCAGCATAACGTCGAAAAGCATCCATCAAACAGACACTAATTTTCACTCTATCTCAATTATCAAGCTTAAGTTTGTTCCTAGCAACATTGACATTTGACAAAGGAGTTCACACGCAACTTTTGCGAAAGCTGTCTACGTTAGGAGAAAAATATTAGCGTTATATATTCAGCTGGGGAAAAATTGATATTTTATTTAGTTGGATACCACTCCATCTGCTGGCTTTATAATATTCGAACCTGGTCAACGTATGAAAAACAGAGTAGGACAGAGAGAGAGAGAAAATAACGTACTTTAGTTCATTTATTAACCAGCAGTATTGTTTGCTTTATTATGATACAACAAACTCCATAGGCAAATAAAGTTTTTATAAAGTGAAGGAAGCCAGGTAACTGTTCACTGACGCCATTTTGGGAATTACATGATTAAATTGTCAGTATTTAATTTATTAAACGACATGCGAAAATATTTCACAACGTAACATAACATTACAGAGTCAGGAAGCAATTATATGCTTGTTTAAGAAAGCAAATTTCGTTTGCGTTATATTAATCAAGGAATTGCGATTCAGAAATGAAGCAATTTTCATTTCCGAAAATTTTCGAAAAAAATCAGCGATTGAAACCAACACAGGGCGCGTGTCGAGAATTACAGTTATCTACTTAAACTCGTGGTTGAATGCGAGAATCTCCTGCAAAATTTAATGACTACTTTCTCGCTAACTATTAATTTATTTGAAATATTTTTCATCGTTTGGTTTTATTATATATTTAACAAATTATTATCCACTCTTAGCCGTGGCACGTGCTCAGAAAAACTGATTAAGCTGCAGGCTAATGTATACTAGAGGTAATGCATAGAGATACCCCATGTACTCTATACTAGAGGCAATGCATAGAGATACCCCATGTACTCTATACTAGAGGCAATGCATAGAGATACCCCATGTACTCTATACTAGAAGCATTACAGAGAGTTACACTTGCGGTTAGCTGGTCACTTAATTGGACAGACCTATCTGTATCATCGCGGGATCTTGTTTACATCATAGAGATAATTTGCAATTTTAATTTAACTTTTTAAACTACCCCTAATCCTAACCCCCACCTTTACCCTAGCGCTAAAATATTTCTGAAAAACTAATAAAAATTAATAAAACTTCAAAGAATAAAAAGTGACTCAAAACACGATCCCGCGATGATGCAAACAGATCTGTCCAAATAAGTGACCAGCTAGCCCCTACTGAGAGATACCCTTGTACTCTATACTAGTGGCAATGCAGTGAGATACCCCTGTACTCTGTACTTTATACTAGAGGCAATGCAGTGAGATACCCCTGTTTTCTGCAGGCAGCGCTTGACTGGAGGCAGCGAGATGCGACAGCTTGACAGAACTCGTTAGCTATGCGCATGACCTTTGCCTCCGGGCCCTAACAAGATCCTCCACAATTCTCAACATGAATTCAGCGTAATGATGCAAATAGACGGCCAGCAGTAATAAGCACAAAGCCTCCGAGAGGTAGCGCTAGGATCCGTTAGGTAGAGGTTTAGAATTAGCATTCAGTGAGTTCATTTCAGTTGTACATCAAAGGATTGCGTGTAGCACAATGAGAGTAAAATAGTGTAGAGGAAGAGAGAGAGAGATAGAGAGAGAAATAGAGAGAGGAGAGAGAAAGCGAGAGAGAGAGAAAGAGAGAGAGAGAGAAAAAAAGCGAGAGTGAGAGAGAAAGATAGAGAGAGAGAAAGAGAGAGAGAGAGGGAGAAATTCAGATAGAGGCGGAAGCAATGCAAAAAGCCACAGAACACGTAAAGAATAATCTTTCAGTAAGAATGATGGCAAATATCTTTGCAAAACATCCTGTTGAAACTAATGTCACGATCAAAAAAAGGTCATTTAAAGTATAATTTTTATGACAAGCATCAACATTCCTTACAAAAATCAAATTCACTTTCACGAAGGGATTGCAATTTTGCATTGACACATTGGTCGCCAAGTGCATTATTTTCTCTGATAATTTCTCCTACAGCGTCAAATCGTGTCAATCCTGGGGTCAGTGCAAATGTATGAATTAACTTCCGGATTTGTGCGCAATAATCAACACTTCAGGATTATTCTTTACGACTATTTTAAATTAATGCTAAAGAAAATCTAATTTTTATTGCTTTTTATATTATGTTAATTATAAAATCAAGAAAGATATTTACAGAAATGCTATAGCTCAAGTGTTTTTAGTCTATACCAGCAAAATTCGGCAGAAAACTTACAATTGTCCTGAAGGATCATCTCTATAATATTAGAGAAGTGCCTGAATAAACCTTGTAAAAATAGGAAAACATATCTGCGAGAGAGTTGATCTTTGCACGTTGTACTTTCGCAGTCATTTATCACAGACACTGAACTTATTTCATTAATAAATAATTAATGCTTACTACTATTAAAGCATTACTTCATGAAATCAGGGAAATGCGCTTTAATGCACTAGCGAAGAGTCAAATCGTCTAATCCTGCACAACTCTAGACATATCGAGTCTTCCAGCCCTTCTCGTGCCAATGCATAATGCATCTGACACCACACGGCGATAGACGAGTAAAGCTGGAAGTGCCCGTGTGATCATTGGTGCTAAATAAGACCGAGAGTCACTTGACAAAACTTCTTTACTTTCGTGATGAAAATTCCTTTATCATGTATTACTTCTTTCATTAATCGTCTAATAAGTACACTGCATTAAGGAATTGCTAATATTGATTAATAGTAAAATATTTTCATTACTTCGTATGAAACTGTAACTTTGCAACCTACATGTACCTGTAATAATCCTGCTCCTAATCTAGAGACCATCACGTAAAACCAAACTATGTGAAACTCAATTCAAGACTTGAATTCATGCGGTAAGTAGTTCATATTTATTTACTGATGATATTGCATCAACAAACTGGTCAAGAAAGTAATTTCAGTTTTTTAGATATTCTATTTGGCATATAAATAGCTCATAAATTGGTTTAAGCAATTTTGCAGTTGTCTTTCCGTTTACAAATGTAAATAATTATCAATTTAGTCTACATATTGCATATATCTTACGTTTAGTGTTTATAAAGCTACATGTATATATAGCCTCTTATGCGGCAGTGATCATAGGAGAAGATACTAGAAAACTGCCATCTCTAGAAATGTGGATATTAAGAAGAATAATTATTTTAAAATAAGAAATTGAGAGACACAATTTTGACAAAGAGTTGATAAAAGCGGAAGTAAAAAGCTAGCAAAGCTAAGGCTAACGTCAATTTCCTCACTCGAAAGCGATGTCAGTGACGGGAGAGCCCAAGATTTGAACCCCGCACATACTGATCTGCTGTCGAGTATCTGACCGAATTCGCCACTGGCTCCAGCCAGTGGCGAAGTCGGTAAGATACTCCTAAGTCGGCAAGTGGAATAGATGGATAAGATCTTTCTATAAAAATGATAGAAATGAATGAGAGATGTAGTAGACAGAAAGAAGGAAAGAAAGTCTGAGAACAAAAACTATTAAAACTAGCGGATGAATTGATAATTGATACGTATTTATGATACTAATCATAAAAAATTTAACGTTCGTTTCCTCATACAGAGATGATTTCAGGGACGCCCCCATCACATGTCGCTACAAATCAATTCACACCAAACGATCTAAAATACATGTGCTAATGAGAAAGAAAAGGATCCTACACAGTACCGGTCCGGTGATCAAAAAGCAGTCAGGCAAGATTAAAAAAGTCTATGTTGATAGGAGATGTGTTTTCAATCTACAACTGAAAGTAGAAGTAGTAGAACATGAGCGAAGATCAGGAGGCATAGAGTTCCAAACCGTAAAAGCTGAGAAAGGAAATGAACGTCTACCTAACAAAGTGAGAATATTAGGAATTTTGAGTCGTTTGGCATCGATCGGAAGAGAAGGTTGATATTAGATTAGGAGATCAGAAAGGTAAATGTTTACTAACGAGAAGTGTTTTGAAAGTTAACAGAGCAATTTTATACTTAATTCTTTGAACCACAGGAAGCCAATGAAGGTTATTAAGAAAGAACTAGAGGTGGCCCGAAGCCTTGAGGACACATTCACATAAGAAGTGAAAATAGAGACTAGTAAACATGGAGGAAAAGAGCCATGTCGTGTGCCTACCATACGGTGTACTGAGAGAACGAAAAATATATGTATGTCTAGAGAATGAAATATAAATGCATTATACTTGCAAGTAGTCTATATTCAAAAGATGCATATATAATGCTGCTTCAGGTTTTGTTTGTCATTGTACTAGAAACTGGAAAAAGTTGAGAATATTTCGTATTTCGATATTAAGCGACGGAGACGGAGCAAAATGTATTATTTAATATTCACTAGCGGCTTCTACATCAACACAGCACTAATCAGTTTCCTGGATAAATGCGCTCAATGGCGATGTTTGCTTAGGAACCACGAAATGAAGAAAGTCCATCAGGGAACGTATTGCAGATAAACCTAGCACGTGACGATAGCAGACAAATTAAGTCG
The DNA here is from genome assembly GCA_905160935.1 of Enchytraeus crypticus. NCBI lineage: Eukaryota > Metazoa > Annelida > Clitellata > Enchytraeida > Enchytraeidae > Enchytraeus > Enchytraeus crypticus. The sequence goes on from CAJHZI010000463.1 coordinate 1,976,307, forward strand.
AGCTGTGAGGAAGCGTTGGGTAAACAACTCGTTGACAAGTTATTCATTCAATGTTTCCTTTATACAATGCAATTTACATCTTTGTCAATATACACTATGACATTTATCCACCGACCAGAAACCATTATTACGATCATATTTTCTGCTTATAGATCGAACGGTAAAACTGTTATGCTTGTGTGTTATGTTATATACAGCATACTGATTAGAGAAGTTTGTTAAGTCCGTATTTCAGAAAAATTATAACTTATAATTTATTAATATAACAATTTGATTACATTTTTATGTATGAAAATGAGATGTCTCTTTTCTCAAATGCTGAAGTTGAAACGAAACTGCTTACTGCGCCACTTTATTTAAGAGTATGAGCAATTATTATACATTATTGATACCTATGCCTGAATTAACGACCTCTTCTCATCATTACAAGTTGTGTTCATATAAATAATCCGCACCATCATCCGATACAACATTCGTAATCATGAGCGTGAGCCATTCGCCACTTCCTAATAGGACTATTTAAAGAAGGTTGTTAAATAATTGAATTATTTAGTGGCCAAAGAATTAAATGCTCTAATGGGCGACAACTAATAATTATTACCGAAATATTTCCGACTCATCTCGGTATATATAATTAATGCTCTTTATTTAAAATTTTACATTAAATTTATTATTTCAATTATAATATTTGATCGTGTTTTATCAGGAACGCGGGCGAATACGGCAGTGGGAAACTACCGATGAAAAACATTAGTTTTATCATACTTAAAGGAATTATTATAAAGGTTTGATAAAAGCACAGTTATGTATCTAATGTGGGTTTAACGAAAACGTCAGAAGTCTGAAGGGTTTCTCTTCAAGTCATGTATAGCGGTGAACAATCTTGAATTGTAAACGGCCGAGATTTTACTCTCTATCAGCTACATCGGGAATTGATTCCAGGAGAGAGCAGGAACAGAAATGTAACAACAAAAACAACAATTAGAGTGCTACAGTCATCAATGACAACATCGAGCACTATTGAGACAAAATCAAGCAGGCGAGCAAATAGAAGGTCCAAAAACGGTGCAAATTCCAAAATCCAGATAATCAGTCCAAAGTAAAGGAAATTAAAGAAAAGGAGGTTTAGGCGCAGGTCGCTGCTCATGGACACTGGATGGAAAAGAGAGATGGAAAAGATAGGTCTTCAACTGCCTGTGTAACTGCTCATAGGAAAGCCAAGGCCGATGTGCTTCAAATGAAGATTTCCGAAGATTAGATGGAAGAGAATTCCAGATCTGCGGTGCAGCATGCTGGAAAGAACGATTAGATAGCTTAGAGCGCGAAGGTAAGCTAGGTCTCGTAAGAGTAATTAATTTAGAAGACCGAGTAATTAATTTAGAAGACCGAAACATTTTATAACATTACCTAACGAACTTACACACTGATCTATTAAGACATTTATATGACTGCATGTATAATCCAGTTGCTTGGACCTTTCAATCGGCAGACCAACTGGAAAAAATATTTTTGTCATTTCACCCAACAACTCATTTGAATATATCGTATCGCTTAATTTTATTCCTACGCAAGGCCGTAAGGCTATAAATATTTATTTGCTGACCAGGACTCAAGAAAAATATGTGATAACTTACTGATTAAATTGGAAAAATTCAATTACGGTAATTTCCATTCATTTTATCGACGCTATTCAAATAACATATACTCAACGCTTGCCTGATGCTGTGTCATTGAATAAAGATATATATGAGATCATCAGAAAATTGAGCTGTCTCGTAAAACAAATCTGTAAGTAAAATTTAAAAAAGCTAATGTTAACGACAGTTTCCTCACTCGAAAGCGCTGTCAGTGACGGGCGAGTCCAGGATTTGAACCCCGCACATACTGATCCGCGATCGAATATCTTACCGACATCGACACTCGCTCCAGGTCGTGGCGATGTCGTAGCGAGTGGCGTTGTCGGTAATTGAAGTCTTAACAAAAGCTGAGTGTGGACAGGATACGTAAAGGCATATTACTCAATTTGAAGTTCAACATAGAAGTAATGTATTAAGTCGCGCTCATGTTAAGTTCACATAGAAATAATGTATTAAGTCGCGCTCATGTTAAGTTCACATAGAGATAATGTATTAAGTCAAACCTGGTCGCTGGAGAGAACGCAGAGTTGCTGACGATGTCTGCTGTGGTCTAGATGTAATATCTTACTGTCACTGACTCTCAAACTACCAAACTCTCTAGCAGTCGTCATCGTTTCAATGACAACCTAAAGTAATAGCAATATGTATCATTAAAGCTAGACGATTTTAAAGAAAACCCTGTCACAGAAATTAAATAATAAGCTTCAACTATTTATGCGTGTCATAATTATACATAAACTCAGTACTTATTTTGGTTAATTTTGTGATGTGCGCCATTTAAGTACCGACAATTGCGTAACTGTTACCGATGGATTGAAATTTGAAGTAAATATTGTAATATTTCATGGAAATTTACTTTCTTAATATATCTTAAATTAGTTAGAATTTAAATTTTCTATCCTATATTCGTCCTCACTCCTCTCTATTCTGTTAAATCTATTATATTTCGTAATAGCAATTACTCAACTCTGGACCTCAATAGATGTCGCGGAGCACTCAATAAAGGTAAGGTTCATTTGAATTAGTTTATATTCACGTTGTTGCTAGGAGATGCAGTTAATAAGGGACTCTGATGCTAAGGGGCGCTATTTTCCAGTGATGCTGTTACCAAGAGATACTGTTGCCAAGGAGTGCTGTTGCTAACGGATGCTGTTTTGATGGACTATTGTTTTCTAGGGAGTTGTGAGATGAATATCTACGGAGGAGTCTAGTGACAGTTATCGTAAATCTAAGTCCTTATCGTTTGATCTCTTGCGGCAGAGCGGTCCAGTGCGGGCTGTGCTAAAACACTGCTGGAAAAACTGACAGAAATACATCCTTAGAGATTCAATTTATGCCATTAACCAATGCGTCAGCGGAATCTCATTAATATTTAATGTTTAATAGAATATATCATGCAAACGCATCTGTATGCTGTACAACAGTTACCTACCGTAAAACAAGCAATATACAAATTCAATTTTAACATGTAATTATCAAAATATAACCATGAGAGACAAAGCTACAATATAGAGAGGGAGAATGTTGTGCAAGTATTCGATGTTATATACAAAATATATCTGATTATTAGCTCAGCGTAAGCTTATATAAAGCCGCAATTTCGTAAAAATGATCCAAAAATCAGCGTTGAAAAACATTATTATGCAAATAAACATGACATTACTTTTTTTAGTTTACATTATAATTACTATAAGTGTTATAATAATTATAATTTGTAATATTTTACGGTCTTAACCAATTCGTAATCAGATTGAGCCTAATCCTGACCGGTCCGTTATTGCGGATCGTTAAGTGGGCTTAAGAACTTGTGTTAATCTTTCACTGATCTCTTAAAGGGAGAAGAAAAGCAAGATTTTAACCAATTCTAGCCTCTCTATATATATATATATATATATATATATATATATATATATATAATATATATAGATATATATATATATATAGTATACACACACGCACACACACACACACACACACACATATATATATATATATATATATATATATATATATATATATAAATACAGAACGACAGAGAGGTGGAACATTAGACTGGAGCGGCTCTGATGTTTTATATTCACTTCCGCCAGCGTTACCACTTCACACGTAAAAGCCTCGAGTGTTGCACTATAGATGCTGTAATTGAAATACCCGGCACGTATTTTCCGTAATTATATAAATTATCAACTAACGAGAGTCATTAGGGTTTTCAGTCGATCAGCCAAGTCCCTCTCCGCAGTCAACAATACATGCTTCTAGCATTCTATGCAGTTCTCTCCATCTCTCTCTCTCTCTCTCTCTCTATCACTCTTTCTCTCTCTCTCGGTTTCTCTCTCTCTTTCTCTCTCTCTCTCTCTCTCTCTCTCTTTCTCTATCTCGCTGTCTATATTTTCATTGAATAATTTAGTCTCTAAAAATAGATTCACTTACGGTTAATAATCTCATTATTTATTTATTTCTTATATTATCCAGTCTTGTTTTTTATGAATAGATTTGAAATTGAAGTAGAGGATAGAAATATACTGAACTGCTGTATATATCATGGACCGGCCAATGGGTATTACAGTGTAAGGTATCTCAATATGAACATAGTTTTATCCAGACATCTATCAATCAATCAAAAATAAAACAGTCTCCGTATCAACCGGAGTACAGAATATTCACGTTTAGCCATAACTGTAGTAATAGCAATAATGAAACATTTAGTAGTCTGTATATCAGTCAGATAATATAGCAGAATTAAATTGAATTCTGAATTGGAAAAATAAGATAACACAATTGATTTACTTTGTCACATAAACCAGATTACCGTTCACTAACACTAAAATTAAATAAGAACTAACTATAAAACTAAAATTAAATTAGTGAATCAGTTTATCGGCTACTGAGTCGAAGATTCTCTGTAGATAGATTACATCGTCTGTTTTACTTTACCATTGTAACTCTACTACGCGCAGGCAGACAAACCACTACAGTTGTGTTAGTTCTTCTTATTCCAGTTCATGATTACGAATTAAACTTATTTAAATTCTGATAGTTTTCAAGTCAGGAATATCTGAGCATATACTTAGCTAAAGATTACGTTGCTAGTACTATGAAATACAAATGCAATCTAGGTAGTAAAGTTACTGACATGGCAGTAGCAAAGTGGATAGAGACCTTCGATAAGCTCAATTGATTCAAAGGGTCGGTGATCAAACACGGGGATTATAAATTATTACGTACAATGTTAGTAATCTTTGCTAGAGTGCATATAATCAACGTCGGGTAGATAAATTTCGTATATGAAAATACGAAGTCTCTCTCTCTCAGTGCGCTGCCTACTGGCAGGTCCATGATATATACCGCCTCCACTCACCTCTAGATTCCGTTTTCCTCTTCAAACATGTCCACATACGAGTGGAGCTTTAAATCATCTAACATTTCTTTTGATATACCATTATTCATGGGGGATTCTGCGTGTGATGAGGTGGTCCCCTTATGCCTTCCTCAGCTTCGACTAGCATTTGCTGGGCAGAAATACGAAGCATAAAACATTTATATCGTTTCGTGAGCTTTTCATAGGCAAAGTGAATTAATCAGATGAAGAGCAGAAATTTCACCAAAAACAAGAATAAAATAATAATAATAATAATAACAACAACAATAATAATAATAATAGTAAAGGTTAACGTCCGTTTTCGATAAAGCTAGTTGTAAGGGGGAGTACAGCCGAATTCAGTGTATTCATGCTCTCATACGGATATCACATATCATAACTCCGCCATCCAATTGATAAACAAGGAAATATATATTGTTGCTTTAAATACTAATGCTGATATCGGTTTTTATAACAATTCAACTTCGTCATGCTCAACTCAAAGATAGGATTAACTTTAAAATACAATTCAGATGAGCAAGTAAGGAGTAAGCATGGGCATCGTGAAGTATAGTGTAGATAAACATGGAGATAACCTTTGGTACGCGTGTGAGTTGCTCTAACCTTTGAAGAATATTTAATGCTCTCTTTATTCAGAAGATAATGAGAAAAAGGAATTTAATGAAAGAATATTAAATATACACGTACGCTTTTTATGTATCCAGCATCGGTCCCAATGTAAATAACAGTGTAATCACCGACGTGGTCTGATGTAACGGCTGTGACATTTTTTGCATCCAGTATAAGAGCAGCCTGTGCTGTGACTGGGTGCCTGCCCTGGACTGGGTGATTAACGTCATGCTCACCGCAGTAATCGTCGTCTATCTGAAACGGCTGAGAAAAAATGATGCAATTTGAAACAGTGTTTCTGATTAACCAAATTATAAAAATGTTATTGGGAATTTTAATAGGCACGAGCTTCAAATTCAAAAACGTATTCGAAGAAACAAGTACCATTAAATGATACAAAAAGTTGTAAAACGAACCTTAACGTCTGTTTCCGTACATTGTCGGTTAGTGTTAGAAACTTTTGGGCTAAGATTCGAAGCGATGGCCTCCTGCTTCTCAGGAAAACGTACTATCTATTCGGCCAACGAACTGTTAAATTAATATCTATTTATTGAACTATCTGTTGAATGGGCATGATAAGTTGCGCATAAAACTGCAGCACAGTAGGCACAAGGTTCAAGATCAATACTCACCTAATCGCTGATATGCCTTCGAGGCAGAGTGCTGGAGTTAGAAATTGCTTTAGCCTTTAATTGTTTAGGTTTTAGCCTTTGACTTTTTAGGAGTTTTTAAACTCCTTATTTGCATAAATATTTTCTGAATACCGTGACCTCTCCTCTGATTTAGGAAACAGACGTTAAATACAGAGCTTGATATTTTGACTGATTGATTGCTCAATTTATAGATTGGATAACTTGATAGACGATCAGCACTGTATTTTCGGGAAATATTGAAAGATTGCCAATAAATCACGCTATTCTTTCACCGTCTAAATGTTAGCTACTTCAATATTCCAAAAATTCGTTAAATGATGAGTTTGGTATCTTCGAGCTCATATAGTTGTGCCCATTTACCGTGTGACAAGTTTAGCGTGATTTTACTTTTGTGATGATCGAATTATTGAAAACTGGAAAGGACTTCAATCAATTAATTAATATGCGTATGTGATAATTAGAACTGCGCCTCTTCGATCATTAAATTGGAGTTAAGTTTAGTTACAATAAATAATTACTGGCTGGAGCCATAGGCGAAGTTGGTAAGAAACTCGACCGCGGATCAGTATCTGCGGGGTTCAAATCCTCGGCTCGCCGGTCACTGACATCGCTTTCGAGTGAAGAAGCTGACGTTAACCTTATATATACCAGCATTACCAGCTTTTAATAAATAATTACCGTTTTGAAGCAAGGCCTCGGCTGCACGAGATGATCTGGTCCAGTGTTACCAATGCCTCTGAAGCACTCTTGAATTGTTTCAGTGAATTTTCTCCTGATGTCGCTCATAACAAACAAACAAACAGCCGATGCCTCGGTGGGAGCAGTCCCGGAGGTCCTGTTGGAGAATATTCCAATCAGTATCTGATCCGTATCCGTACGGAATCCGGGTCCGTGTGAGAGTCCGAGTTTCTGGAAGAGTTTTATTCCAGGTTGCACAACAGTAGCTGCGGAAAGTACATCGAAATTGTATTCGTTGTGACTACACGTGATAGGCAGCTCTGTGTAGGAGTTCATTGTGGAATCTCCCTGGCAGACTCTAGCAATCCGCGTGTGATACGAATGGGAGTCTGTCGCCATAACGGAAGTCCTCTGGACTGCCAGGAAGTAGCTGAATCCCTGAGAGCTCATCCCGTAGACGAACTTGATTCTAAATAGATCCCGATGCTGAACCTCTACTTCAACTCGTGAGGGGTTTAGAATATCATCAGCTACTAGATGGAAGTTGTGAAGATTTCTCATAGATATAGCTGGAATGAAATCCCTATAAGCAGGAAGTCCTTCAGTTCCTCGAGTGGCGGCCACGTATAGAACGTTTGTGCTCGCAGGATTAGGAGGTCCCGGAGCAACGAACATAACCACCGAGGAGTGGTTGTCGTTGGGAACAACCAAAGACCACACAGGTGGATCTGACAAATGAATGTTATCCAGAATTAGACGATCGCAATGACCCTGATATAGATTTACGCAATGAATAAGACGATTGTTTCTATAGTCAATCAGCAACGCCTTGCTGAATGAATCTGTGGAAACCTTTCGATATCTCTCGCAGTTGGAACTTGGACAGAAGCATTCACTCGAAGGCGGAGGACAGTATGGACTATCATCCCGAGGTCCAGTCGTCACAGATTCTATCAGATGTAGGGATCTGTTTAATCGATACAGATGATTCCTGGCTGAGAGATAGATATTCTCTGATACTGAATCCACAACCATCCTCTCAAATGTCGTATCCTTTTTGGTGGAGCCAGTAAATGATGCTATTTTTGACCACTGAAGTTCTGCATTGGAGCCTAGAACTTCCAACAATATCAATGAGAGCAGGACAGAACTTAGAGTTGATCGAGTACACAGTAGCATATTGAGGCTTTGAGAAATTATATAGAAATTATATATTCCATGAATTCCATTTGTATGAGCCCCTGTACATCAAATTTACACTGATATAATTATGTAACATCTTCTGAAATTAATGTATACACAAACCTTCATACATGCATTCAAATGAAATAATCTACCAATTTGAAGTTCAACCTGTTCAGATATAACCATAAATAGTTGGAGACAGTACCATAAATCTGTACCGTTAGCTTTAAATGCAAATGTAATCGTAATTTGGCAGTGTGTAAAGGGATTTGTTGCAGGTTTGATATGAATTCGCCATGACATTGGCCCGTATTTAATCTTATACATGTATATCCTTCACAAACGTTCAAAGATAATGCCTTGGTGTTCAAATCAGCTCACTTTTACTGAACTTCGTATGCTCTCTCTAAGATTTGACTTTATGCTTACCTTAATTTTTTACAAGAGCTAAAACCAAGTTTTCTTGGAATATACTAATAATTAATAATATTAATAGTAATAATAATAAGTAACTTTATATATGCACTGCTTTATTCAATATGCAACAGTACAGCTACAAGTGCAATTAATTGTATGCTCGATCGACTACTTCCACTATTTTCAATTTCTGTAGTACGTTGAAGACGCAAATCATGTCACTATAGATTTATATAATCTTGTCTGCCTTTATTTTTTATCACCGGAGCGGCCTGTATACGATCTCTAGTCTTCTCTTATGAACACATTTTTCTACGCGATTTGGTGAATCGATTTGTAGTAACATGTGATGAGGGACATATCTATTACCATCCTTTTATGAGGAAACGGGCGTTACATCTTTACAATATGTGTATCGCTCCTAGATAATGATATCACGCCATTTTATGTTCTTTTTAAATCACATTTTAGTTTAAACTCACGACTAACTGGCTGACATTACCGTGCTCTATGTTGAAATGGACAATGGTTAGACTATAATTGTGTTTCATGTTGTAATAAGTTGAAACCAACGTTCACTTAAGAATTAAACAAATAAAATTAGGAATAATTGTGAACTTCTGGAGTCTACGTATAAAAAACAATTTCTAATTTACCCTTTGGCCTAAATAGGCCTGGAAGGCTTATGACCATAAACCGATACATGCACGGTTTATCAAAATACGCCACAGGCCTACAAAATTGATTAATCGAGATTTAGATTAAGTGCTACTGGGTGAATTTGCATATAGGTTGACAAATGATTCATTCCCTAATGCAGCTCGGGATCAAATCTTACGGATTAATTCTGAAGCGACTCTTCCGCCAATCCGTGGTAAGCAGATGATTTGTATCCGCAGTGTATGGAACCTCATGGAATTTTCTCCTGTTCCTGACAGTTGATTTTGAGAAATGACTTTCCATCTTTCAAGCCTCGATCTCTTCAATATTTTCTTTACAAGTTAAAGCACATCAATAAATCACGAAATCAATACAGTGAAGCTCAAGAATCCGCAGACTCCCCAGGGAGACCAATGAACCACAGAGAGCGTATTTAAACAGACAAGAGACAGGTCTAGTTATTTACAATTAGTTTTCTCGCACGGTTCATATTACAAAGCCGACTTTACGGTATACGAAGAAAAAATGCATTTTATGTCAATAAGACGTAAAAGCAAACATAAATGCTATTAAGACATCGAGCGGATATTAGGAGCTCTGTTAGAATTTCAATCTTTTCAATAGATTGTTTGATTGTGGAGACAGTTGATAAACTAACAAGATGAACGGCTATGGTTGATTGATTCTCTAACGCCATTGGCCTGTTTAAAGCAGCTGCAAAAGTTTAAAATGGCCGAAAGACTACAGTAGCTCTTTGAACTAATTCATTATCTATTTTACATTTTAGTTATAAAGGTATCATATTATTCGATACAATTCAGTTAAGAGACGTGTTTATGATATGCATGTATATCAGTAATAGGCGAATTGACTATATGGTTGGGCTTTCCATAATAATTTTCCACTGTTGGATAATTATAACTTAGTTGGAGATATAGCGACCGAAAAGCTAAAATTAATTAGAAAATCTGATTAATACGATTATCAAGAAAGACACTGGAAATAGGCTTCAAGAAGTGTTATCTTTTTTGCTATTCTCCAGGCCCGATCTCTATACAGAGCAGCTACCTATTTCAATAAACTATAAAAACTGGCGCCATTGCTATAAGAGTAAAGCTGATTCTTGACTGATTGCAAAAATAGTTGGATGAGGTTGGCAAAGGAGAGGGGGTGAGCTAGTAAGAGTTTAGGGTGGAGAGATTTGTTAGGGGAACGTGAACTCACATTACTCAGGTCAATGGATTCTTGATAAAATCAGATTTCCTCGTGAGTTAAAAATATCTGCAAAATCTCGACTTTCTAAAAGAACTTGACGTAACGTTTACACCCAAGAATAAAATTAATCGCTGAATTAGGCCTATATGGTATATATGAATATATACACTGTATGTAATACTCTTTATACATGTATTATAGGTACGTATTGTATCGTATACTGTGTATAAATAATTTATTGTATACAGTATGTATGTGTATATATATATATATATATATATATATATATATATATATATATATATACATGTATATATATACATACATATATATATATATACATATATATATATAGTATATAAATATATATACAAAGAAATATTTGTATAGTATAAAAAACATATATAATTATTATTCACCGTCTGCTGACAAACTCCATAAAGGTATTCCATCAATCAATAGGCCAATCTCTTAACAAAGGGCTATGCCTTCTCTACACTTTAACTTAGCATTGGCAATTACAGCTTAATAATAATGGCTTCTGAGGTGATTTTAAGTTGCTGCCGTTCTTCTTCCGTGCTTTTTTTACTACACGTACATTTTGCGACTATTATTCTTTCTATTTCTCATTGGCTCGGACACAACACCAGGAAATTCAAAAACTCCTCCGTCTATCCTCTGCTTTGTTATCCTCTGCTATGTTATCCTCCTCTATGTTATCATCTTCTATGTTATCTTCTGCTATGTTATCCTCTTCTATATTATCTATAATATATTATATATATATATATATATATATATATATATATATATATATATATATATATATATATATATATACTACCTTCTGCTATGTTTTCCTCCCCTACGTCATCCTCTGATATGTTCTCCTCTGCTTTGTTTTTCTCTGGTATGTTATCCTTTGCCATGTTATCTGTATGCTGTCATCAACTGTACTACGTTTGCTATGCACCCTCTGTTATGCTATCATATATGCTATCCTTTGCTATACTATACTTTACTCTGCTATTCACTGTTATGCTTACTTTTCAAATCCTCTTCCTTTGACTCGGTGTTCCTCTGGTCATTTCCATTTCATTCTTCCTATATTAAATCTTACAGCACTCCATCCCATTGTGGCATGTCCCATTGAGTTTTCTTTATGTATGTTGCGACATTTACTCACTATGTGTTTGTATTAACTTGAATCAGAACATACCTATAAGTAATTCATCTATGTAGAATCATCATCTATGTAGAACATCCATATGCAATTCTTGCGTCTATGCAATCGACATCATAGCCATAATTTCCAATTCTTCCTGATATCCTCTTTCCTCAAAACTATATGGAAATGTTGCCCACGTTAATATTTAAACAATCTTTATGTCAATATTTATGTACGACACCACACAGGCACTGATTCACGCGGTGCTATGATCTCTACGACACCACACAGGCACTGATTCACGCGGTGCTATGATCTCTACGACACTAGACTGGCACTGATTCACACGGTGCTATGATCTCTACGACACCAGATTGGCACTGATTCACACGGTGCTATGATCTCTACGACACCAGATTGGCACTGATTCACACGGTGCTATGATCTGTACGACACCAGACTGGCAATGATTCAAACGGTGCTGTGATCTGTACGACACCAGGCACTGATCCACGCGGTTCTATGATCTCTACGACACCAGATTGGCACTGATTCACGCGGTGCTATGATCGAGCCACTTTACGCGATTCCTGCTTGAATTCACGAGAAGCGAAATGCAATAATTCTCGACCGGTCACTGGAGACTCATAATGCTCAACAATCCGGCAGATCTGCGCTCCCTATTGACGTCTCGCTTGCTCAGCTGTCTCCTGCACACACAGAGATTGCTCTCTCGCTCTCCTTGTGACGATCAGTGTGTCTCTAACTGCGTATCTCTAGTGTGTCTCTAACTGCATGTCTCTAGTGTGTCTCTCACTGCGTGTCTCTAGTGTGTCTCTAACTGCGTGTCTATATTCCTAGATGACTGCGTGACAGGTAACCTTCATCAGTTTGACATTTTGTATACTTTTTAATGATTACTCATATTTATCCAGATAATCTAATAATGTGCTGAAATAACAATAATCTTATTAAAAGTCTATAATGTTCTATAGAATTATATTTTAACGGCTCCTAACATTTTATGAAGACGACTGCGAACGTTATAGCTTTGTTTTAATTTCGCCAACCGAATGGCAAACATAATTACAAGCAAAAATAATAATTCCCAAAGCCTATGCATATATGAAATAAACTTGTGACAGAAAACGAAACTTACGACAGCTTTTCTCTCAGATTCTAACATTTCATGAACTATTCACTAACGTTTAGCTATTGAATTAACCGCTAACGGTTTAACAGCTGTTATAACTCGAGGAAGCAGTAAAGCGCTGCATTGCGGCGAACCAGAGTGAAATATTCATTGTCTCTGTGAGAGGATTATACGTGACACTGCAGTGAGACTGGCAGCTGGATAAATATCTAATAACTGACGTTCCGCTCTAACTTCATTATTTCTTAAGTTAAAGAGAAATAATTGACGTCGCTTAACCTTTCTGCAGTCTAACTTAATTAAGCGATACGATGTATTGGTCAGTATTTTGCGCTTTAAAAGCTAGACTCTACATAGAGTCATATGGTTATATATGGTTATATTGCTTTTAGGGCTAATAACATCAATCATCATCGTTTATTTATTTCAGACATTCAAACAGTCCATATGCATATTTCAGGATAAATAAAATAAAAGAAAGTAAGACATAGAATTTAACATCCGCTACTAATATACTGGTCAATCGTAGATGCACGTTCTACATAGCATTGTCAATAGAAGATCAATGTCAACATGTTCATAGATTACCGTAACACTATCTTTCTGAAACCTAAGGTTTTACAACGCATAAAATACTGCTCAAACTAGAGAAAATCTTAAGTTCTTATTCATTGGCATCATCAACATCTTCTTTATTTAGCTCTCACTTTGAAAGTTCAGCTCTAGATGTGTCAATTCTCCAGCTTCCCAGTCCAAACAAGGGAAACTATTACACTTTTAACATATTATATTTTTCTTATATTCCGAAGTTATAGAAGTGAGCCATACGTTCGATTGGAATTTGTTTTTGTTTTCAATGCAACAGTGAAAGTTGTTTTAACGTTCATTAAAGAGTCGGAAAATGTTATTTATAGTTAAATGTTCGTTTGTAAATTATTTTCACTAAGAGCCTAAGATGAAGTTAAGTCTTATCATTACTTTAAGCCTTTAGATCAATTAATCAGTGCATAAGAAATTAACGTCCGGTTCCTCACCATAAGGCAATGTCACGAAGGTTAGATCAATTATGCAGCGAAGTTATAGATGTCGAAACACTTGTACTGTATGCATCAAGCTATGTTACATTTCAGAAACTAGTTAGTGAGGTACTACAAGTGCTTAATTTCTAGACAGTAATAGTGCTTAAGTTCTAGTCAGTCAGGCAATACAAGTGCTTAAGTTCTAGTCAGTCAGGCAATACAAGTGCTTAAGTTCTAGTCAGTCAGGCAGTACAAGTGCTTAAGTTCTAGTCAGTCAGGCAGTACAAGTGCTTAAGTTCTAGTCAGTCAGGGAGTACAAGTGCTTAAGTTCCAGTCAGTCAGGCAGTACAATTGCTAAAATTCTAGTCAGTGAGGTAGTACAAGTGTTTAAGTTCTAGTCAGTCAGGGAATACAAGTGCTTAAGTTCTAGTCAGTCAGGCAGTACAAGTGCTTAAGTTGTGCTCGAGAGGCAATCATTGATAAAAGTTGACTAAAATGTGCACCTCGCGAGTGCCTGAAATCGATTGCTCGAGTTGTGAGGATAAAGGAAGGCGTCGTAATCTTGTCAGCTACCGGTCCGCCTCTCATCTAATTATCCTTCTCTCGAACTTTTTCATTCCTTACTCCGTTACCTCGGACTTCTATCATGTCTTTCATTCTTCTTCATTTCTCTTCAATTGCATCAACAACAATTTCACTTCATCGATGTTTCTTGAATGTAGACATTGAGAGAAAGAAGAGTTGAAATCTTTGCAGACTGCGACCTGCCAGATATCATTTCCAATGCACAGTATGAATAACAATAAAACAGTTTGTAGAAAGAAGAATACCTTTAATAATACTAATACAACTGAAATATTATTTCCTACTTAGTTCTTGCTCGTATTTTGTCCAGATTGCTATGTAATTTAACTAACATAGATAGCCCCTGTAGCAATTGGCGCCTAAAAGCAGGAGGTGATGAAAAAATTTGAAACTGCTTCGGATTTCAGTTACTCAAGAAAAAGGAAGCAGTGGGATTTAATAAAAATAAGACCTCAATGACCGGACAACCTTTGTAATAGATAAAGACCTTCAAAGTAAGCGTGAAAACAGAACTAAAAGTACATGTATGTGTCATGGACTGGCTATTGTAGAACATTCGAAAGAGATTGCTACATGCATATAGGAGCTCAATTTCCCCTCTGGTATCTACTTCAATTACGAGGACCGATGAGAACTATACATTGCACATGATGTGAGGCTAGTTTTGGAAATTCTATTAATGTTATCTTTAGCATTAGCGTACAACTTTTTTGTTATACTTGAATTAATCTTTCTGATTAATAATTATAACGAAATCAATTCTATTCGAGTCAGGGGCAAAGTTCATGAGCGGTAGATGAGAACAGGATGGGTCAAGACTCGAGGGTCCCATAACTATCCACAAATTTCTTTCTCCACACGGGCTTCCTATTGACAACAACTAAAGTTGCACAGCGTTACTGTTAGTGTGCAAGTATTGGCTAAGCTGTATCAGTATAGTTGTAACTTTACATAGCCCAATACATATCCCAATGTAGCATTGCATCAATATAGCATAACATTTCAATCAGTCTACATAGCATTGAACAGCTGTACAGTTTAATACATAACTAAGGTTTGACTAATTGATTCATATTAGTTATTGCAAAGGTTAAGTAATTTCAAAGTATTAAATATAGCCTAAGGCCAAGTTTTACGTTAGTTATCTGACTTTAAATTAATTACGTTTCGTTGAATTAAAAGACAAAGTTATGCTATACTTCTACTTGATCTATCATACTATTTCATTAAGTTTAAGTATTATAAAACTAACCTAAATCTCTTTAAAACTTGTTTACTATTGAAAGGCATACCACGGCCATGAAAATTTCTACTGCATTTACAAACAACGCTGATTCAAGAGTTTTACAGTAATTTCACTAAATGATATGCCAATGTGATTAATGTTTTTTAGTAATGAGATTTCAAAATATTTCAATCATTTTCTGAGAATGAAAGTAACATTCACAACTCAGAACTGTCATGAAGTTCTACAGGCAGTTATTTTACAAGATAATAAATTTATTTTTCTAACACTAAAGCACTTATTAAAATTTTAATTAACTTCCTTTCGCAATCATATGTACGCACAACGTTGGTTTGACTAGCCTTAACTAAGCTATCATTCCTAACATATTAGAGTCTTCTTTCGCAATAACTGGTAATGTATCCATCTTAAGATAGCATTTAGCGTGTTTAACGCCGACTTTCGTAATAACCGCAAAACAACATTACTTGCAGTAGTTTATTGAATATTTGCTCGTGAAAGCGACTTTAAGGGTAACCAATTTAAAAAGATTTCAAAGTCAACATATTCCCTTAATTTGCAACTTCTATCTGGGTCATTAAGACGTTGAATTGAATTGCATATACATGTACATAGGCTTATGCATGTAATTCAATATCTGCATAATAGCTTTGAAATCATATTTCACAATTCATTATGCAAAAATTAAATATATTCTGGCTACAAATAATTCCTCCTGCTATATATCACTATAATGTTGCGAACTCGATTTGCAGCAGATCGCTTCAGCTATGTGTAATGATATTCAAAACAAATTGCTATAAAGGAAGACTGCCATCTTTCCGGGAAGTTCTCAACCCTCCAGACATCACTATGTAAACACGTGCGTCGAGTAGTGACTGGTTGAGCTAGCACGCTCATATATCCTTATCATGCTCTATGTTACACTATGTGCCGAACAAAACTCTACCATCACAGGAAAAAATATACAAAAGTTTAAGAAAGATCATTTATGAGCTATTTATAATTATATTGTTTTTCAATAAAAACTTACGGCGTTTGCCGTAATTCCCATAAATTAATAGACCCATCATCATCATCATCTTTCCTTGAATCCCAGTTTAACTAGGGTCGGGATGCGAATAGACTGTCTCAAATTCTCTCTGTCCTAAATCATATCATCAGTAAATCCCCTATTTGGGACTTTTCCATTCGTTTAAATTTTGTAGCAATTTCTGTAGCCTAGGCGCTCACCAACCGAATGCCCTTTCTGACGTTGGTATGGATCTTAGTGCTTTAGTCGCCTTCTACGACACTTGCAGTCACCGGTTAGTCAATTCTTCAAACAACCCGAACACAACACGGGATGAACGGAAATAGAGATCCTCCACAGATGGTGCTTACATAATATATATATAATTAACAGGCCTAATTTATTATCAATTACTCTTAATTAAATAAATGACTAGTATGAAGTCTAACACCGATAAGGTTTTATACTTTCAGAAAAGCTGTACCATACATTAAATTACAGCTGTATGATAGAAGTAATATATGCAACATGTACTATATGGCTTCATGTACACGTGGTGATTGAAAGGCTTATCTAAATTATAATTTATTGCTAATTTATTGCTGACTGTATCTGGAAAATGTATAGTAGAAAAGATTTAAAGCTCCTTAGGGATCTCAGACTGGACCCGTACAAGCAAGTTACAGCTGACGACGTTTTCTTAACTTCTCTTTTAACGTTTTCTTTCGTTTAACTTTTAGTTGGGTATCTTTTCTTATCGGGTGATATTATTTCATTTGTTTTCGGTTGCAATAAATTAGCCTTGATTTTACTTTCTACGAGATATATTGATTGCCCATTTCAATTAACATTTAACCTAACCTTCACCACTTCATAGACTGATATATACTATAGAGATCCAAGCTTCGCATAGATCTGTTTGGAAACATTCAATGGATTATTCAGTTTGCAAAACTATGTGCATTGCAATACACTGGTAACCGATAATTACATTTACGTTGCTGAAAGCATAGAACTTTATAGACGCCAGACTTTCTAATATTTATTTATTTAATAAAAGGTATTGATCAATGCATAGGCTCTATTAGTAATTAGTAATAATATGCAACATTTAACCCTAAATCAAATCTTAAGTGGATGCTTAGCATCTATAGAACAGTTTGGTATTATTATTTAAATTCTTTGGGATAAAATGTAAAGAATATTAATCACATTCTGATTTGCAGAAAAGTAGAAATCAATTAACTGAAATTTGCGCGCATTTCTTAGCACTGTAATAACACTGTAAACATGATAATTGCCTTCCAATAGAGAAATGACGCATACCATTCAACTAAAATGTATGGTTACCAGAGCTATAACAACAACAACAACGGAATTAGAGTGCTACTGTCGTCCATGACAATATTGAGCACTATGGAACCAAATCTAATCCTATGAGCAGAGTGTGGGGTCCAAAAGCGGTCGGAGCCAAAATCCGGGAGTTCAGTACGAGGAAAGGTACTAGAGGAATGGAGGTTTACGCGTTGGCCTATAGATACAACGTCCAGATTAAGGTATCCTTCTTCACTGTTCAAAAGCTCCAGTGATAAGTAGGATGAATTAGAATCCCGCCCAGGAATGAAAAATCTTCATCCACCCCTCAGATACATTATATGTTCCTCTCTCACAGTCATTCCTCCCAACCTCCCCCCACACCAAGCACTTAATCTCCTCAAAGTCATGCGACGTCTTAACCCGTTCACTCAATATCTCCATTCTCTTAGTGAGCTTTACTATACATAAACTTCATAGAACCTGGCTTAGATAAAATAATTGGCACAAGTATCTGCTTTCCATCCTTTAAATTTCAAGCTGCAGGAGAATTTGTAATCTTGTTGCTCAATGAAGTGATCTCTGGTAAGAGTAGTGACAAATTTTAGGCTCACATCAACAAATTACTAATTTACTGTAGTTCTTAGCTCACAAATGTAGCTTATGTCTCTCGCTCACGCTTTTCAGAGATGGATTTGCTTTTGCTAAAATATTTATTAGAACTGCGTTCTTGGTTTTGTTTATTTTGCTTATTTTTTGCTTATATTTAGAACTTAAATATTTAAATACTCAATAATTAAGATTCCTAGAACTGTTTATATAATTCGATTATTCCGCAGATACAAATACACCTAATATGCAGAGCTAATAAATTACAGTTATTTTGTTCCTTTGAATTCTTATTGCAGTAGTACATACAACAAC
The DNA here is from genome assembly GCA_905160935.1 of Enchytraeus crypticus. NCBI lineage: Eukaryota > Metazoa > Annelida > Clitellata > Enchytraeida > Enchytraeidae > Enchytraeus > Enchytraeus crypticus. Next base: position 1,995,161 of record CAJHZI010000463.1, read on the forward strand.
ACTTGTAAATATACATGTAATAATAGTAGTAAATACAATAATAGTAGAAAATACAACACTAATAATAGTTGTAATTTTGAAATAATAAAAAATAATTTTCTTACATAAAATTGGAAGAAAATCATTTCAAAGACAACATTTCCGAGTCGCTTGAAACAACGTCGACCCATCATTCTCAGTTCAATAGAAACACAGTCGTCATTCGATTGTTAAAGTCACGAGAGAAAATATAACGACTGAAGAAGCAGCAATAATGATCTATTGTCACGTGATAGCAGTGTTACCCTTTCATTGTAAAAACTAGCACTTACCGAACATCAAAGGATTTTTGAAATATTTTGTCATTTTAAATGGCTGCATTATTTTCAGAGCTTACATGATAGCATAACTTCATTCATACAATTTCTTATAGTAAAATATCTGACACAAACCACCACTCGTTATTGTCAATTACAAAAAGAATAAATAATGAGATTAAGATGAATTCTAAGTCACTTAAATTTAGATGTCGCTGATTTGTTCATTTTAAGCAATAGTCTACTAATTTTAGTATGAAAAATATCTCAAAATTAACTTTAAATCGCTTAGAGCCAAGTAGGCGAGCGTCTTTCTAAGCAACTTCTTCAGTGGGCTGAGACGCAGGTATCGCTACGAAATTTTAAATGCCACTGTCTCTCTAGGATTTTGTCAAAATTGAACGTTCAAGAAACACAATGCAGTACAACGCTAGCTTTCTTATTGTTAAATGAGCACTTTTTCGATCAAGTAGTCGGGTTATCCTCTCACAAAGGCTAAGCCTTCAAACCTTATCTTCTAGCTTATGACAATATAGCTTCTGATGTAGTCACCTCCTAGTCATCACATTTTGTTCTAGACTGCATTAACCAGAACACAATAGGGGTATAAAACTAAGCTTACCATATCTTTAGCTAATCTATTCTATTGCGAAATCCGCAGACTTTAGAAAATGCAATTAGCAATGTTTCGACTATTTTACACAATGTTTCATCGAGTTTCTTCTGAAGTCACTTCACATTGTTAACATTGTCTATAGACGCAGAAACAAGACGAGAGCGGCTTGTAATATATTGGCTACATTTATCTGGACATATCTACGGGATGAAATCTCCCATTACGACTGTCTCGTAAGGATGAATGAATCTATGGAATGGCAATAAGAAGAGTCGACTATCAACCATATTGGAAGGCTATTAGATGTGTTTAAACTTAGCGGAAAGATTTAATTTGACCGACTTTTAAAAATATAGATGAAACTTCCATTATTTAGTTATATGTTAAAAATAGCGCATCGGCTTATTTATCTGTGTTGAAAAGGTCTTTCGATGAGATCACAAATAATTTTTCCTGCATAGGTTCGACATTAAAGAAGAAATAAAAATTGGATATAAATTAATGAAAGAAGTATGATCTGTCTTTGATCAAGGTATGATTGCTAGTAGAGAAGTGTATTTCCAGAAAATTGTAGATGGCCTGAACATGACAGAATTAAAGTATGTATTGAAAATTAATATCAAGACATCCAAAGTGATGAGAGCGTCTAGGAAAGGTCTACAAAGAGAGAAGTCAACAGAGAATTAGGTAGTTGAATTATTTAATGGTAATTGAGTTATTCGAGTTGGAACACAATCATATAGAGTTGCAGATATTTATAAAACACGCCAACAGAAGATGGGATATGTGGAACAGAAACACACTGTAGAATTGCTTAAGTAAAATTGAGAGGCTTTTACTAAGAGAAACGAACAACTAACAAAAAGTTTGACAAAATTGTAAAGACTTTATTGTGGACCAGGTTGATGTACGGATGTAAAACATGTCCGTTTAGACAGAAGGATATCAGGAAGTTGGAAGCATTCGAACTGCGGCTATGAAGAAGATAGAAGATCAAATGAACTGACAAAATTACGAACTAAGCAGTGCTAAATGGGGTTGGCATAAATAGACCATTGATAGGTATCAAACGTATTAGAAATAAGAACTGGATGAGTAATATCCTGAAATAGAAATGGCTTACTGAAGGAGGTAGTTGAAGGAAGAATGAAAGAAAAAGAAGGTTAGAGGAAGACCAAGACTTAAGATGAGATGCTAGATAATTTGCTAAATAATTCGTATTTTTATATGAAGAGAAAAGAGGACAAAAATATGAAATGCAGAAGTGTCATAAACCTGCTAATAGGCAGTGCACTAAGAGAGAGAGAGAGAGAGAGAGAGAGAGAGGGAGAGAGAGAGGGAGAGAGAGAGAGAGAGAGAGAGAGAGAGGGAGAGAGAGGGAGAGAGTTTCGACATAGCGAGTTATCAACAGTGTAGGAACTGAGACAGGGCAAAAGAGAGACAGCAATTGGAGTGCTACTGTTGCCAAAATATCAAAAGTGAAAGATCATTAACAAATCATTCTCTGAAATCACTCGGCTTCAAAAAGTAGAAAATGTTGCATACAGTGAAAATAACATCCATGGTTGATTCAAACTAAAAACAAAGCCCTTGGATTCAAGGATTTACCGTCAATCGCACATTCTATCACAATACAAGCATCTATCAACTTTCTTTCAAATAATAGTCCTAAAGAGCTTTTCATGTTAGTTGAGTTAATGGATAAGTTAGCTGAGCTGAACCATTAGAGACTGAGTCAGTTTGATTGATCTAACAAGACTGAACTATTACAGACTGAACCAGTTTGACTGATATAATATGGCTATCTATTTGAGACTAAACCAGTTTGACTGATCTAACGTGACTGAACTATTTGAGGCTGCCCATTAGTCTCTAACACGACTGAACTAGTATTAGAGGCTGCACTAGCCTGCATTAGTGGCTACATTCCCTTTATTACAGGCTACACTAGCATTTATCATAGGCTGCATTAGCCTGTATTTGAGGCTACATTAGCCTGCATTAGAGGCTACATAAGTCTGTTGTGTTTCAATATACATGTATATATATATATATATATATATATATATATATATATATATATATATATATATGTACATGTAAATGATGGATCAGCTGTACCATGAGTGGCAGCGGTGAATAATTATGTTAGCAGCATTAAAAGTATTTAACTTACTTCATATATCCCACACCAACCTATGCTACGACCACTGCACTACCCTTTCGATAAAATGGTAATATTTCAGGCTATGTATCGTTATAGAATCTAAGGTCTATACATTTGCCTATACATTTATCTATATATTTGTGAAATTCTTTTTAGTGTTCAACATTATAGCATTGCTTGTCGGTATTTACTAATTCTTTTTCACTAATTGTAATAATAGCTTGATTGTAATAATAATAATAATTAATAAATAATAATAATGATAATAGCTTAATTGTAATAATAGCTTTTAACAATTGATATTAAATATACTGATGAAAGTATTTTAATTTTTTACAATTTTTGTATTATGTAGCTTGCGGCAGTTTTTCCTTTAAAAATGTGTGATGTCCGCAGATGTCTACATCAATTATTATTACAGCTTTAATGACTTACCGGGCTAAAATCCTTTGCAACGATATTGCATAGAGTTCGAAATGGACATACCCAACTATTAAAAAGAATTTTGTTTTGAAATTTTAATCTTGATTTCAAACTTTATATTTCATTTACATACACTTGCATATAAATTAAAATTGCATGCTTCACAACTCATGTTTCAAACCTGCATATGTGGGACAATGGGACAGTGGGACACGTCTTAGATATTGCATAAATTGTAAGCCCTACTCAATATTAGTAATATTCAATGGTTAAATGCATAACATCCAAATTTTTTGCTTGACGTTAGTGGCACATTTTCTCAAAGGCATCGAACAAAGAGAAATGTAGGCTGATCAGAAAGTAATCCGTAGAAATATCAGATCAAATCGATCTAAATAGAAGACTCCTTGTTTTTACGCACTCCTTACGAGCCGCTCGTACTTTACAATGACAGAAAGATAAATTCAAGTATACAAAAAGGTTGTACGCTAATGCTAAATAAATCATGTTTTCATTCGAGTCATTATACAAGCTGTCCAATGTCCATAAAGAAAACAAGTTATTAAAGCTTTACCTGATATAACGTATCAACTGCTCTGCAAGCAGTCATGTGACGACTGAACCATCAGTCTGCAGCACAGAGAACTGTGATCTGCACTGGTCACATGTGAAGTTACACCTCTGCATCAACAGCACTGTCACTGTCTCCATCTCAACTCAACCGTACCTCCCTATCTCTCGTTCTCTATCTCTCACTAGTCACCTTTCATATTCACTTTATTTCTCTCTCTCCTCTCTCTCCCTCCCTCTCTCTCTCTCTCTCTCTCTCTCTCTCTCTCTCTCTCTCTCTGTGTATATATATATATATATATATGTGTGTATATGTATATATCACATATATATATATATATATATATATATATATATATATTTATATTTATATTTATATTTATATATAGACATATATACAAAAATATACATACACACACACACACACACACACACACACACACACACACACACACACACACACACACACACACACATATATATATATATATATATATACGTTTCCATTTATCAAATTTTCACACTAGGCATACAAGTAACTCTTTGTATGGTGTTCATTGTATGGTTCATTTTAGGTGGTGGTGAAAGGTTCATAGCATATAAATCTTCAAGTTATCTCTATCCTCTGTTTTTCTCGTGTAGGCTGCATAGGCCTACTAGTACGTTATAAATTCGTTTCACAACCCTAGCGTAAATTATATGTAATGCCTCTCCTTCCATTGTTTTCCGTTTACTATTTATCAAATATATTTGATTCTTCGAAAATATACATCCTCGCTAAATTTTAATGCATATCTGCTCTTTGAAAACCTTGGTGTGGAAGTGTAATTCCTTTGTCTTCGTCTGGACTTATTCGCATTTAGAAAATTTAACTTTACTTGTATTCTATTGTAGTTGTAAGTCCCAATATTGAATAACAACATACATGTACTAGTTTTCATAATTGGTTCAGCAATTTCCAACTTGTAAAACTTTCTTAATTACTTGCTTTATGAAGTTTTGTTTTTTAAATATTACTAGACGTTTCAAAGATAATCATACAAACTACAACCTCCAATTTGATGCTGCATTTTAAAACGGTATTTTTTGTGTTAAACTTCGTTTAATTATACAAAATGAAACTTTAGTATGTTACGGTACGGTAATAGTGCCTATAAATTATGTAGAGGTCTAACTATAGATTATTGCATAGCTTCTATACATTCTCTCCCACTGAGCATTAAATTCTATTTCCTTTCAATTATAACGTTAATATGAAATCTACTTGGCCTGTACAAAATTCTAAACTTACTCCCTGATAAACTGGTCCTGTGTAAACCTCTGAACAATTCTACTGTATTCAAGTCAGCGCTTACTATAAAAGTTTAACTACAGTTTTATCAGTCGAAGTCATGTAAGTGAATTAGGCGCATTGAAATTGAACACCGTCTACACTGATTAACCTTAAGCTACGTAATATATTGGTTTAAGAATTACAATTAGTTTTTATTGAGTCAAAACCATACGATGTATGGTAATATATAAAAGCCCAGACGCGCACTTCTTTCGTTCTCTCCCTCTATCTCTCTCTTTCTCTCTCTGTATCTCAATCTCTCAATCTCTCTCTCTCTCTCTGCCTATTTGTCTGTCACACTCAAGAAGTCACCACTCAAGAGAAGGCGCACCATGCTTGTCTTAAAACTACATTCAAGTTTTCATCAGGAAAGTTGTCAATCAAGAGCGAGACGCACTAGTTCTGTCTTTCACTCCACGTGCAGGTTTTCACCAGGAAAATTGTACCCCTTCTTTTCTGTTTCTTTAATAATGCTTTCAATGCCTTCTTTTAAAGGAAGCATAAAGAATGTATATGGTTGCCACAGGTTCTCCAGTGTTCTGTAGCATACAAGACAATTAGTAAATGCATTTGTTATCCATGGTAATTGCTACTGGCTTAGGTTAGATTACCTTACCTGGCTCTTTTGTGGTAACCCTCTTCCTGATTATTTGTTTAGTTTCTAGTTAAGTATTCTCTATTAGTTGTTTATTATGACATGAAAAAATTTAAAAGGTTGCATTAAAATACCTCCCTTCAGTTATCTTGATAGTCGACTTTTTTCCTATAAAATAGTACAATTGTAAATTGGGCTGATTCTGTATCGGATTGTGTCCAACTGCTATCGGGAGTTAAACAAGGTGGGGTTCTTTCACCTTCTTTGTTTGCCCTTTTTGTTGACACAGTTTTAGACAAGTTAGAAGCTTCTAAATTAGGTTGTTTCACAAATTATAACTGTTATAATAGTTTTATGCATGCAGATGATCTTATTTTATTGAGTATCTCTGTCACTGATCTTCTGAAATTATTTAATATTTGTGACATGGCTTTTAGAGAGTTAGATTTGCCAATAAATGTATCGAAATGTCACTGTATGCGCATCGGTCCTAGGCACAATTTTCAGTGCAAGCCATTTCAAATTAGAGATACTTGTATTAATTGGATGGATAGTATCAAGTATTTGGGAATAAATATTTTAAGAGCTAAATCTTTTAAATGTGATCGGAAAGACAGTAAATGTGAATTTTATACTTCAGTTAACACTATACTGGGGAGGCTTGGAACAAAGGTGCATATTGATGTTTTATTAAAATTAATATTCACTCAGGCGGTGCCGATCTTACTCTATGGTATTGCGGCCTCCGGTTTGTCCTTTTCTGAATTAAAAGACTTTACGTATGTGTATAACAGTATTTTCTTTAAAACATTTAAATCTTATGATAAAAATGTTGTACTGAATTGTCAATGGTATTGTGGTTTCTGGCCATTTGAAATATTATTTGATTTTCATAGGTATAACTTTTTGAGTAAATTAATTGCCTGTAATCAGTTAAATGATAAAATAGAAGCAGACAATTCTGACTATTTGGATTACAAAGTTTTAAAAAATAAATATGCACTCCAGACAAAAGATTCACCAGCTGTGACTCGGTTTAGGTTTTGGTCATATTTTGAAAGTCTAGTTTTAAATACTGAATATGTAAATTTTGGTTTTAACAATTATCTATTTAGTAAGAATTTTAGTTCTGTTTAGTTTTATTTGTGATGATAAGGTGTATCTTATGTTGTATCTGTAGGTGATACTTGTTTGTTTTCTGTTACCGTTTTTGTTTACTGCCATGACTTTGGTGAAATAAAGATTATATAAGCACATTTGTTCAGCTTTAACTTTTTCACAACTGCACATGGCCTACAGTGCTTTGCATTGCTCACGCTGTGTAAGTACATGCATATTAAAAGAAGTCTCAGAAGAGAAATATAGATTGTTAGCATTGAGTAAACAGGGCTGTTTTATCAGGGAATGACGACCCTGCCCAGTAAGTGTTAGTCGAATGCTGGGGAAGGCATACGTGGCCCACCTCGTCATGAGCAAAATCCCCTGTAAATAATGGTATATCAAAAGGAATGTTACAGATGATTTAAAGATCCACTCGTATGTGGACATGAAAAGGAGAATGGAAGATAGCGATGAGTGAAAGAGTTATATATCATGAACCTGCCAGCAGGCAGTGCACTAAGAGAGAGAGAGAGAGAGCATTGCCCTTTATAGCATTACGGGTGCTGGTAGCTAATAATATAGCACGCTACTTGTAGTACATCCAATAAGCTTCGACACGTTTTACAATTGTACGAGCAGAAACACTTGACAAAGTACATGTAGGTTAAACCATACACATGCAGGTCATTGTAGATAATATATATATGTATCTAAAATGACCTACATAATTTAACCTTGATGATTTAGAAAACAATTACATATGCCAGATACAAATACAACTTTTAACTAATATTACATTTATAAATGTCAACATATATACATACATACATATATATATATATATATATATATATATATATATATATATATATATATATATATATATATATACAGGGTGAGTAAAAAAAAAGATAACACCTGCAAAAAGTTTGAATATCTCAGGCTATTGTTAATATTTTACAATAAAACTTTTACCAATTACTAAAGGACTAATTTTTGATGGGGTGGCCAATTTTCATCCATTTTGGTACATAGACAGGCCAGTTATGCAAGTTTCAGCAGAGCAACCCCCTATTTTTACCTAAAAATGGCGTAAAGCACCTCCTGCAGTTCTGTCTTGTTTTTAGGCTTCGGCTGGTGTTTCTGATAGAGATGCAGCATGGTTTCCCAGATATGGTAATCCAGAGGATTATGATCGGGTGAGTTTGGAGGCCATTCATTCTTCTTGATGTAATCCGGGTTTCTCTCGCTGATCCTTTCCTGTGCATGACGAGATGCATCAGCCGGAGCACCATTCTGCTGAAAGATGAAACCATTTGGTAGAAGAGCATGGCAATCATCAAACAGCTCCGGAAGCAAAGTACTGACGTAATACTGAGAGTTCAACCTTACCTTCTCGTCAATGAAGTGCAATCTGCTCTTACCGTTGTAGCAAACGCTATTTTAAGGTAAAAATGGGGGGTTGCTCTGCTGAAACTTGCATAACTGGACAATCTATGCACCAAAATGGATGAAAATTGGCCACCCCACCAGAAATTAGTCCCTTATTAATTGGTAAAAGTTTAATTTACAAATATTAACAATAGCCTGAGATATTCAAACTTTTTTGCAGGTGTTATCGTTTTTTTTTACTCACCCTGTATATATACATACATATATATATGTATGTATATATATATATATATATATATGTATATATACTGTATATACATGTAGGTATATATATATATATATATATATATATATATATATATATATATGTGTGTGTGTGTGTGTGTGTGTGTGTGTGTTTATGTGTGTGTGTGTGTGCATGTGTTTGCGTGTTGGTGTGTGTGTGGCTATGTTATTTATTCTTCTTGTTACTTGTTCTTCTATAAATTACATTACATGAAACAGCTAAAGCTAATGTTAACGTCAGTTTCCTCACTCGAAAGCGATATCAGTGAAGGGCGAGCACAGGATTTGAACCTCTCACATACTGATCCGCATTCGATTATCTTGTCGACATCACTACTGGCTCTAGCCAGTGGCGATGTCGACAGACTTCTCTGGAGGTGGCTGGATTTGATTGCTGCCTCTGAAAAGAGCTTTTTCATTTTTCATTATTTATCAAACTATAATTTTAATCCATTTGACCATTTTTGGTTGACTGATTTTTTATAGCATTTTTTATAGCGCAGGGGTCCGTCACGGATAGATGATCCGCTGCTTGAAGTTCACTATAGACAGCTTTAGTGAACTGCTTGTTCAGTGTGCAGCGAATTTAAAGTGACCTTCAATCCTTTTATACTGGAGTAATAAGCATCATCTTGCCTGCCTATTTGCTAGCTGGTTAGGTATTTAATGGAACCTAGAAGAAAACTAGAACCGTTCAAATTTCAAAATTTAAGTATTTCAACAAACTAAGACGTCACAAAGTCAGAGATGGATACAGTCAGAGATAGGCAAAATACTTTTCAATCGTATTTTGAAAATACATTTTAAAAGTATTTGAATTATGCTAAAATAAAATACTTTTCAAACGTATTTTTAATGTAGAAAATAAAATAGTATTTTGAAAATATTTGTGAAAACACTTTTTCATTCTAAAGAGGTTGTCAAGGCAATGACGTGCACAAATGACTTTATGTTTAATAATATAATAATAATAAAGGTTTAACGTCCGTTCCATCATCCAGGGATGATGTCAGGAACGTCCCCAACAGCACACATCACTACTGATCAATCATCCAGACCAATCTGCGAAAGAAATGTGCTGAGGAGAAGTAAGGTCCTAAACGAAAGCTGTGATCCAAAAATGGTGAAAACGGTGATCCAAAAATGGTCAAGGTAGACTGATTATGTCTATTATGTCTATGGTGGGAAAAGGTAAGTTTTAAGCTTGCTAGAGAATGTTGAAAGAGAAAAACAAGAGCCAAGATTAGCAGGTAAAGAGTTCCAGATTGTGGATGCTGCGTAAGAAAAAGAACGTCTGCCCAATGATGTGAGCATATTTGGAACTGAGAGAAGATTGGCATCGGTGGAGCGAAGTGCACGTGAGGGACGATAGGGAGGAATAATTTCCAGATAAGTAAGAAGGCTTGCCAAATCGCAGAGTTTTGGAAGTTAATAGAGCTATTTTATATTTTATGCGTTGATTAACAGAGAGCCAATGAAGACTGCGAAGTAGAAAAAGAGAGCGAAATTGAAGTCGAGAGGACTTACAAGCAACACGTGCAAGAGAATTTTGGACGTGCTGCAAACGATTGAGAAGAAGAGTAGTCAACCCATGTAATATGAATTACAGAGTCGAGCTTTGAATGAACTATAGATTAGCAAGGATAGTGGCTGAATTTCTAGTAAGGGATGGACGTATTTGCCTAATCGACGATCTGAAAGAGAAGCGCGACAAACAGAAGAGATATGGAATTAAAGTCAAGGTTTTCGTCAAATATGACTCCAAGGTTTTTTGCGGATCGAGAAGGTGAAAGAGCAAGATTCTGAAAATTAACAGGGCCATAGGTAATTTCACTTCTCTGCAAAGGAGTGCCAATTAAAAGGTATTCAGTTTTGGAAGGATTAACAGCAAGACGGTTAGCACAAAACCAGGAATAAACCTTGTCTAGAATGGATGAAAGATGAGCCAGTTTTTAATCAGAATCATGATTAGAAAAGGAAATATATAGTTGTGTGTCGTCTGCATAGAAATGGAAATTTATGGAGGACTGAGCAAGCAGGTAGCTAAGAGGAGTGATATATAAAGAGAAGAGCAATGGACCTAACACTGAACCTTGAGGAACACCGCGTAGGAGGGGTAGTTCAGAAGAGCGATTTTGACCAATAACAACAGATTGTGTGCGACATGAGATATATGATGTGAGAAGGGAAAAAGCAGAATCAGATATGCCAAAACAAGATTTAAGCCTATTTATTAGGATGCCATGGTCAATTGTATCAAAGGCTGCAGAGAGATCTAGAAGAACCAAGGCAGAAACCTGTTTACTACTCATGGCCAAGCTAAGATCATTATGTATACGAAGAAGAGCGGTTTCAGTAGAATGTTTTCTATAGGCAGATTGATTATGAGAGAGAGAAGGGAAAGAATCAAGATGAGTGCATAAAATTACGGGTATAAATTACCTTTTCAAGAAGTTTAGAGATGAAGTTAAGATTGGAAATAGGACGGTAACTAGAAAGATCATCTTTTGGTAGAGAAGGCTTTCTTAGCAAAGGAGATACAAAAATATGAGCATGGTCGGTTAAAATATTAAAATAGTAAATTAAAATATTAACAAGGTTAAAATATTGTTTTCATATTGTTACAATTTAACAAAAATTAAAATGTATGGCTTCTTTCATAATTTACTATATTAAAAATTTTATTTATTTTGAAGTCATTGCTTTAACCTTAAGAAAAAATAATTATTCCATTATTATTAGTTCGACCAATAGATCATACCTTAAGATAAAACTAATGTAGATGCGAGATATTTCTTTAAAATTTATTCAAATTTATGTAATAGCGACTTCGCCACTGGCTGGAGCCAGTGACGAAGTCGGTAAGACACTCGACCGCGGATCAGTATGTGCTGGGTTCAAATCCTGGGCTCTCCCGTCACTGACATCGCTTTCGAGCGAGGAAACTGACGTTAAACTTAGCTTTAGCAGCTTTTAATAATTAATTAAAGTATCATTATCTAAGATTAACTAAGATGAATGCTATTTATTTAATTAAATAATAGAAATAGACTACACACAGTGTGCTGACTAAACAATCAAAATCAAAAACAAGTTCCTAGATTTAAATAGGGCCTACTATCTTTTGTACCTTTTAGGTTTTCACATTGGCTGAACAAAATTTAAGTAAACTTAGTTTAAAACAAAAAATTAATGAAAGTATTTTGAAAGGTATTTTGAAAATACTTCAAAATTCTTTTTAAACCTATTTTTATAAAACTTTTAGAAAGTACCTTTAAAATAGAAAGTATTTTTAAAATAGAAAATAAAATTGTATTGTCTATTTTGAAAATACTTTTATAGTTTAAAAATACTTCAGTGCCCATCACTGTATAAGTACACATTGAGTAGTTGCCCAGTTAATTGCTAACCGCAGTCATATAGTAACATTAGTTTACTAGATGTGTAAATCTTAGCTCGTTTATAAATAGGTTTAGCTCGTTTATTATAGATCCTTCTATTAGGGCCTAATGAATCTTTAGTTTAGTTCAGACTAAATGTATTCTTCTAATTTTACTAAATTTAGCAAAATAAATGTAACCCGAGTTATGGTTCAGACTCGTTTAGTCAAACCCGTCTGGCAGCAACAGAAAAATCATATTTATAACAACGGAGCTTATAACAAGTGATAGTCTCAAAATAATAATTCTGTCAATTTCAGCATTCAGATAACGCCGCTATCTGATAGATTGAGTACCACTGCACTTTCGTTTTAGTAGCTGTGATTGCCATAATAGTGCCCGAAAAGTTGCGTGTCTGTACTTGCCTACATTGTAATGATAGTATTCAATATCTCGAGGATTAATTTCAAAAGCCATTAAATATCGGCCTACTTAGTCTTTCCTGGTAACAAATTCGATTTTCAAATTTTTTTGCTCTCAATAAATTGTCACAAAAGTATGGTCTAAGGATATGGAGACGCTTGGATTAAGGGTTGGTGTAGGATTATGGTTAGTGTTTACTTTGTGCTAGCCAAGCTAGACGATATTTAGAGCTTTAGAAGATCGTCACTGTTGTCAAATCAGGTCGGTATCTAATGGCTAATATTTTTGCTTCAAAACGGATATGGCAGAAGTAAGCCAGTAGTTCTAAAACGCGGTTATCTGTTTTCAGAGGTATGTAGAGTAACTTACTTTCTATTTTGTTTTCATTTTACTAGCTTTATCTTCAGTCCCTTTAGTAATTACCTCTCTTACATACTTATTATGAATTGCCTTTAGTTGCACTTACAAACTGCAATATGCCAAATGTTTTTGGACCTCAAAATTAGAGTAATATTCTATTTCAGATTGTATTGAGGCCGTTCCATTGTTTTTGTCTGCAATTGGTGGTACCAATCGCCTTGAGCTTGATCGTCTTATCTATTTAAAATATTTACCTCCATTTTACGCTTTCAGTTAAATAAACATTATACTAAACAACTACTGAAAACCTATGAAGCCACCTATGAGACCAACTATGAAACCACCTAGGAAAAACACTTAATGCAACTACCTATGAAACGATCTATGAAACCACGTAAGCCTCTATGAAGCCACCTATGGAACCAACTTTGAAACGACGAATGAAATAACCTATTAAACTATAAGAAACCACCTCTAAATTTTAACCCTTTCTTTACTTTATTTATATTTATTTTTTATATTCTTATCATATTGGAATATTTTCTTCAAGCCAACAACCTCTTCGTTAATAGTTTGATAAGAGTCTTTGTCAATAGAATATTCTTAAATGTTAACCCAGACCCTTCGCTTGAATTGGAATGTGCACTTTGGGCTTATCATTGGGTCACATGCCAGAGAGAGAGAGAGAGAGAGAGAGAGAGAGAGAGAGAGAGAGAGAGAGAGAAAGGTAGACATTGTCATAACCATTAATTGCCTATTAGCACAATATTTAACTGTGAACTTAGGGGGACCCGGTGGCCCGGGTTCCCCTAAGTTCGCCGATAAAAAATTGTAAACTACATTTGCATTGCATGCTTTTATGGCAACTTCTGTGTAAATATGTAGGCTTATGTAAGAACAGTGGTTAAGGGGGGACGCGAGGAATTCAGTTCCACTAGCTCGAATTGTTCAAATATAAGCCCCACTGGGAGCCCATATTTGGTATACTGAAGGCCCTGTATAATGCTCGAAAAATTTTGACCATTTAACTAGCTCTCAGTTTACACTTTAACCACTGTATTATATAAAGGTGTACGTAAAAATGTGAAATCTGTCCCGAAGCAGTGGTGCAATCAGCCTTGTCTGGGAGAGGCTTAAGCCCCCTACCGCCAAAATTAGGCCAGATCCGCTGAGTTTCATCAGAGGTTAAAAATAGCCAAATTTTAAAAAACAAATGCAGGATATTAGGCATTATAGGTTTTCCCCTGACTAGATTACGTTTATGAGTGGGGGGAGGGTAGGGGGTAAGATAATGAGATACCAAAGCAAATTTCTGACCCTCGCTTAAAAAATTATGGATCCGCCATTGCATCTATGTATGGCCGTATTTCCGTGTATGAGTAATATTTTTTATTTGTGATTTCGTCCCATTTTTTGTTTCATACCTTCGATTCATTTCTATTGTTTTATGGCTTGAACTGATAAATTTATGTGTTAAACACTTATGCTGGTATGCTGTATTTCAACTGTTACATGCATTCTTTGTGTTCGTGGTTTTCATGAATTCATATTGTTTAGGCTAATCACAGCAGGTTAATATATTACTTTAAATTAGTTTAAAATCTAAATAATTCGTTTGCTTCAGAAGTTAGTTACAAAAGCTTATTTTATGTTTTTAATTTAACTCATATTTAAAATGAGTTATAATTCTTAGACTATTTGGTTTGAGTTGCTAACTCGAAAATTGTTAACTCAAAAAATTATTTAGTGCCCATCTCTAGTTGGTGCCCATCTCTAGACGTTATGGAATACTTTCAATAGCTGAATGTTCTGCTCTACCAGTCTCGAACAATATCTTCAGGTGCAGAATTGAAGGCAACAATTTTCAAAGTTTAATATAAAAGTCTTACAGCGTATTTGACACCGTATATAGTTGGTGCCCATCTCTAGACGTTATGGAATACTTTCAATAGCTGAATGTTCTGCTCCACCAGTCTCGAACAATATCTTCAGGTGCAGAATTGAAGGCAACACTTTTCAAAGTTTAATATAAAAGTCTTACAGCGTATTTGACATCGTATATAACATCGACGTTGGGTGCACAGTGACTAGTCAGCAGTGTCCTCGTCGTGTTAGCCAAGAATGTAATTATCCATCATAATGTCAAAATGAACAAAAAGCTTATGTTAACTGTTTCTTCACTCAAAAGCAACGTCAGTAACGGCCGAATTCAGGAGTTGAACCCCGCACATACATGTACTGATCCGAGGAAGAATATCTTACCGACATCGTCTGTGAGCGTTCAGTTTGAATCAGAATCTATTTCAATAGCATTGAAATGTTAATGTCATTGGCATGGATTTATGGTTACTATCATATTTATCGGCATGAAGAGGGACACGAAAGACAGAAGTGTGGATGCTTTATTTACCATGGACCTGCCAGTAGGTAGTGCATTAAGAGAGAGAGAGAGAGAGAGAAAAAGCAGTACATTAATAAGTGAGCTAGACCTATATAATCATATATAGCTTTTAAGTAACATAATTATATATGTAGAGTTTCCAATAGGTCTACTGGTAAACTTAGTCAATTTCGACAAACTAACCCGGGTTAGTATCGGAAAGAGTTAAGTTGGAAATATTTCTGCAAGGTAATGCCTATATTTATTTGGATACTTTATCTTATATAGTTTTCGGGAATTACATTACCTCATGACTATAGTGCAAGAGCAGTAAGTCAGGTGCATGCATATCATTTGAAGCTGCGTGATAGGGTCATACATGTAGATGTTGATAGCGCAGGCCTAAGCTCCAAAAATATGAAAACCAGTTCCGACTATATGCCTTCAATTAATGGCGCTCAAATTCCAATTAAAACTTGAAACTAAACTAAACTGTACTATTATTTTAGACCATAAATCAAGCTTCAACTACTCTTTAAAAATGACAAAGACTGACGCAGTTTGGCCGTCCTGTGAAGTATGCTTCGACCACTATCTTCCTCTGGATCAAGCTTCCCACACCTCAGACCGGAGACCTTTCATAGTCTGCAGTAATGGACACTCACTCTGCGGAACCTGTATTAAGAGGGTTCAAGATACTGAAGACGACGAAGCTAAATGTCCTCAATGTAGAGACACCATTCTCTCTACTCCTATCGTCAACAGAGATCTACTGAAAGCCGTAGAAAGTCTGTTCATAAGTCTGGGAGAAATAGAGGATATTGATATAAAAGAGGTTGAGATACAAGGAAGGCCTATAGCTGGTGGTGCATTCGCTGACGTATACAAAGCCAAATGGAATTCAACGGTAAATACATGCACTGTATACATATTTACATATTTTCTTACATATTTTATAATGATTTGTCTTAACGAAATCTTTATAACTTAACTGACAAGAGTTAAAGCTGGCGAATCTAAAATGGCTATCATAATGCTAAATTTTTCTGCGACAGAAACAATATATATTTGTAATTTAAAGGAATATAAAATTATATACATGTACGTTCATTTCTCAGGAGCTATTTTCTCAGTGTGGCGTTTAATATAGTGGCTTGTCTTTGGCATCATAGCGCTCAATGATGCCATTGACGGTTGTAGCTCTGTAATTTTTCTTCATTGCTGCTCTATATAGCAGCTTATGCAGTTATTGAAAATCAATTGAATTAGAATATAATGTTAAACTGCACTATATATAATATCCGACTATATTTAGCAAGAAGCTGTTAGCATCCTAGTATGCGGCACTAACAACTTTATCATCATCGTCTTCTTCTTCTTCCCAAGAATCACAATTAAACCAAAGTCGGGATACGGATATAGACCTTCTCCAATCCTCTCTGCCCAACACAATCACAATATTCCAGTACCATTCCACTCGTTTAAATTTTTGTAGTAATTTCTGGAATTTAGGCGCTCACCAACCAAATGCCCTTTCTGACGTTGGTCTCTATTCTTACTTTACGTTGCCTTTTACGACAGATGCACAACGCAATAGGTCTATGCTTTAAGTGTCCCGGACACAACACCGCACTAGTAACTTAATAAAATGACATAATTAGGCTTATCAAGTAGGCAATGTTAATTTAGACTATCAATTAAAGAAGGCTATTCCATTTCAATAATAATGTAACGTGTATGCAACAACGAACTCGTCTAGAAGTTTTAAAGTGGTAATTTACGTCCGCCACCTTATTTAATCTCAGTTTGGAGTATGTTGTCTTTCTTTGGTCTGGTCTTGGTCTCAAAATTTTGGTAATGACTACATGTCTGGTAACAGTCCAAAAAACATGTCCTGTATTCCAGTTTGACATTCATATTCACATTCGAAATTAAGGTGTTTTTCTAAATTTCAAATTAAAAATTAAAAATTAAAAAAATACTAATCGGAAATGCACCAATTAAATTGCACATAAATGCTACATTATCCAGCTACAATCTGGTGCAATTGTACATAGGCCTAAATATCAGCACAAATGGCCGAATAATCTCCAAAAGAAGTGGAACTGGTGGACATTATCCGGCATTTCTCTGCATAAATCCAAAGTTTCGAAGTACACAAAATAAGTGCAGATAAAACTGTGCACCATTTAAGTTGCAAATAAACGCTACATTATTCAGCTCCAAACTGGTGCAATTGCACAACAATATCTGCACAAACGGCCGAATAATCGCAAATAAAAGTGGGACTGATCTACATTTTCGTGTAATTTTCACTCTAAACCCACATTTCGAAGTGCACACAAATAAGTGTAGATAAAACCTGTGAATTATGTGAACTTTAAATGGTGCACAGGTTTTA
The DNA here is from genome assembly GCA_905160935.1 of Enchytraeus crypticus. Taxonomy (NCBI): domain Eukaryota; kingdom Metazoa; phylum Annelida; class Clitellata; order Enchytraeida; family Enchytraeidae; genus Enchytraeus; species Enchytraeus crypticus. The sequence continues at coordinate 2,012,883 of CAJHZI010000463.1, forward strand.
TCTGCACGTATTGTTGTGCACTTCGATATGTTTGTTTTACAGTGAAAATTGCACGAAAATTTCGACCAGTCCCAATTCTATTAGAGATTATTCGGCCATTTGTGCAGATATTGTTGTGCAATTGTAGCAGATTGTAGCTGTGTAATGTAGCATTTATGTACAATATTAAATGATGCACAGGTTTTATCTGCACTTACTTTTGTGCACTTCGAAACTTCGGATTTATGACGAGAAATGCCGGAAAATATCGACCAGTCCCACTTCTTTTGGCAATTATTCGGCCATTTGTGCAGATATTGTTGTGCAAATGCACCAGATTGGAGCGGAATAATGTAGCATTTGTGTGCAATTTAAATGGTGCACAGGTTTTTTCTGGACTTTTTGTTGTGCACTTAGAAATGTGTGTTTTACAGTGAAAATTGCACGAAAATTAAGACCAGTCCCGTGAGTGTGAATGTCAAACTGGAATACAGGCCATAAAAATCATTCAGGTGACATCCTGAAGTTAACAAGGAGTAGCAGTGTTAACTTTTTTAAAACAATTTCTCATCCAAAACAATTTCTGATACGAGGAAAAATGTGTTTTTTTAGTTTGCATTATAAAGTGCTTATCATGAACAGGATCGAAGACAAGGATACAGAAGGCCCCATATGGCGGCTGAGAATCTAATGGCAAAAAGATTAATTAACTATTAAATTCTAGGGACCTAACGAAAGATAGATTAGTTAAATTGGCTTCATAAGAACTGAGCTTGACTATAATATCTAGCATGAAAATTAGTAATTATAGTGATACTAATGTTTATTTTTTAATTTTTTATACGATACTATACTCTTCTCCAAATTCACATGTGGATTTGGAGAAGAATGGAGAGGATTAGCTGGACTCAAAAGGTTACAAATGAGGAAGTTCTGCAGAGAGTTGGTAAAGATAGACAGTTGATAAATGTGTCAAGGAATAGGAAGAAAAGTTGGATTGGACACTTTCTGAGGGGGAAAGTCTATTAAAGCGGTCATAGGTAGAATAGAATGAACAAAGCAGAGGCAGGTCAAGATTAAGTACGTTAGGTGATTTAAAGACCCACTCATATGTGGACATGACGAGGAAAGCGGAAGAAGAATAACAGAGGAATACAGAGAAGAGTGGAGGGGTTATATACCATGGACCTGCCAGTTGACAGTGCACTAAGAGAGACTATACTCTTCTCCCTGTTCCAAATATTCTGACCTCATTGGGCAGACGTTCATTTTCTTATGCTGCGCCGAAAATTTGGAACTCTTTACCAACTTATCTTCGCTTTTGCTCATCTATTTCAACTTTCTCTAGTAAGCTAAAGACTTACCTTTTTCCACCGAAGACATAATCAATATACACTGACCATTTTTGATCACCCCACTCTTTCTTTTCGGCTTTCTTTTAGGACCTTACCTCTCATAAGCACATTTCTTTTGCAATTTGATCTGTGTGAATTGATCTGTATGAGTAATGTGTTCGGTGGGGACGTGCCTGACATCATCTTTGGATGAGGAAACGAACGTTAAATCTTTACTATAATAATTAATATTATTATTTTATTTTATTTGATTACTTTAATTGTTCAATTTTTATATTTGTGTCCAGGACGTGGCAGTAAAGGCTCTGAGATCCCTTGAGGAAGTGAAGAATCAGATGAAACTGATTTCATTGGAGGCTAGTCTGGCAATTGGTCTTAATCATCCGAATATTATTAGATTATTCGGTAAAACAACAATGACAGATGGCAGATTTTCCATAGTAATGGAACTGGCTGACGCAGGCTCTTTGGAAACTCACAGAAAGAACATGGAGCAACAACTCGCCGTCAGGGTATTCCTCGGTATTATCGACGGATTGGAATACGTTCATTCGAGAAAAATTGCTCATAGAGATCTCAAACCAGGAAATATTCTCATGTTTGGTAGTAGCATGATCCCAAAGATAGCTGACTTCGGATTGGCAAAACAAATCCAAACTCTCGTTACCAATTCAGCCATGATTGGCACACCTAAGTACGCCCCACCAGAGCTTCTGATGCCTAAGTCGGCATACGGGTGCTCAGCTGACCTTTTCGGTCTTGCTGTTATGATGTTTGAAGTTTTCACAGGTCGCGATGCTGAGACTGATCTGGGAAATAACGCAATGCAGATCATGCTGGCAGTAATGCGTGGAGATAGACCAAAGATACCAAACAACTTCCCCAGTCCATTGAAAGATCTCATATCGCGAGGATGGGCTCAATCTCCTGATGATCGACCAACCCTTTCAGAATTTAGAAATGTTCTTAAGAGTATGCTCAAGGGTCCTTCTGAAGATTCTCAGGTTACGTCTAAAAACGTTAATGTATCTGCTCAGGATCAAGCCAGAGAGGTTGCCAGTGTGTCAGTTGCACTGCCTATTATGGCTTTGCGATGGGCTGCAGATAGTGAGCTGTTGCATTCTGTTCAAGCACGTAATCAGATGGTGGAAGATATAAAGAAGTCTAATAAGGCAAATATAATAAATAAAGCCGTTCAATGTGTGATGCAAGTAACCCCGAGACATATATTTGCCTATCGAGAGCGCTTTAAAGATTTTGGTTTTCTGGAAGTTTCTGATAAAGATGTAGTTGATCTCTCTTACACTTACAATCGAGCTATGCCAGGAACCCGCTTCTCAAATGAGAGTGCTCCGGAAATAATTGGAATGCAATTGTCCATGACTGAAATTATTCAAGGCCAGTCCGTGCTCGTAGTCGGGATCAAAGGTGGCTACATTCAGTCTGTCATTGCCCAGTTGGTTGGTATTCATGGAAGAGTTATTACGGTCACTTCTAACAAAGATGCAATGGATATTTGTGCTGAAAGAGTTAATAAGAGCTGCCCATTTTCTGCAGCAGTTCGTTGGATCTATATTGATGACGTGAATAAACCGGAGAACATCTGTTCCATTATGAAGCAACAAATGATCATGTTTCATACAATCATATACTGTGGTGAAGTTGATAGACTACCAGAAGAGCTTGTTGCAATACTGCATCCCAATGCTGACGTGTCCATAATGGCACCAGTTAACAATGGCAGCAATCTTTTATTTCAAATTCTTACCCGTCGACAGAATGTTCAACAAATAAAAACCATTACTGATTTTACACTTAGATTTGAAAAAGTTAAGTGATAGAGCTACGAATTAAAGTGCAAAAGTGTCCAAAGATAGGACTTCATTAAAGTACGCTGTAACCAGATGTTGGTATATAGGAATCTATAAGCTGCAGCCAGGGCGTTGAAAAACAGGACTACGCAAATAGACTGTAGACAGGCTGTTGGAAGATAGGACGCTACTCAAATAGGCTGTAACAGAGTACACGCTACATACGCTTTATTTAATAGTCAGACCAAGTACCCATAACATTTCTGAACTCAGTGTTAGCGCAAAGTGTGCATGGACTAAGTTATTTTCTTTCTACTACTAACTTTTATTCAGCGTTCATTCAAACGGATGTAGATTTTCTTCTTTGTAGTAGTGCACATTATTCCTTTCGTTTCAGTAGTATCTTATCTTAATTATATGTCTATATGTAGTAGGCCTACATGTATCTGAAAATTTTGTCGCACTACATTATTGGTTAAATTCTTGAAAGTGTTTATTTTTTGATTGAATGTAGTTTTCAATAGGAATCAGTGCTTAGTATAGTCCTTTATTGCTTTCACATTAATTAAATTTATTAGAATGTAAATATTGCTCGAACTTAAGTTACAACAACAACACAACAATTAAATTAAACTAAATAATGAAAGTAATTAATGAATTTATAATTATAATTAATATTAATTAATTTTACTTAATTTAAACTACCATTTAATTAATTAAACTAATTAATTAATTCACATTTAATTAATAGAGTGTTGCTATCGTCAACGCGAACATCCAGCGCTATATAATTAAATCTAAGCCAGAGAGCAAACAATGGGTATTAGTAGGGTGTAAAATTCAAAATATAAAATCCAGAATGCAGTCTCATATATGGCCTCAGTAATGAGACTGCCTGGTATTAGATGGCCTTATTTTGCGGCCTTTGATGTGGCGTAGGTTTTGAATGTGATTTTTAAGCTCGTTTGATTCAGAATCAGAAACAAACTTACTTCACTAAAGTAAGAACTAACACCTTAAATCCATGCATAAAGAAGTAAAAAGTAAACACACATTATAGTATAATGATCTAATTTGTTGATATATATCACTTTTAATACCACATGTTAAATCCGATAGGAAAGTTATTCCATTTACCGTGTAATCAGTCCAGATTGAATGTCAGATATTTTATTCTCAGATCAGCGCGGCCGGGAATCGAACCCACGAGAGTTCAATTCACCTCAAGATCTGTCATTTATAACTTCATGACGATATCTAGATCTCTAACCATTGCGCCATTAAAACATTCATAACACACACATATAATTTTAACAGTATATACATACATGTACATGTACATGTATAGGCCTATACATAATAGCATACTCATTACAGAATTAATTCAATAACATAGACTATACAAAAATGAACTATGAATACATTCACATGTATAAGCTTATCCAATTAAATTAAAGTAATACATTGAGTTACTTTACAAATATAGCCCTACACAAAATTTATTGATTAACATTTATAGCAAGTAATCTAAAACATAAAAATTTAGGTCTAATCAATTAGATACATATTTCATAATTAAAAACTCGTTAGAACGGGATGAAAAGGTGATTTTTAGAAGAATACACGCTATAATCTTATTTTTATAGGTGATTGTTATATTTCAAAACAATTAGGCCTATAATATTATAATATAATGCAATACACTGAGAATTCAAAGTTAGCTTGACTCGATCCTATGACCCGGAATCGATATCATGTAAGCTGCAAACGTAATATTTGACATTAAAAATACAGTCCCACTAGTTAACAATTAACAATCTAAATTAACATTAACTCTCCTGAAATTAACATTTCAACAATTTAAGTTCGCTGTCAGTGTGAACAAAATTATTGATTTAGTTGGAGTTAATTTTGTATTAAACGCGTCCCTTTTCCCTTTCTCATAAAGACATGAAATGTTTTTATTAGAAATGGAAAAAGATGCGATTAATGCAAACTGAATAATTGAAATTGTAATAGCGGTATGTATTTATGACGAATTCTGGCATGATAGTATCAATTTATAAAGTTTGTTTTAAACATTTCTTAATCCCATTTTGTGACGCTATAAATTTGTTTATTGTTATGATATTATTGAAATCTCGTTAAAATCGGTAGGTCTACAGATACATGCCCTATTACTTATATTGACATTTAATAAATAGAACTTGTCCATTTTCTATGAAGCATTTTCTAAATGCCCAATTTTCACTGAACTACTAAATGATAAACAATACACTTACGACCAGAACACATTATGATTGTAAAAATAAAAACACAAAAAGTTTAACATAACATAACGGCATACTGGACCAAGAAGCACAGATGCTTGTTTAAGGCAGATTTCCTCTATCTTCTCCGTGGTTATTAGTGAATCGATGTCTTTTGATGACGCATCAATTGCAACCGGAGCCGATTTATGAATAACCTTCCAACACCCTGGGACTTTTTCAAAGCTGTCAACACTCAGTCTACCAATATTATCACGTACTAACCAGCCATGTACTAACGGAGGCTGATGTAGCTTAACTTCGAGTATTAACGCGCAACTAAACCAAGTGCGCTAAATCCTGCCACAAAATAAGTTAAGTTTAACGTCTGTTTCAGTATCACAGGGGAACAGAGGACAGTGTCGGTGACAGGATAGCTTGAATGTGTATCTATACAACGTCCAGTGTCTCTTACAAGAGTATAACTGCGCATCCACTGAAGAACAACATCAAGAATAACTTACATACAATAGGCCTATAGGCCTAGACATATTTGAACTGTGTATCAACAAGGTGCAGTGCGTCATCCATTAACTGACGTTGCCGAAGCTTTATTATAGAAACATATTCCTACTTACAGTCTGCATTCACGTTACCTGAAGAGCAATAAATCGATCAACAAGTTAATCCATTTACAAATGGCTAAACCTAATCCACACGTCCCTGACAGCATCCTTATATGAGGAAACGAACGTTAAACCTTTACTAGTATTATTATTATTATTAATAATATTATTATACTTTAATTTCACATTTAGATTTGAAAAATATCTGAAGTGGCTTTCACATTTGCTATTCTTCTGTTACACGAACGCAAACGGAAATATTGTTATGGTTTAACCACATAAAATACTTCTCTTCTTCTAATGCATGGTCTAAAGGCAGATCCATGGCATATATCTCTTCAATACAACATAAATACTCTGAATACTTAAATGGTTAGCATTTGTCTCATAGCTTTGTTATCCTCGCCGTTGATAAAGATCAGGAGCAATAATGTCGTGCCGAGCTCCTTGTTCTGACGAGACTCCTGACCTGAGAGCCATCCACTCTGAGGCCCTGACTGTCCAACACCTCAGAGACATCACCAGACCTCTGGCCTCTCAGCTTCAACTTAACGGAGGAGTCCTCCCCGACTTGCGAGTCCACGGTCAGGGATCCAGCTCTCCGCAAGAATCATCTCTATGTCAGCTTGCCAGATCGAAGAATCCCAAGGAGTACTACATGCTGAGTGATGTTCTGCCCACAGGTCCTGCCGCTGAGCTGCCGCCATCAGCTCTCGAGTATGAGCCTCGTTGTGAGTGGAAGGCTGAGAATAAGAAGCTGGCTAATCGCCGTCATTTCCCCCACAAATGTTAGTCTTTAATTACTATTATTGACGTTATACATGTAGATATGGCTGGAGACAGTGGCGAAGTCGTAAAGATACTCGACCGCGGATCAGTATGTGCGGAGTTCAAATCAATCGTCACTGACATCGCTTTCGAGTGAGGAAACTGACGTTAACCTTAGCTTTTTAATGCAAAAAACGACAGTTCAAATTTCATTATATGAGACAGAACTAATTTATTTTTTTACTTTTAAATGATATCTGTAATTCGTAACCTGAATAAAGCTAGACTTGTGATTAATAACGCTAAAGCTAAGGTTAACGTCAGTTTCCTCACTCGAAAGCGATGTCAGTGACGGGCGATTTGAACCCGCACCTCCTGATCCGCATTCGAGTGTCTTACCGACTTCGCCACTGGCTCCAGCCATGAAATCTAACAAAGATGATGAATTACCTGTTTAAAACTATATTTAATCGAACCATGTTAACGAATATTTTAGTATGAAGGTAATTTAACTAAAATATTATATGAAGTATGGGCCTAATTGGCGGTATAAAAGCTGAATCATCACTAATTTCCATAACCGTATGGTAGATGAACGTCAACTATGAAGGAAGATCAGATAAATGCCTAGTTTATACCAATTTTATAACATAAGTTTAGGATCAGGGTGGATCCAAGTAGAGTAGAGAGAGAGAGAGAGAGAGAGAGAGAGAGAGAGAGAAAGAAAGAGAGAGCTAGAGAGAGAGAGAGAGAGAGAGAGAGAGAGTTTAGATAGAGATGGTAATGCAACTTATTATTTTTTGTAATAGATGAAAAGCGTAGATTATTTGCGTTAAGGTTAGCGATTTCTAACATACCATTTATACTCAATGTTCTGAAAAAGGATCACGACTTTTAAAACGTTTTCCTCAGGAATATGATCAAATATTGCGCATGCGCAGTAACCGCCGGGAACCAAACGCCGTACCTCGAACCTTGCTTTACAAAAGATATAATATATCTTGAGCAAAAACAGGTTAAGTTTTACAACTGCACAAACGACAAAATGAATTTAACTGAAGTTTTAAATACTTCGAAGGATTCGAGTAAACATGTCTCATGCTTTGTCAAATTTTACAAATAAGAATCAAATTGTTAAATGTTTGCTTTTGTAGCATTAGAGCATGCATGCACTAAAAACATTGTTCTGTATTTGACAGTCGCAGACAACCTAACTTATTTCTGACGTCATCGGAAGATATGCAGACTATATCTTGAAGTCTATTGACGCTAGACTCGCTACCGCAGCAAAGTTTTGTTTAGGAACTACTAGCTATAAAAAGTCAATTAGCGACGCTAAAAACATTAAAAAACTAATAAGCTAAATCGATCAATTTTAAAAATAGTCAAGTAATATTATCTAGTTATATATATAGAATACTTTATACCAGGTATCTGCCAGTAAGCAGTACACTTAGAGAGAGAGAGAGAGAGAGAGAGAGAGAGAGAGAGAGAGAGAGAGAGTGATATATATATATATATATATATATATATATATATATATATATCTATTTTGTCAACATCTAGTATAGAATTTAAAATTAAATTAAAAAGTAAATTTACTTCCCAGGCCTTTTAAATACTATTCAACGAAGAGCCACTTGATTCTGAGCTGTTGATTTATTTTAGCAATATAATTATATTATTTCTATATAGTAATTAAATGACAGTACATTTCATTATTAATTACAATACATCTGCTTACCGTTCGCTTGTTGAGACAAATCGCTTGGTTTAATCTATACGCGTCAATTATTTCGCGTAGTGTCCATATTAGTTAAGAACAGACCAACGATTCACTGCGCTCGTTGTAAGAGGAGACAAGGAAATAACTAAATACAGAGAAACCACTTCAGGAAGTCATAGGCGTACTCTACTGCGTCGAAGACGGCATCTAGGTTTGCTAAAGGCAAGGTACAAGATTGGATTGAGGGATGAGATTAACTGATGGGATAGAGTGTTGGGATTTAGTGAAGGGATTGAATAATGCGATTGAATGATAAGATGGGATAGAGTTATGGGATGAGTGATGGGATTGAGTGATGGGATAGTGATGGGATAGAGTGATGGGATAGAGTTATGGGATAGAGTGATGGGATTGAGTTAGGGGATTGAGTGATGGAATTAAGTGATGGGATAGAGTGATTGAATTGAGTGATGGGATTGAGTTATGGGATTGAGTGATGGGATTGAGTGATGGAATTAAGTGATGGGATAGAGTGATTGAATTGAGTTATGGGATCAAGTGCTCTTCAGCAGCGAGATGGAAAACAGAGAGAAAGAGAGAAAATATCAATTAAAATCATCGTGATGAAGAGCATTACAGCTGTCACACATTCGACATTGGATTATATTCATGCATATAAATTATACAAATAAATTTACAGACTATAAATTACTAACGGAACAGGTCAGAATAGCTGCGTCTACTATTTTACTGCATATATCGATCATAAAGAAAACACAAAAGACTTCGCATTGATCCTTTAATAATACAAAATCCAAATACTTAAACAAATCATAAAGGAATAGTCTATCTTCTAGACTTGAAACATAATTTCCAGACTACAACATGAATCAAATTTATTATATAAAGGTTTGAAGAAGCTTTCAATCAGATACTCAGAACATAAAATTTATTAGTAGTAGACTAAGTGAGAAATTTATTACATAGGAGTTTAGCATTTAGTAACATTAACATTTTCTGAAATTTGCGAACGCTAAAAAATATAATTTGTATGCCTAAATAACAGATTTCAGCATTAGGCCGACAGTAGTAGGGCCTATAATTAAAATTAGTAAACTTATTACTATTTTATAATAGTATTTTAGCATGATATCATTTGAAGCAATTCACATACAATAAGGCTTCCGTAGATACTATCAGAATTTAAAAATTTTATTAACTAGAGATCTATACGAAAACAGAAGAATGCCAACATAGATCAATAACGGATTGTATACGGTGCAGCCAGCATCAAGCATTATTATTAAAATAGACATTTATTAGTTCAAGTTTATCTACAGTAAATGACTTTAAACTCTATGCAAAAGTGATGAAATTTAAGCACACAAGAATTTAATAATATTTATGTACAAAGGGCGAAGTAAATTTATTTTCTGCCATAGCAATTTGCATCCGAGACAAAAATTGCATTTCAGAGTCGAACAAAAGACAGAAAAATAGCAGAAAAACACTGCTGCAGCCTAGCCTAAAAGACTTCGCTTAAACTACTAAGCCTTCAGTTTGATATTTCCTTATGAAAGTAATCAAACGGGAAGTAAAGACTCAACCTTGCAGTGTATTAATATGAAAAATAACAATATTAAAATACCACTGCGACGTGACTTATTGAAATTGGTATAGATTAAAATTTGCACCGAAGATTAATATATAGTTACACAATACATTTAACAGTATTTCTCAGATTACAACTAATTAGAGTTGGCTATAAAACTTAACTAATTTAGTAATTTGTAAAATATATTTTAATCTAAATTTCTCCGACGTTCTGCCAAATGAAGAAACGAATTTAAAAATACGGTAACTTGTAAATTATAATAATTAGAGCACTACAGCAACGGAGATTCTAAACAGTCTCTTGTTTCATAAACAGTCTCATATACTATCTACTAGCCTTAACAATGTTTGAGCCTGTCAACACTAAAATTCTCTTATAAAATCTAGTAATCATGAATATCCAAATGAAATTTTATGACATAATTATAGTGTACGTTTAATTCTGGAGGAGCTGATATTTCTCTACACATTTATGACACCTCAGGAGAGAACTTTTAACCTCTTTGATCTCTGACCTTTTGAGTCCAGCTAATCATTTCCATTCTTCTCCATATCCATATTTCCAATGCCTCTAGTTTCCTGATATCTTCCTTCCTTAAGGTTCATGTTCACATCCATAGATTAGCGTGATCCATACAAAGGATTTCATTGTCTTTATCTTTAATGTGACTATCAAATATAAATACCAATATGTGCCCTTATTCACAATAATCAATGCAACCCAACAGCTTAAGAAACAGGGGTCTGACCATTAATTGCAATTACTATAAATAATTTGAGTAATTTCTCTTTTTCACGCTGTGAATTTTTAGCACTATCGTATGCATAGCCTAATGAGCAGTAACTTCATAAAATACTAGAAATATCGCACAGCTCAGTCAAGCTTGTTCTGTTGCATCTGACCTCCGTCATGATTTACATGAAGCATTTGACCCGTGAACAATTGCTTCTGAAGTGAATTCTAGTAACTGCTGCCGTCTTCAACTTTTTTCTATTCGCTTTTGGTTTCTGTTACGAAACCTCATCATCATTTTCCTTTGAAGCCCAGTTTAAATAGGATCGGGATTAGAAAACTGAATATCAATTTCTGGAACCCAGGGGGGTAACCAACCGAATGCCCTTTCTGACGTTGGTTTGGATATTAATACTTAGCCGACTTTTACGATACGAACAGTCCTAGGTTGGTTTATTCTTCAGCAACACGGACCCAACACGGGTAACTTTAGTTCTCTCTTACAAAAACATACGTAATTTTGCAGTGGTCTATTCATTTGTTTTATAGAATTAAACGATGGAAAATTAGATTATAGTTATACCATTTGAACAGAAAATTCATTGTAAGTGCTAATAATAACATAATAATACTTCACTCATGTTCAATCATCGACTAATTAGGTATCATACTCATAAATACATAAAATTGCTTCACATTAATTCATTGAAATCAATTTGACGAGTTCAATCCAATAGTTAATTGCTTCAGATATTGCAAAACAATCTGCTCTTAGGATGAATCAGTCACAACCAAATATGAATTACTCAACACTTGAGAAGGAAGATTACTGTTAGGCTAAGTTCATGACAAAAATACACAGCCAGTACTAAGCACAACTATATTAATGATATATTAACTTTCTTGCATAATTAGAGGCTTTAACAAGTTTTATAATAAAGCAATATACTCAGCATACGTTTTATAGCTAAACAAGTGGACTCAAAATGGCCGCCATAGATTCGTTAATTTAAGTTGAAGTAATTTCAGTAAAGAAACCACAAAGGATTAGTAGATTTCCAGAAATATTTACAGATTAGAGTTCTGGCACTGGGAGAAGAGTTCAATAGATTCTGCCAGAAATTCCATCAAAAGGCCTGATGAAAGCGTGCAATGCAAAAGATAATATCAACTTGCTGTTGATTACTCTCCATGATAATGAAATGGGATCGCTAAGGACGATGGATACAAAATGGTAAGAATAGATATGATTTAAGATTAGTTATGAAGTAATGCAAGGAAACGAAAAGGAAACTGAGAACCTTAGAGACAATGGAAATCGAATGATTTTATCATTTATCTATACCACGTAGAAATGAAAACATGATAAAGAGAACTCTCGTAACACGCTAGCGAGGCATCAGTCAGTAATAAAACAATTAACAGAGAAATCTCTATAGGAACTCTCTATCTCGGTGTTACTGTGGGCGCCATGTAATGCATGTATTATTTTATTCATATTAAGAAAATCAAAGCCTGGAACTTACACTTGATATGAAACCAAGGTAACAGAAAATATCCATTTTCTGATAAAATTTGCAAATGTACTGCCTTAACCACTGCATATTTCGCAAATACACATTTCAAAGGTGGACAATTAATAGTAGCAGCAATTAGTAAAATATCAAAACTTCTGGCTGAATTAAAAACCTCAAAATCATAGACATGATTTTGTTTTTAAGCAATATTTAAATACACAAATTCACATTTGGAATAAATTAACGAGATATAGTTAATTTTGTAAATCAATTGAACCTAAAATTATTGTTTTGCAGATACACTAAGTTTAGTCTTTTTCTGTATATCAGACACACTAGTGACCTCTGGTTTCTCAAACATGCCTGCTAATGCATTAAAACACCAAACTGGTAACATCTGCTAATTAGATACAGTTGATTGCTCTTAACATTCTCAGAGAGACCTGAACAATCTAATAGTATGCAAAACGATATAATTTGTTTCTAGTATATGAAAAAAGCAAGAAGCGTTATATTTGGTTTCTACTATATGAAAAGGCAAGAAGTAAGTATGTACTTTTAAGTCTTTTTCTTCGACAGCAATTCTCTACACAGTTTTAAAAGAGATTTGAAATCTCGAGTTCCAATCGATATCCAAGAAAAAAGTATGAAATTACATCAAAATATAGGCATGTAGAGTCTTCCAAACAAAAAAATTATGCTCGACTATAGATTTAGCCAAAGCATCGATTATATTGTTAAACAGTCAAACGCTATTAATAACACAGTGTGAGTTTCATTCTATTTAATTTGTTTTTCTCTAGATTTGCAAAGATATAGCGATGAATTGAGTTCTCAACGGGATATAACTAATAAACATTCAACACCAAACATCCAAGCACTCGTTAATCAAACGAGAAATATCTAAAAACTTTATAACTGCAAAAATCAACAAGTATCGCTACCACTGTATGTACTACTTCATCAGCAATTCAGAAATAGTATCATTGAAAATTAAAGACATTTCATGATCAACTGGATCATAAACATTCTGAACATAAATCGACTTTAGAAGAAATGTAAAGAACAAATTCAACTAAAATTTATACAATGAAAAATCAACTTAAGTAGTTTAAATTAAAAACAAATTAAGACAACACTATAATTCAACATTATTTGATGCAAGACTTCATAAGATATACAACACACATAACATATAGCTAAACGAAAGCATATAGATTATTTCAAGCGCAACATACAGCAATTTGACTACATTAAACAGTTCTACTCACTATAATCAGAGAAATGCAACAGAATGGCGAGAAATTTTTTTAATGTGGCAATAGCACTTAAATTTCTGTTCTACCACATTAGAAGATCAGATAATAATCCTACAGCAGATGTTGTAAATAAACTTAATGACTGAGTAATACAGAACCAAGGCAAATATTTCTGATTCTACGAAATAAAAAGCTAATTTTCAACATATCATAGTCAAAGCATAAACTAGTATGTTCAGTTTGATCATAAATCACAGTATGCATTTTGCTATACGTATTTTGCATACTCAAGTAAGCAAATTATGGCATACAGTTTCAATAGATAATCAGCGACAAAATGACATGGCAGCAGAACAATCAGTGACAGAGATGAACTAGGGACGTTACAAACATTTCACACAAAAGAGACTATTTCTTCTTGTTAGCGGCTGCCGGGGCACCATCTTTTTGAGGCGTAGGGGGTCGACCAGAATTCAAAGCATTGTACTGGTACTTAGTCTTTTTTTCTGACGGTTTCAGAATCTGTAAAACAGCAGTCGCAATTTAACAACACAGATTTAAATACATATAACCTGTAGATATCTCATTTGTTATTTTCCTTTTAAAGAATTTTAATTACTGATAGAAAATAAAGAGAAGATTTAACTAATCTACGACCATGTCGGAGCATTCCAAATAAAATTAGAAACTTCAACAGCTAAAGGCCACAAGAAAAAGTTGCGAGTGCATAAAATAACGATTTATACAGCATATAACATTAAATCTGACTTATTTTGCAGTACATGACGTTTAGCTGAAAGACGAAATAAGTGCTAAAGCACACAAAGATTTATAAAAAATTCAGCCCATCAAGAGTGTCAGTGAATTAAAAGAAATTTTGCTTAATTAAATTAAATATATAATTAATCTATGATTAATTCTAGGAAATTAGAAATGGTTTGGATAAAACTTTAACGATAATAATGAATGAAAGCCGATGCTGATTGCCCGCAGTGTAAATACAATGCACAATGTGTTTCAAGAAAATCTGATCTGTACAATTAGTTTTTCTTTAAACACATGCACATACCAATTTTTGCAATTCTGTACCTTCATTAAAGCAAAAGTTGGTTGCAATTTCATAAAATGTCCGAAAGAAGTATGAAATTAAAGTGATACAATAATAATAATAAGAATAAAAGCAATAACAATTTTAAAATATTAAAATATTGCCTATTGTCATAAAACAGCATTAAAAGTGACCAATGAAACGAAATGGTTTAAATCATCGTTAAATGAGGACAGAGAAAAAAACATCACACAAGCAACTCAAACACTCTTCATAAGTCAGCAACATTATCAAATCCTCTGCAGTAGTTAGGCTAACTTATAAAAAAAGCTATGTTAACGTCAGTTTCTTCACCCTAAAGCGATGTCAGTGACGGGCGAGCCCAGGATTTGAACCCCGCACATACTGATCCGCAGTCGAGTATCTTACCGACATTGCCACTGGCTCCAGCCGGTATGAAACTATAATACATAATATATATGAAAGTGATAGACGATTTGACTCGACTGATTTACCTGGAAGGAGCACATGAGTGACTCATCAACGCTCATCATGCCTCCAGCATTATCAAACTCTCCGCAGTAGTTAGGAGCCGAGAACAGTGTTACCAACTGTCGTTTAGCAAAAAACTCATATCCATCCTCCACAACCTGAACAGTTCATATGAACCATTAGAGATTAGATCTAATAGTAATACTATTACTACTACTACCATTACTTATAATAAAATAATAATAGTATTAATAATGACAATAATAATAATAATAATAATTATTATTATTATTATTATTATTTATTTATTTCAAACAACTACAATTTATAAAATAACATAATAATATACTAGAAATATGTCCACATATGAGTTGATCTTTAAATCATCTAACATTCCTAATCTCGGCCTGTCTCTGCTTCTATTTTCTTCTATTCTGTCTTCTATGACCCTCTTTCAGTAGACTTTCCCCTCTTTGAAAAAAAGATATCCATTATAATTAAATGATGCAATAACAGCAAGTCATATCCTAGAATGAATACACACTTGATAAGCCCTATAGATCATATCTAGGTCATGTCCTAGAAAGAATACACATCTGATGAGCCCTACAGATCATAACTAGGTCATGTCCTAGAAAGAATACACACCTGATGAGCCCTACAGATCAGATCTAGGTCATGTCGATTTAGAAACTTGCAGACGACATCGGCACCAAATGTGAAGGAGACACCCCTATCATTTTCTCCCCATCCCTGAACATCTTTATCAGGGTCGGACCAGAGTAAGTCACACAGTAAACCTACATATATGGAAAGCTTTATCAATATAAGCTAAAAATATCAAACATCATTTATTAAAAATCTTAATTATAATACTGTCTAGGACATTAGTAAGTAATCCGCATAATTACTTCGCCTGTTAATCAGCACTCACAAGTTTTCACATATTGATAGACCAATGTTTTGAAGGATCAGATAATACAGGTTGTGCGGCCTCTGATGTAACTAACTTCAGCAGATAAATCTGACATTGAACTGCTTTAAAAAGAAGTATTGCAATGAATACCTTTATGTGTTGTAAATATTAATTAGATAATAAAAGTTTTCATATAACAGCTCTGTATTATAATTGCTGCAATTTTTTACATTCGCATAATAACTAGAATGATCAATTTAGGTTTGATAGCACAACAGAACACCAGAGAGAGAGAGAGTAAACATTTAAGTAGAGCTATTCATGCTTATATCTGTCTACTGCCCGGGACACTGAAGAATAGACCAACCATTAAGTGAATATGTAGTAAGACGTGACAGAGCACAAATTTAAGAAGGCAATGGGATACCACCTCAGAAGACATTTTTCCCAAGCAATGGCTACATAAGGTATGGATAAAACAGTTTTTGTGAAGAGACTAACTTATTGGTCTAATGGAATGTTCTATATGAAGCATGAACGAAGAGTCTGAGAATTCCAACCCTTGACTGGCTACTTGGCAGAACAAAAGAGAGAGAGAGAGAGAGAGAGAGAGAGAGAGAGAGAGAGAGAGAGAAAGAGAGATTAATGCTAGAAACTCAGATAAACAATTCAACGACAGAGTGTTAGAATAGCAAACCAGTGTCTGGCACATCAGTTGGTCGCATGATCCTGCGAATCTGCTCCATCGACTGAAGATCAGGCGATAAACCTGTCCACATCAACTTGGACAATTAATTCAATTACAATTAAAATCCACAATATTTTTTAAAATTTTGTGGATTTTCTTGATTTTGATAGCATTTGCATCAAGCAATACCAATAAGCTTACTAAATATGTTCTTGAGCTTACTAAACATATTCTATGCAATAACTGCCGCAAAGTTGAATTTTTATCGAGAATTGTGTTAATTTTTGTACATTATCACTAGTAAATTGTAATAGATAAATAACCTTCAAATAAAGCTTTAAAAAACTTATCAGATGTACGTCATTTCTATTGCCCAAAACTACATTGACACCAACTCTACACTCAACAGATACACCAGCATAGGTTTCCATACAGTGTTGATCTCAGAATTACATTAATACAACTTACATTAATTTACATTAATATCAACTAATACTAAGAAACTTTTCACTATTTTCAATTCTTTCATTCATAACGAGATTATTCTTATTATTTGTAAAATATTATAAATTTTTATTACTTTAGTTATACATATGACATACTGTAAGTTTCTTGAATTTTGCAATTTGTGTTGTTTTAGTTATTCTCTCTCTCATGATGTTTAGTAGACGTTGCTCCTAGAGCATCGATTGCATCTAGTACAGACTTGCAAATAATCTTCTAATAACCCGAGGCCATTATTCAAAGATTTCTGCACTCAGTCTTTAGAAGTGATCGCCCATCCAATTACTAACAAAACTTGCCATTACTTAACTTTTGATTATGCGCACGCTCTACCAGTGCGCTAAACTCTGCACTCAATGATACAATAGCGATACAATTACTTATAAAATTGCATAGAAATATTAAGTAGAGTCGACTAGAAACTACCTCCATGACAGCAGAATATCTTCTCGTCAATTATTGCAGCCGTTGGCAAGCAGTTGAAACAATCAGTAAATGTTTTCCACAGACGAATATTATACCGTCTCTTACCTTAACACAATATACAGCAAACAAAAGCAGTCATTAATTACGCTCGTTCAGAGTAATGCATGCATACATGCAACAATGTAAACATATACAATATTAAAGGCTAAAGCTACAGCTAAAGCTAAGTTTGACATAAGTTTCCTGCTCGAATAGCATGCCAGTGATGGGAAGAGCACTAGATTTGAACCCTGCACCTACAGAATATACATAAACACCTGCCTAACAATCAATCTGACCATATTCAACTAATCAACAGGTGCCAAATAATTAAAAATTGAGAAAAAAATGCAAAATCCTAGTCAGCCCATAAAATCATAGACTATTGAATTGAGATAGTGAGAAATTCACTCTAGATTCAAAAATTGTACAAATCATCGTGCATTAAATAACTGAAATAGAGCTATAAACTGTTAGATCCTCATAAAACTATCAATCAGGAATAGGAAGTATGCCAACAGGAGAATGCTAATTTGAACACACACCTCAGCACAGAGACAAGACATTAAAGAATTAAGCAGAACGGAAATATATTCGGCTACTTACACTCGTCATAGAAACCATAGATACGGTTAATGCTTGCACATTCGTGGTTGCCTCGCAGCAGGAAGAAATTTTCTGGATACTTTATTTTATACGCAAGCAGCAGACAAATCGTCTCAAGCGACTGTTTACCACGATCAACGTAGTCTCCCAGGAAGAGATAGTTTGACTCCGGTGGGAAGCCACCATATTCAAATAACCGCAGTAAGTCTGTATACTGACCATGAATGTCACCTTAAAGCATACATAAATAGAATTAAATATTAACATATTCAGTTTTTCTCTATCAGGCATAAATGAATAGTATTAATCAATACTTGAACTAATAATTATACAGTTATAGCAGGCATATTAATATTATTCTCATATCAATCAAAGAGAATTTAGAGTTAATAAGAAATACATATATAGCATTTACACAGCAATAAGTAAATATTGTATTAAAATAATTATATTTGCTCTAATCTTGATATTAGTTAATATTTGCATCTAAAACAGATTAATGCACAAGCCACTAAGATTAGCTCATATAAATTAAGACATTTTTAAAACTGATTAGTAGAACTAAAAAGTGATCAAATCATAAATCATCAACTAAAAATTAAAATCAATGAAAGTTTAATATATAGAGAACCCATAAGATGAAACTATAAGAGAATTAATATTGCTAATGTCCATCCAAATATTACCTCTTGAAAAAACTAACATCTTACGGGTATGCTTTAGAATTAAGTGTTTAATTATAGAACCTAAATATTCATTTACACAATAAACATCACAGTTTAATTTTTGACATATTTTAAAATAAAATTAATAAATAATAAATATTAATAAATAATTACTCAATAGAAAGCTATATAGACCTCTCTAACCTATATTGTGCATAACCAAAAATTATATACAAACTATATTATAGAAATACCAACATAAAATTTATAATGAATCGTACAAGTGAGTATATCTTACCACATATCTTTATTGGTGCCTCAAGCTCTAGTAGGATTGGTTGACTTAAAAAGATTTCTCGAGACTTCAAACACAGACCACGTATTTCCGCTTCGGTCATCTGCACTGTTTTGCCAGGTCGACATCCTCGAACTATGCAGACACATAAATAAACCTATTTTTAATGATTGCTTCTGACATAGGAGGTTCTAAGTGCTTTCTCTGAGACAGCAAGGATGATGGACGGTTTAGCTTATCTAGTTACCTGACACCATCAGGTTGATCACAACCTTGTTCGACGATCGTGAAAGCGTAAAAAGGTTTAGCAACATTTCTTTAATTAAAACTAGCTCAGAGATGTTGCATTGTCACCCGTGGTAGCGATATTTTGGGTCCAGAAATTATTACATTTTTTATTTGACTTTCATATACAATGTAATGAATAAAAATTGTATAATCCTTTCATGTTTCTTAAAAATAAAACTTTACATTAAATAATAATTATTATAACTAGCATAACTATAGCAAACCAAAGGCTTTAAATTCTACTCTTCTTTTGCCCTAAGGTCAAAACTAATAGCAGGTCCAATTAGACCCATTCACAAATTCTTAATTAGTTCGCTTGCACGCAAATTCAACAGCACTCAACCAAAAAATTGATCTATCATAAAGTCTAACAGCTTTGATTTTATGTCATCTTAACAAGGTTTTCTCACTTTCTCCGTATACTAATTATACGCGAACGTATGGGATATAGCTCAGTAATTATTCTCAATCCTCTATTGTTATGTTCATATGATTACGTTATCAGACAATATAGCCTATTATTGCTAGTATTAAAACTTTACTCTTTAATTTTTCTAAATATACTTATTTGATTTTCATTTTACACAAAGGTTTTTAAGTTAGGAAATATATGACATAAAACTATTTCTCCTTAGTGTATCTAATATATTTACAGCGACACCTAATTGAGAATTTCACTATTTACCTTCGAGAAGTCGTGATATCAAACTATCAACATTCAACTCAACGTCCGCCATCTTTGTTCAGTGACGTCACACCTACCCTGGCGCTGCAGCCTGCTTGCAAGTGCGTGTCTGTGTTCTTGTCTGTATCATTGTATGTGTCAAGTGATGACTAGGCCTACGTTGAGGTGCTCTTATATCCTTGTGTTGTCAAAATTTGAAAATCAAATTAATTAATTATTGATGGTGGCGATATTATAGTTCGTTAAGAGCTATTTTGGACTGATTTTCTGGATTTTGGAATTTGCACCGTTTTTAGACCTTCTTTTTACTCGTCGGCTTGATTTTGACTCAATAGTACTCGATGTTGTCATTGATGACTGTAGCACTCTAATTGTTATTATTATTATTATTATTATGGATACTAAATTTAATCTTGCAGGTGGTGATGTATATGATCTCGCCATGGATCGTGATTGGTGCAGGAGGAAGGTTGTAAGAGACTACTCTAGTGTCCACAAAGAGATGCCATAGAGTTGATATATTATTATTATTTATGCTTAACGGTTTATATTAATTAGTTGCGTTGCGCTTTTACTAGCGCTTAGCTATAGTATGCCATATTTAATCTATAGGGATCTTTTCAATTTTAAAACAAGATCTAAATTCCTTTATTTCATAATTAACACAGTAGGTTTCTTAATTTCAAGTTATAATAATTGTATGGATTCGGCTTTAAATTGCTCAATTATGCCCATTAATTATTGCTCATTAAGTTGGCAGTAGCATACACCAACTGAATGCTGTCATTGTCACAGGGTAACATAAAAGAACTCAACTTGTGCACGAGGTAACATGAAAAAACTCAACTTGTGCGCGGGGGTAACACGAAAGAACTCGACTTGTGCGCTGGGTAAAACGAAGGAACTCAACTTGTGCACGGGGGTAACATGAAAGAACTCAACTTGTGCACTGGTAAAACGAAAGAACTCAACTTGTGCACTGGGTAACACGAAGGAGTTATCCATCGTCTATTTACAATTTTCAACTTTTATTGACTTGTCTAGGAACTGAAGCGGAATCAAGTATCTGGAATCCAGATACTTGATGGGAACATACCAGCAGATCAACTTTTATCAACAGTTACAATCCAGTGATGTAGCATTACGATATCACATGTGTACAGACAGACAGCGACAGACAGACAGAGAGCGGTTTCACTGGATTTCGTACTGACGTGGCAGCTTGCGCAACAAGCAGTGTTGATAACAAATCGACCAAGAGTCGGGCCCGGCTTAAGAACAACAGAAGCGAAAGAATGCGGACTTTGTCAGGAAAACGCATTAATTCCTCTTTTTCGAGAGAAATAATAATTAGCAAGCACAAGAGAAACACATATAGTTTCAAATACACTGTATAAGGTATAACATTAAATTTATCTGAATAAAATTTACCGCAACTATTTCTTTAAAAGCGTATATCTTTAATTAACCACTCAGCGATGTTAACATAAATTTCTAATGCAATGTATCAAAAGTCTCAGTTTAGAGATCAACCAAAAATACAGTAATGCAGAATCGAACTTTCCGTGATGTAGGAATTTGAAATCATAAACAGCACTATTGTCACAAGTTTCATATTTTAGCGTAATTGTATTGAAATAATGGCTGAGAAAATGACAAAGCCCACTTCCTCATTCAAAAATGATGTCAAGGTCGCTCAAGTAATTATAATAGAATTGTTTTCATTTCAAACTTAACTAAACTCTGCTATTGCTGCTAATTATGGTATTACCGCACAGAGCTCTGGCTCTTTTATGGTAGCCTATTTCGTATTGTTGTTTGTTTATCTAACTACGTGCACGTTCTTATTGTTTGTATAAGCTGTGCTGAGATGATAAAATAAACGATATGAAACCGTAAAAACAGTTACAAATCTAGCTATAAATCGAGTTACTCATTTAATAATGTAAAAATAAGCGTGTTTCAAAAGAAATGAGTTCTTATAAGGTGTCAGTGAGGAATCAATGAGAAATTATTAAATAAAAGAATATTAGGCTATTTCTATTGGAGAAAAAGATAAACAAAATTGAAAGGCAAATTTTGTAGTTCTGTGGTAAGGCCAGTATTGATGCATGGTTCGGAGTGTTGGGCACTAAAAAGGGAACATTTTCAAAGTTTGTACGAGGCAGAAATGAGAATAAATGCTGCGTCTAATCTGTGGTAGTAAAACTAGGAATGATAGAATGAAAAATGAATATGTGAGGATGAAAGAATGAAAAATGAATATGTGAGTATGAATTTAAGTGTTGTGTGGATCATAGATACGTTGGCTCAGTCGTGATTGAGATGGTATGGGCATATTGTGAGAAAGACAGATGATTGGAGAAAAATATATTTAGAGGAACTGAAATTAAAATTTGATAATAGTATTATCATTTATTATCCTGATAAGTATTATGCTAATACTGTAGATTATAATCAGCCATCAGTTTTTATTGTTTCAATAAACAATAAAATATACCCTTACGAGGTTGCTATAACAGTGTTTCGATGTTGCCGAGTAAAAATTTCAAAACGATTAAGTAAACTCCGATAAATCATAATTATTATAAATAGAAAATGTTAAGTAACTTAAAGTTTTGATTAGAATTTATAATATTTTATGCTTATTTGCAAATTTTTTAAACGTCTTTATTTTGCGCGGGAATAAAACTGTGTATTGTAAATTGCAGCTGTATTTCTAAATTTATCTGCACTTTTCTTATAATCATAACATCAGTGTTGCTTTCATTAATCAGCTCACCAAATTATACAAAGCTTAATAAAATATGTTATGTTTTTGCCGTAATTAAGCAAAAGTTATCAATATTACAAAGTAAATGAACGCAATCGCTCTTAAAATAATCTACTATAAATTGGATAAGTTAGTATACAACGATGCAGATCGACCTACAATAAAACCTTACAACACTATTGCTTATAGTAGTATACAAAAATTAAGTAATTAATTAGTGGATGCATAAAAGAAAAATACAAAAAGTAACTTTTCAATTAGAGCTTTTAAGCCCAACATTATGATTACAATAATTGTATCACTATAATATAATACAGTACTATTACAACACAATTATTATAGCAATAATAGTATTGCACTTGTAATTATAAATACAACGAAAACTGTAAGTATTTAATTCTTTAATTTTAACATCTCTAGTTTCTGCATTTATGCGATTTTTCAATCTTTAACATTTTATTTCAAAGCTGAAAATTTTATAATCATATCACAGACATTGATTACTGGAAAAATGTTGTGCAAATATTCTGAGCAAAATTCTTTTAAAGATGTATTTCTAAATACAAACGGTAAAACACCCAGTTTGTCAATAAATCAAGCAATCCATCACCTAAAACGTAGAGAGACATATGCATATTTCCCTTCAGCAAACCTATTCCACGCCAAAGTATAAAAAAGCTGGTATAGCTAAGGTTAACGTCAGTTTCAAACTCGAAAGCGATGTCAGTGACGGGCGAGCCCAGGATTTGAACTCCGAGCATACTGATCCGCGGTCGAGTATCTTACCGACTTCGCCACTGGCTCCAGCCAGTACATTAATTTAACAACCAAGACAGAGATCCAGATGGTCATTAACAGTTGTCTCTTCCACAAGTCGTCGACACACTGGACATGGCACAAGATTGGAATTGTCAATCTCTGCAAGTTTATCTGATGAGTCATCCTCTTCTGGGTTACCATCATCTTCATCAAATAAGTCTGGTAAACTTTCAGAGGCGACAGCTGCATCATCAGAGAAAATATCACTGTCTTTACTGTCACTTCTGCTACATCCATCTCCATTACCTATTCGCCGAACAGACTTGTTAGAGTCTAAGCGCAGTTTCTTAGCCAGATTTGTTTCGCTGGACGCTTCGTTGGCTTGTCGCTTTCTTCTCTCTTCATTAGATGGCCGAGGATTCTGACCAGATTTCTTGCGATGTATGGGATTGCAGACGGATACAAAATCTTTAACAAAAATAGATGTTCCAACCGGCACCGAACGATAACTTAGGGTTCGAATCCAGTGTACTTTACGCTTTTGTGAATCTAAGTCAGAAGCACTTGCAGATTTCTTTATCAAATTATTACTTCCATTCGTTGGTCCACTTTCCTCGGGTCTTGCATCTTTTTCTTCCATGATATTATATCTCTTGGATACATCATCATCTACAGCTCCAAGATCACTGCTAATAGATGAATTGCTTTTAGAAGTTCCACAGTTATTATGGTTATTACATTGAACTACATCACTTCCAATATTTTTCCAACTATTAGCATCCGGTAAACTATTTACCACATTTCTCTGACTATTACGTTTAAGTATCCAATCTTCAGCATTCTTTCTTTCAGTTACAGGAGCTTCTTTGAGGATCCCGCCAGCAGACGCCATAGCTTTAGATAAGAAATGTCGACTTGCTGCCCTATCAGCACTGCTACCAGTCAACTGTGCCATATTATCTCTGAACGATTTATCTCGCAATGTTTGTGCTGGACTGACGGAGAAACCTGGTGAATTGTTCACATTAACCATAGTACTGCTTCCACTATATGAGCTTCCTACAGCATCTAGGGCATCCATTAGCTCTAAATCTGACAAAGACTCGCTAGCGCCATCGTCTTCATCATCGTTAATGATTGTGAGATCATCAGAAGTAGCACTGTGCCTATTCTGTGGCTGACTGGAGACCAGTGGCACAACAGCAGTGCTGCTTTTCTTCAATTCTTCAGATTTCAACCAGTTAGTCAATGAACTACTTGGCTGCTTCTTAACTGCAACTGAAATAACAATCAGTCAGAATCAGTCAACCAACGAATCCGTACATCATCAATCAATCAGAATGCACCATACTCGTAACTAAATCCCAATAGAAACTTAAACAGAAAACATCACAGTACTCTAGCCATTCTGATCATAACCCAGCATAGCAAGGCCTCCGCCAAACATTAAGTTCAAATTATAATTATTACGCGGTAACTACAGAAAATCGACATATCGACAAATCTGCGCTATTGCTATAATATAGCACTACTTTAAAGAGCAAGTTCTATTAAAAAAACCTATATTCTTAAGATTTCCAGGTCATACAATGGACATTTATATGCTTTTTTAATTAATTAACCAACTCATTCTTAACCCTCTCATCATAGAGCAAAATGAATAGCACTTACACTTTTACCAAAAGCCAATAAACTATTATTATTACTATTATTATTATTATTTATTGGATAAACATGTGTCTTAAAGAATGAGACTGAGTAATTGGTGTAAGATACATAATAGTGATCAACATTCGGGAGAAGTTGTCAAAAGAATTGCCCTAACAATAAACTGAAATACATAAACTTACCAGACCCATTAGAGACTCCAGACTTCTGTTTACCTGCAGCCTTAGCTCCATAACCCTCTGGCTCCTTTACCTTGTGAAACGTTCCACCGCAAGAGTTCCTATGATCGGACCACCAACTGTCGTTAGATGACGGCGCACGATTCATTGCTCGCTTGACATAGCCGAAGTAAGGCTGACGAGATCTGCAAGGTCCGTCACACTGCCACCAATGCTGCCTGTAGTTATCTACCTCGTCGTGGAATGTGTGATAGATCTAATTCAAACAATTAACCAAAATTAATCTAGAAATCTAGAAAAAATAGACCCATAAGGGTCGGCAGCAACATTTTGTATTATAAGCTCTGAGTACATTTTTTTAATGAATCTGTCATCATCATCAGCATCATCATCCCTTGAATCCCAGTTTAACCAGGGTTGCGATACAAATAGACTTAAATAAACTTAAATATACATCATAAATAGACTTATTTAATCAATCTATCAATTAAAATTATATGACATATTTCAAAAATTATATGACATACTCTTACTTGAGTAAATAAGGCTCATGCTTATGTTTAGTCTACAATGCTCTATAATCTCGGAATTAGAGATAGCCCTGTTGCACTGAATATCAATTTTGCTTGTGTTTCAAAGGAATTAATTAATTTTTGCCTAAAAGTGCTAAAGAAAAATTTATAACTAGATGAAATTTCTACATTAAAAGTCCAAACAGGCAGCTTAGAAGGCTGTTATTGCAATTACAATTTGTTATTTATTTTATATATTCGATTAATTCAGGTATTACAGCCAATACAAACACACACACACTAACAAAAAACAGTAGGCTACGACGCAGAAACCACATTGATAGTGACTAACAACAGAAAAAGGATTAGGTTAGAGACCAGCTAAGTAACATGCTATGACTAAATCTGCAACTAAATGATTTCAATTTCCCACAATACTACTTACTGATATGTTGGCTCCAGTAAGTTTATTCAGCCGCCGCATGTGATGGCAAAAATTAGGACCATGATCATCTCTATCCTGTCAGAGATATTATTACAATCAAATAAACCAATACACCACAATGAGAATCTTTAAACAGAGAAATGCAGTTTTAAGAGAATATTATCCCTTATAAAATGTACTTTTTTTGATTAAATAATTTTAATAAAATTATCCACCATTAAGGATTCTATTGGATGTTTCAATATAGCAAGTTTATATTGATACCATTTTACATCTTAAATGAATAAATTACTGCTAATTTTAATCAAAATCTTCAAAAATTTATCATATTTAGGTAAAACTTTCAAACAAAAATTATAACAAATATTTTTCATATTTCCAATGCATGAGTTTGACATATTGTTCAATGAAATAAACCTAAGCTCATGATATATTTAAAAATCCTAATGAAAGAATACATTTACACATGAATTCCGGTTTTCGTCTGAGATACTGAAGAATGGACCAACCATTTACTGCAAATGTTGCAAGAGTCGACTAAGCAAGAACTCAGGAAGGCAATAAGAACCACCTCAGAAGCCGTAATTTCTCAAGCAATAGGTTTACATAAGGTATGAATAAACCATATTCTTGTTGAAGGAATTGACATGCTGACCAATGGAGTCAAAAGCTCTGAGTAAGAATAAATGGATCTGCCACTTGATAGAACACTAGGGAAAGAAATGAAAGATTAATGTCACTCAGTAAGTATTGTCATGGACAAGGGATAAATTTAACGAGACAAATCAATCACCGAAATCTCTAACTTTAAGCAAATGGATAAAATGCAATAAAATTTACCCGATCACCATCCGTAACAAAGAGATAAGCGTGTATCATTTCATGCTGCAAAACATAATATATAATAGTGTATCGCTTAAAATAAGTATGCCAATATGTATGTCATAATAATATTAAAGCAATTATTACTAATATTTTGAATAAAGAAACTACACTGTTTTTCTTAAGTATTTAATAAATTTTGAAAACATATAGTTTCTCCCCTTTAGTTCATTTTAATTGCAGGAGCATTTCTCAATTTACAGTCTTCCATCAAGTTGAGTATGAGCATTTAATTCATATCAACAAGAATGATCCAATATAATCCATCTGCTAAACCATAAAGTATCCTAAAATTAGCTTGCGAGAAGTAATTCATTGGTAGTTAAATTGCTTATTTAAGCTGCAAGTTTAATTTGTAATGCAGCCAATATTAGATCAATGTTCCTAAAAAATAAAAATAAAATCTGTTTTAAAAAGAATGTTCTTTAAAACTGAACATTTGGTCTGGGAGTTTATTTCACAATTTGATTATGATTAAATATTTATAAGATTCATATAATCAAACAAAGATATGTGATGCCATCAAAAAATATAATTAAAATTAGATGAATATTTAGCAATGTTTATACAATAAACTGTAGGATATACAATAATATCTTTTTCACAATTCTATGCTTAGACAACAGACCTATAGTAAACAAATTCTCAGATTTCTCCAATATCTGACCTGCATATACCTGACAATCCTAGACTAGGTCTTATCTGAAGATCATGCAAGTTACCTCATTTCTATGATGACATTACTCAAGGCATCTGTAATAGATTAGTTTAAACTAGTCAAATGGGCCAATAGACACATGAATATTCAATTAAGTACCAGTAAGGTTTCAACCAGATCACTGCGAGGTCTGAGTTTGAGCAATGGCTCACTGAGGCGAACTGAGCATAGGCCACCTCTACCTTCATACGTGCATAAACCGGCACACCTTCACATAATAACAATAATAACACACATTACAGTGAAATGATCAACTATGTTGATATCTATCACTTTTAATACCACATGTTATATTCGTTAGGCAATTTAGTCCATTTTCCGTGTAGCCAGTCCAGTGAATGTCCGAGATTTTACTCTCAGATGAGCGCGGCTGGGAATGGAACCCACGAGAGTTCGATTCACCTCTGGGTCTGTCATTTAAAACTTCATGACGTTATCTACACCCTTAACCATTGCGCTATTGAGACATTCACATATAAACACATACCCCCATCTACCTTCATATGTGCATACACCAGCACACCTACACACACATAATGGACTGCAGATTAATAAGTGCAGGTTCAAATCCTGATCTTGCCCACACTGATATTGCTTTCGAGAGATGAAATTGATGTTAACATAGGCTTTACAACTTTTTTTACTTCTTTTACCTCTAACTTCATAAGTGCATTAGCCGGCAGTGGCCAGGCACATCTACAACAATACACACATATCACCTCTTTATTCATATGTGCATAAAATAGCACATCTACTCATTGACAAACAGGCCAGCACACCTACACACAGACACAGAATAACCCAACTGCACAAACAGACATACACCTGCACAGAGACACTCATATACCAATTTTAAGATCATTCTATATTATAAAATTATTGTAAAACACAGCACTGAATTCAAAAATTACTTGATCAAATGAAAAGAAGGTATGTCTCACAAAACTTAAATGACAATATCCCATCCACTCAGTCACAGTTAGCAAATCACAGGTTACCACTACAGTTCCAATTGCAGGAAACAGTTTAAAAAGGACAAGCACTAACAACGAATAATTGCATCTTATCTACATTAATTACAGCATTAACAAAATTTCCAAAACTGGCTTCAGAATGTTCTAGTTAATTTCTAGAAAGAAATCTTACAGTGTCATTCTAGGACTCCACCGCACCTCCACACTGTCCAATGCACCCCAGAAATATTTCGTATTATATTCGTTAAATAGAGCCCTAACGTCGGGACTCGGGTCTATGAGCTCCCATGCTTTATCAATCAAAGACAGCGGCTTCTGTTCAATAATTTCATCTTCTACTTTGTCAGACTGGCTCCACATCTCGAATGAAGAATCCTTGATAGCAGAATTAGAAATTGGTCCACCTGCATTATGTGAGCCAGCGGCAATGACTGACAAAATCTCTAAATCGTCCTCTACAAGTTGTGATTCGTTCTCAGCGTCAAACTGCTGCTGAAGTTGAAGTGCATATGCATAGTCTGCATCTTCCATTGTGATATTGTAGCCAGGATCTAGAGTAGATCAGAGAAATAATAACAAGTAAGATTTAATATGCCTTTTTCATTATATCAGGAAGGTGTCAGTGACATCCCTGTATCATATAACACTAGCAACTGAATTATTTAAATTGATTTGCAAAAAACCTATATTGAAGGGAAAGATAAGTTCTTAGCAAGTAGATGTTGTATTATTCTATAAATCTTTGAAACCTGCAATAGATCTATCTAGTGCACAGTTTATCTCTAAGAAAACTATATTTCATTTTATGCAGTCAAGTTCAAACCATTAGGCAGTTTATTAAATTATCCATTTACCGGTCCTCAGAATGTCCGATATTTTACTCTCAGATTAGATAGACCAGGAATCGAACCTACCAAAATTCGGAATGTTCAATTCATCTCAGGAACGGTCATTTAGCTCCTACTGCTATTATATGGAATGCCTACATAAGCTATTTTACACATGCTATATTATCATTAAAATTATATATATATACATGTATGTATATATATATATATATATATATATATATATATATATATATATATATATATATATATATATATATATACTATTTTAGCGCGCTTGTCTATTTCGGTACGTATTTATATTAGTTTACATATTATTTATTTTCAAACCACGACAGCTGATTGATTAAATTCCCGTTAAATCTCTATTATGAGTTCTCTTTATACAAAATTTTATAGTGAAGTTATTATACTAAGAAACTGTACAAGTATACAACCATACGAAGGCACTTGATAGTAAATAGGAAATAGAAGATGAAGAAAAGGAAGTGTGAAGTATGAAATATATTTTGTATGAGACACTTATTGTAAAAGTGTCGACATTAAATTCAGAAATTTCCCAAAACTAAACAGAGTATCCTTTCTGATGTTGTTTCTCGGCAAAGAAAATTTGAATGTTTGGAACATCGAAAAAGTCAAATATAATAATAACCTCGTCGTGATTTCAAATTACGTGTGCGCATCAGTGATCTAACGCGGGGTGATACAGTAACCACAGACACATAAAATGGTTATCACATAGTTATACAATGCTCAGTAATGGCTTAGTATTACAACTATAGCGCGTACGTATCATTTACAAAATGGCTTCGTTAACCATTACGTCCATCACCACCCCTGGACAAAGCTGTATGTCTCACTCAAAGATATAGAATTGTAATTCTTTAGTCTATGATCTCACTTGATTTGTTAAACTTGTGCTCATCATAACAGAACAACAAGAGTAGGCTATGCTTATGTAACACGTATGCGTGCTGCTGTCATCAATGACAATTTGGAGTACTATATTATGACAAATCCAAGGTGATCAAAACGAAGGTTTAAAAGAACGGTGCAAATTCCAAAATCCGGAAAATCAGTGCAAAGATCAAAGAATTTAAAGAAAAGTAGAGTTAAGTACTATATGTTGATTGCAAAATAAACTCGGTCGATTATGGATTCTGGATGGAAAAGAGACACGGAAAGGCTTAATGTAGGTCTTCAACTACCTATATGGAATTGATCATAGGAAAGCTAAGGCCGATATGATTTAAACGGAGAGTTCCAAAGAGTCGATGGAAGAGTTCTAAATGTGCAGTGCAGTATGCTGGAAAGAACAATTAGATATTTAATTAGTGCGTACGCACGTGAAAGTCTAGGCCTACATGTATAGGTCTCGCAAGAGCAATTAATTTAGAAGACCCGACTCGAGTAACAAAAGGCTGCATCGCATTAAAGTATTGTAAGATAGAAAATACTATTTTATCTTCTATTTTCAAAAAACTTTTAAAACTTTTTAATAAAAAATTCTTTCACAATGAATATGGCCTATGAAGATTTTGTATATTTCAAATATTGAATATTTTTATAGACTTAAATTTAGAATATATTTATTTATTCAAATATTGGAAATTATATAATTTTGAATATTTCAAAATACAAGCTTAAATTTTAATTAATTTCTTTATTTGAAATTAAGTAGGCCTATTCTTAAATTTTATTCACTCAATCTGAAAGCTTAACAAATAAAGCAAAGTTTTTGTTTATACAAGTATATATATACAGTATATAGGTGGCCTATAGGAACTCGTTTTTTTGTTATTTATTAGGCCTACTTTGCAGGCGGTTTGAGCCTATAGCTATTACTAAGTATCATGTCATAATTAAGTAATATTAATCTTATAAGTAATAGGCACCTGGCATAGGCCTATATGTTGATTTGTTTTTAATTAATTATTCTTTCAACTAAAGAAAAGAAAAGAAAATTAACCAACCGAAGTTTTTAGCCTATAATTAGGCAAAGGCCTTTACCATGGAAATTAATTGCTTAGTTGTCCTTCTTGGTTTTACTGCAATATTTGTATTCGCCGTTGAGCCTATTACTAGCGTATTTTCTTCAATCTTAAGAAATCTTGAGTAAGGTTAATCTCTCTTCTCTTCAGTGCAATGCCAAGTGGTAGGTTCAAGATACATATTCATAGTCTGTTTTCTCGCTCCATATGAGCACTACTTAGATCAACAAGTTAATCCCTTCACAAAGACTATACCTTATACTTATCTTATGTAGCCTATAGCTTGGGAAAAGTATGGCTTCTGAGGTGGTTTCCCGTTGCCTTCCTCAGTTAGATGGATTAATTGCCATTTAATCCTGGGGGAAAATATTTCATGGTAAGGTGGGTCCCCTCTTACCATCCTCAGCTCCTGCCATTAGTCGCCTCTTACGTACACGCGGCAGATTGTTTGCGGTTGCCCTATTCTGCAGTGGTCCATCCACACCCGAGCACAAGAAGGGGAAAATCTATATTTAATTAATATCTTAAGTTAAATGAAATAGATTTTAACGGAGCGCCTCACGTATGTTTTAAAATGGATGAAAATTGGCCACCTCATCAAAAATTAGTCCTTTAGTAATTTGTAAAAGTTTGATTGGAAAATATTAACAATAGCCTGAGATATGCAAACTTTTTGCAGGTGTTATCACTTTTTTACTCACTCTGTATATGAGATCTCAAATATAATACATGTATATAGGCCTAGCCGTAGGCTACATTTTGAAAGAAGGTTTTGCCTCTTACGGCACGTGGAATTAACGGTTGGTCTATGTTAGATTAACATTTAGCCTTTAGGCTAGGCCCTCTTTCAGAATTTGTTATAATAGAAAAATCATTTATTTAGTCTACTTTGAAGGCATTGCTTTGATCTCAAGAAAAGAATTACTTACAATAAATCCACTATTAATGGTTTGGCCAAAAGATCATCGGTCTACATTAAAATCAAACTAACTAAAGCATCGTGTCCCATGACGTGTGTGACACGTTCGTTTATAATGTGTGTCTATTAAGATAATAATTAATTAAACATTAATTAACATTACTCATGATTAATTAATTAAGATTATGTTATAAATACGCCAGTAATAGACTCCACGACCCCTACAATACAACCAAGACCTAAATAATAACTTTGTTTGGTTTTCTGTACTTTTCAGATTCGGTGAATAAAAGTTAATAAAACTTAATTTCAAACTAAAAAATTAATGAAATGTATTTTGGAAAATATTTTGAAATCTTCCAAATACATTTTACAAATAGGCCCTATTTGTCAATTACTTTTGAAATTACATTTTAAAAGTATTTAAAAATAGAAAATAAATAGCTTTTACTTTTTTTGAAAATACATTTCTATTTCGAAAATACTTCTGTGTTTATCACTGCCTATAGCATCATCATGCTCTTAGTTATAATGATCATCTACTTCATCTACTTCATCTACTTCACACTATGGCAGCAGAATCTATCCAGGCTCAAACTGATAATGTTTGAATGAGGGCCAAAATATTGGCTAAACACTATTTTCGCTACAATTTTCTTCAAAATAACTATTAATTCAATATCGGAGATTTTGCAGTGAAAAATCTCCGATATTGAAGATTGCAAAATCTCCGATTTTTTTGCCGGCATCAAATGCAATGCTTACAATATCGTCCAGATCTCCGGTTAATGTAAAAAATGTCAATTTTTTAAACATGGGTCAAATCTTGTATCAATATCGAAAATTAACTAAGCTTAGATCTTGGCCGAATATTGGTTAAACCTTGAATTAAGCTTTGGATTTGAGAGACTACAAGTATATTCGTTTATTTTCAGAAATCTGGCATAACAAAAAATGACAAAGTTACAGTAAAATTTAAAGAAATTAAACTTTAATATACACTGTACGAATCAAACAAGTCATCATTATCGTCATCATCATCTACCTTGAATCCCAGTTTAACTTGAGTCGGGATTAGAAAACTTTGTAGCTTTTTCTGAAGCCTCTAGATGGGCGCTCACCAACCGAATGCCCCTTCTGGCTTTGGTTTGGATCATAGTGCGCTTTGTCGCCTCTACTTGACTCGTGCAGTACACGGTTAGTCTTTTCTTCAGCAACCCGGACTCAACACGGGTAACAGGGTCAAAAGATCACCAAGAATACAAGGAAATTTAAAGGAACTTTTAACATCTGGATTGTATGGTTGTTTATCACCAAGAATTTGATCTAACAAGTAAACTACAATTAAAACCTTCATTACATCAAATAGTTAAAGTTCAATTCTTCATGAAATTGCCTATAATTGTTGCGCATCCTGTTTACTGGAAAATTCGACTGTAAGCGTAATTATAACGAGCGATCATATATATCAGGTTGCCAACTAATTGGGCCTGAAGGGCAGCGTGTCCGATATGTAAAAGGATGTATTATAGGCTACTAACGTTGAGCTAGGCCGCTACGCTTCAGGATGTTAGCCGCCGATCAGCCTATAACAGTTACAGCAGTGGCGTGATGTTGAGAGCTGCGCACACTGTAGTGTCGGTTAGAACTTTTTTATATTAAGCTTAAACGTAACTTGTTGTTAATAAAAGTAAATAAGAAAAACTTTATTTGCACTGGAATGGAATATTTGTGCGATGTTGGTGGGTGACGTAACAAAAAAGATAAAGTAATTGTTGCTATTAGATTCTCCATAGCATAACAACAATTACAGTACCACTGTTATTCATGACAACATCGAGCACTATTGAGACAACCCAAGCCGGTATTTAGATACGTTCAATAATTATGCCATTATTATAAATGCTATTGGAAATTTTTTAACACAGTAGCAGTTCGTATGTAGTCTACATAGTGCCTCAATCTCAAACAAACAACAACAATTAGAGTGCTACTGTCGTCAATGACAACATCGAGCACTATTGAGACAAAATCAAGCCGGTGAGCAAAAAGAAGGTCCAAAACGGTGCAAATTCCAAAATCCAGATAATCAGTCCAAAGTGAAGGGAATTAAAGAAAAGGAGGTTTAGGCGCAGATCGCTGCTCATGGACACTGGATGGAAAAGAGAGATGGAAAGGAAAAGATAGGTCTTCAACTGCCTATGGAACTGATCATAGGAAAGCAAAGGCCGATGTGCTTCAAATGAAGATTTCCGAAGATTAGATGGAAGAGAATTCCAGATCTGCGGTGCAGCATGCTGGATAGAACGATTAGATAGCTTAGAGCGCGAAGGTAAACTAGATCTCAGGTGCCGTGGGCACCAGTCCTGGAGTCGACTTCGATTCAGTGCTTGCGATTGATTGGTACAATTTAAATTATTTAAATTTACGCCTATTAAGGTTTATAAATCCTTTAAATTAATAATAAAATAATAACAACAATTAGAAAAATCAGTATCATAAAATCACATTTTAAAATTCTCATTTGGTTTTTTATAGTGAGATTCTAATTATAACTATAAAATTGTAATTATTAAAATAATAATAATAGTTATTTAATTTAACATAATTTGCTATAATAATTATACGAATTATATTGATGTTGTCATTGATGACTGTAGCACTCTAATTGTTGTTATTATTATTACTATTATAATATTGGGCCTATTATAATATATTTATAATTATAATTACTACAGGCACTATGGGCTAAACTGAGATATTTTCGTTCCTGATCTTATCTAAACGTTATCCTGTCTAATCGATCCTGGATATCGTAATAAGCCAATCAGTAAAGTTAGTTGAATGTTTGAAATAAGTGCGTGTATTGAGTTTATATTTTGAGCAATTATAATTAACTAATAATGATGTTTTTGCAGTATAATTATACAAGTTAACATTTAAACTAAGTTGTTTAGAGTCGTATTCTCTTCTTTTTATTTTTCAAGCACGTCGTAATTCAGTTATGTTTTTTATAATATGCACAATAATAAAAATTAATAGATTTTTTATAGGTTAATAGAGAGCTACTAAAATTTAACTGTAAGTAAAATAATTATAAATCATTACAAGGAATAAATTAACACTACAGCTACAGATTTCTACTGGATAAATAAAGAAAACTTAAACAAGATAAAATTTAAAAACTTATAACTCAAACTTTTGTTTCTACTAACAAGTCATGCAACTGCAAATATAGTGACAAAGAAAACTATTACAATAATTCAGGAAATAAGACTTTTATCCTAAGAACCAGATGCGTTAAACTTAATTCGAGAATCCAGATTTCGTGGATTCAGACACTACTGCAGGTGAGCGCTGGCCTTTCATTCATGTTTTTAGTGGGAGTCCAATCAAAGCTCTCTGTTTCCTCTCACGTGCGAGGAAGGACGAAAGAAGGAAGGGATTTTAGCTATTCTAATAGCTCATCAGCTGTTTTTTAGTAAAACTTCTCTAATTGTCAGCTTATAGTAACTATTAAATTAAGCTCTGCTCTTACATAGGGAGGCTAGTCACCTTGAATATTTCATTTAACGCAATATTGAGTTTGTAAATTGTTAATGTTAATTGTTCATGTATACGATGCCATTTTAAATGAAATAAATGCAGTCAACTAGAAGTAAAACCCATTTCTCATCACTCATCCAGATAGACTCATAAATGTTAGGCACATACCACGATACAGTTTTGATTGAGAAGGATTAGGTTAGAGAAGGTTAAGCATATGGATGGAGGTTTAACGTTTCTAGATATGGCACGTCTAAGAGGCTGCGCTGCATGATTTAAAATCCGCGATGAAGCCTATATTGAGATTCTTAATTCATAGTTAGAAAGTTTATCAGTGCTAATACAAAACCACTCATGAAGTCTTGAACCTTTGATAAAACATTGTTATTAAAGTAAATTAATTTCTTGTACGCGATACCTAATAAAATAATGTGATTTTTGTTGTATAATGGTGCTCGATGTTGTCCTTGATGACTGTAGCACTCTAATTATTGTTATTATTAGTATAGCAATGTCTTTATTTTATTTAGGTTTTCAGTCTTTAAGTTGAAGAATGTTAGAGACTAAATGAATAACGATCACCAAATCAGTTTATGATTTCTCACAAAGGATTGCTCAATATTTTTCTACCCATTCCGTCCACTCGCACTTCAATCCGGTACAGGTTATCTGGTAGTGGAGCGATGATAGCGGAACTAGCTTGGGGGTGGGCGGCACTTATCTCCCTCCACCTCCTCTCCAGTTGCTCAGGTCAGGTTCACCAGCAACCCCGCACCGGTCATTCCGTCCATCAATCAACTCTCCCAGCCAGAGATCAGATTCCAGGTTAAAATACTCCACTGTTTTTGGTAACCGATGTTTTGTAAAGTTTGCACTGTGACTGCTGCTGCATTGATTCCACTGACCCGTCGGCTCAATTCCATTTGTTTATATCGATATCAATATTCTTTTTAGTATTTCGTAACAAGAAATAAATTAATGATTAAAATAATGCTAAAATAAAGAGAAATTATGAGAATAGAAATTGATGAGAATGGTTATCAGTAGTGGCTATAGTGAATTTGACCGGCCAGGCTACTAATGAAACTTCGCGAGTAAAGAAGTAGAATGTTGTAAGCGTTGCAGCGCAGAAATTCACTTGGTACAGTATTTTGCTAATAAATTAAACTCTTTTGATAATAACTGGACGTGACTTACATAACAAAATAGCTAGAAATATAGCTCCTTAAGATTCTAAAATTATAAAAAATGTTATAAAAGAGTTATTTTCATGAACATACGTCATTATATTTATACAAGAAGTCCCTTTATACAGCAGCAGACAAAGAAGGGGTAATCAAATTTCGACCCTCTATAAAATGTAAAGATGCTTGATGAGAGTGCTGACACAAAATCGAGCTGTGTATAGTAAATCTTGTGTCATAGAAATCTGGTTTCTTGTTGAAATTAAGAATTTGTTGCTATTTTCTTCTTTTGGGAGCGGGAGCTACATTTTCACATCAATTTCTTAATATTTAGCCTAGGTATGATCTCTAAAATTATACAGACTTATAATAACTTTTTTATATTTCAGTACAGAAAATCTAGTAATCTAGAAATATAAAGAGACTTATAATAATTCTTTATATTTCAGTACAGAAAATTTAGTAATCTAGAATTATAAAGAGACATATAATAATTCTTTATATTTCAGTACAGTTTAAAATATTATGATAATCAGTTCATATAGGTTGCACATGATAACTCGATTCAAATATAAATATTATTATATTTTTGGTATATACAGGGTGGTCCAGAATAAATGAAACTACTTTGAAGGGTAATAACTTTGACAATTTGTATCCAAATGTCTTACTTGATAAAATAAATTAAAGACAATTCTCCTTTGTATTAAATTGTTAAATATCTAGAAGATATTCCAACAAATGTTTGAGAAAGTGTCATTAATCACCGATATGTAATTTTCACGTCATATGATCGCCTGTATGAAAGTAAACCTGCCAGAGTTTATTGGACCGCAGAACTGGCCACCTAACAGCCCTCCCCCTGATTTGAACCCGATATACTATTCTATTGTTTACTATTGTCTTCAGCAATTAGTCTAACGTGAACCGATACACGGCGTTGAACATTTGAAACAAGTCAATGTTCTCCGTTGGCCATGAGATCAGTCAGGCACTCGTGGACTCGGCAAATTGGTCAGTGGTCCCAGCGGGTGAATGCAGTTATTCGGGCACATGGTGGACACATTGAACATTAGTTCAATTAATTCTCAATTCATTTAGGACATGGATAGAAATTGCAATGCGCTTTCTGAAATAGTGGAAGCATAATGCACATAATGTTAAATTCTTTATTTTCATATCTTCAGTTTCACGTAATTTCATTGAAAATTACATATCGGCGACTAATAATAATTTCTATAATATGTGTACTAGTATCTCTTAGATATTTAGCAAGTGAATGAAAAAGAGAATTGTCTTTAATCTAATTTATAAAGTTAGACGCTTGGATAAATTTGTTGAAGTTATTAGCCTTCAAAGTAGTTTCATTTATTCCGGACCACCTTGTAATGTCATAAGTGCAGCATGAAAAATTGGGTATTTTATTTTGCTCATCATCATCATCATAATGATCATCATCATCATCATCATCATCATCATCATCATCGTCATCATCGTCATCATCATCATCATCGTCATCGTCATCGTTATCATCATCATCATCATCATCGTCATCATCTTCCCTTGAATCCCAGCATAACTAGGGTCGGATTTAAACCTTTCATTTGTTTCAGAAAATTTGTAGCAATTTCTGGAGCCTAGGCTATCACCAACCGATGAATGCCCTTTTTGACGTTGTATCTTATTGCTTGGTCGCCTTGCTGGTCTATGCTTCAGCAACCCGTACAAAACACGGGTAGCATGAAGAACGATTAATTTTAAGATAGGAAAATAGATTTACTTTGCTAGGTCTGATAAGTTTTAAAATTATATCTGTTGGTCTCTGTTGGTCTCACCGTTTGAAACAATGAGAAGAAAAATTAAAAAGTTACACATTGATGTGCAAAACAGTTTTAATTCATTTTACTGGACACTTATAATTGTCTCTATTTTTCCTTTCTTTATTCTTTAGTAGTTCAAAATATTACGATTAATAAAACTATTACGATATTTAATACTTAATATAATAATATGCTATTTGATTTGCAAAAAATGTAGTGGGTCGGCGCTTTTTTGATATCTTTATGAATATCGCATATACAGTGTACATGTATAATGTATTGCAGGAATAATTAAAGAGCTAAACTGTATTCTATATGATACGGATTCTGATCGATGTGGTGTAAAATGACATAGTTGCTAATTATATTTCAATTTAACTGAAATATTGTTCAAGATCAAGTGGCTCGAAATATAAAATTTAATATAAAATATGGAGTGTAACTCTATTGGTTTTCATAAGAATTATTAATTAACAAGAATTAGTTACTTTAAAAAATAAATACTTTATGCAGTTGCATGCAAGACTGTAATGTGTCCATGTGACAATTGATTAGGCCTATAGGCCCTATGTACATGTAATTTGATTTGAATTCTTTTCTAAAATATGAACTTCTGAATTCCATGCGATTGGTGAACTAAATAAATGATTATGTTTATATGTTAACTTAGGTTTTCATGTGCTTGTAGAATTTTATGTTAGTTTTGCATGTTCAAGTAAATTGTCTTTTTTCTTCTTTTTCACGTTGGAAATCTGCAAAGTTAAAATAGGAATATCTTCACTTGGAGATGAGACAGTTACATGTAACTACTATGACAATTAAATAAAATCATCATCTTCTTCCCTTGAATCTCAGTTTAACTGGTATTGAGATTAGAAAATGGTGTAGCAATTTCTGGAGCCTAGGTTCTACCCAACCGAATGCCCTTTCTGGCTTTGGTGCGGATCTAGTGGTTTGTCGCCTTTTAGGACACTTGCAGTTCGCGGTTGGTCGATTCTTCAGAAACCGAACATAACAAGGATAATAATTACTACAATAAATATAATATCTACTTTATATAACAGAGAAGGCACGTTGCTTTACGAGTGCCAGACTGTGCTCATTTACTGATGTACGCTTATCAAATATCTCATTTCATGCACTGAGATACGAGCTTGAGCACAATGAGCGAGTCTTTCATTGTTTGTAACACTCCTGGATTGATGCAAACACTCCTGGATTGATAAAAACACCTCTGGATTTATACAAACACTCCTGGATTGATGCTAACACTTCTGGATTGATACACTCGCTCCTGGATTGATACATTCACTCCTGGATTGATACAAGCACTTCTGGATTGACACAAACACTATTGGATTGATTCAAACACTCCTGGATTGATACAAACGCTTCTGGATTGATGCTAACACTCCTGGATTGTTACAAGCACTCCTGGATGAAACACTCCTGGATTGATACAAACACTCACGGACAGATGCATGCATTCTTTGCTTAATATGAGATGAGTAGAGTTACCGCTTTATAGTTACATCCAATTTCCAGACTGGCTTCATTTACCTATTCAATCAACTCCTAGTTCTAATTGTCTCTAATACCTCTATGTTACATGTGCTTCTGTAGTTAATTCTGCCATTCGGTCTTATAAATGATGTACGTGTATAAAAATGAGATCTCATGCACATGTATCGGCAGTGCACGTATATGCACAGCTTAATGGCAGGTCTCTGGCATATTGCTTGTCTACTTATATTTATACTGTGTGGCTTTCTTTTCAAAATTGCTGTCGTTTTCGCTATCAAATCATATACATGTATATCCTAGCCTCGATCTTCCTCTGACTCGTTGCTCCGTTCCATTGGTCCGAATTACCTCTATTTGCCAACCCCGTCTCCAATGGCCTGACTAATTTTTCTTACTTTCAAACTCTTCCTGATATTTAACGCATTTACCAACTTTCCATCTGCGCTAACCCTCTCGCGTGTGTGTTCCGTTGAGTTTGCAGGTCCAATGATATAATTTTAATGGAAATACCATTATGCTGCTCTAGCCATTATTGTGAATTCTTATTTTTTGAAGATGAGTAGGTCTAACGTCAATTTAATATTAATATAATATCAGCTGATTTTTGCAGATAAGCGGTAGCGTAGGCGTAGGAAGAAGCGGATGTTATTTAATTACTATTCGTATAATGTTCAACTGCTGCTATTCCTCCGAATAGATGAAAGAGATGTGATCAAGCTACCGTTATCCAAAGAATTTGAAGCGAGTAAGCGCTACAAACCAAGTTTTGCAATTTGGTTCATAGATAAGATTGGCTTTGTACCTGTTTATCTTAATTACGAGCCGTATTGGATGTTGGTATTAGATAACTTGGATTGAAAGCCGAAGCATGACACTAATTTTTACTACTGTTTTAACCGTCATTATTGCACATGTGAACCCTTTAGGAACGAGTCGCAAATTTCAATAGAAAAATTTAGAAACGTAGGCCTAACCTAACAAGACGTTTAAGTACATGTATCGGTAGTTACTCTGTATAAACATGAAATTGGAAATTAGGCATCCGTGTCATGCCATAAAATGTTATCGAAGTCTTATTGGTAGTTAATTTGAAACTACGAATTGCAATTCATCCTGTTTTTTATATTATTGAAACAGCAGAGTCGAGTTGCATTAATAATTCCTAACAATTTTCATCGGTAATTAATTATGAACCGTATTGGCTTGAGGTTATCTGCTACGACACAGAATTACAGTTGACTCACTGTTTACAGATTAATTATCTGATGGTAGTTGCATCACTTCACAGTATCTATATCAATTAACTCACGTGAACAATATTCAGCTAAATGTTAGTTGACTGGACACACATTCTAATTCAGTATTCGTATCCCGTGGAGTGCTTTCATGGAAACTTTATGAAGAGAGAAAATTCAATAAAATTTTAATATTACTTTATAACCTATAACCCGTAGTATACTTTATGAAACTAGAAATTAACTTTAAACTTAGCCTCTTTAACTGCCCTCCTAAACAAATGTTTTAACAGCTCAGATTGTTTTTGGTCATTGTGTAATGTTGATTAGATATAAGCTTAAGCCTATGGCTTTAGAGCCCTTAAAGCAAATGTAAACAGTATAAAGTAGATTTAAGTTTGATTTGGTCAATCAATTTTTATATGTTATCTTATGAATTTTGTACATTATATTTTAATTTTTTCAGGTATATTTCTGCCTGTATCTGTTACATGGTTTATTTAATCTGTTGCTTTGCTACAATCTGCGGTTTGTCAGATTGATGGTGGAAATAGAGTAATAGATTGTAAATCAATTAGAAAAGTCCATTCGTCTCTATTTCGGCATTGCAAAATTTCTCGAAGTGAAAACGCCAAGTTAAAATTACTTTAAAAGGATTCTAAAACGAAAATTGTTCGTTGACTTCATCAATAACTTAACAAGTGCTACGATGTTGCCAAACCTCCAATCCTCCCCCCCTCTCCTTTGATAATTATTCAGTATAACTACTTAATAATTTGTATTTACATAATTTTGCTTTGTCTAACTAAAAGGAGTCTATCTTTTCTAAAAAATATCTATCTTTTCGTTATCTTTTTTAAAATGTCTATCTTTCGTTAGCTTTTTTTAAGAAGATTCTGGTATCCATGTGTTATGCAACCAATGTTTAAAGTTTTCTTTAACAACCCAATTGGTGTTGCCATTCTTGTTGATATTTTTGTTGTTATTTTTGTTGCTTTGTAAGCTTTGTAATTCTGCTGTAGCAACTGTAATAATATAGGCCTATTTATTTTGAATATAATTGTTAGATAATGTTG
Source organism: Enchytraeus crypticus (assembly GCA_905160935.1). Lineage (NCBI taxonomy): Eukaryota > Metazoa > Annelida > Clitellata > Enchytraeida > Enchytraeidae > Enchytraeus > Enchytraeus crypticus. Next base: position 2,056,225 of record CAJHZI010000463.1, read on the forward strand.
TGATGTAATTACGTTTTAAAAACTATTAGTGTTATAATTGGACTTGAATAATTATTTGATTGCTTTACCGATGCCAGCATTAACTGACGAGCGTATGTAATTTTATGAGTGTATGTTATTTTTATATATACATGTATATATACATGTAGGACCCAACATTTGTCGGTACCCTAGGGAGATTTTGACCTCTAAGCAGGAACCTATATCATGAACCTAAGAACGTACTCTGCTCTCACATTCTCTACGTAGCATCTTTTCCAATTGTTTTCACTGTTTTACTTTCATTATTTCAACAACAGATAACGCAAGAGTGTATTGTGAATGGGAGAGATTCAATGCGAGCTGCCGAGACAACGAAGTTGTTGTCATCAACTGGGCTCAGTATGGACGCATCAGGGAAAACCAGTGTGTCAGGTTTTTGTCGTCTCAGAAGAGATCCGACAATGTTTTAACTGAAGTTGAGATGGAATGTTCTGGAAAAAGACGTTGTGCGTTTGATGTACATGGGATGAGATCAAAACACAAATGGTGCGCTCAAGATAGCGTAAAATGCTACCTGGAGGTGGAATATTCTTGCATTCCAGGTTCAATATATGACAATTATTTGACATTTTATTATATTATATTGATTATTGTACATTGTACTCACATTATAGTTACTGACATGCTTCGATATTGAAATTATTGGTTGGGTTGTGCGATTAGTCGGTTTATCGTCTTCGATGCGGAGTAAAAAGAGTAAGGATTCGAACCACTGTCCGATAATTTTCTGGTTACTGAAGAGATTAGAGAGAAACTGCCTATACTTCTTATCTCAACCCAACATTAAACTATAAAAATCTGTCATAAATATGTAGTCAAATGGCGGTCTCCCTACGATGAACTCAATTTGCTCCTGCGACACTGATATGTTTTCTCAGAGCTATTGACTAGAGCATGCTGCTCCATGATATTTGAAATGATGAAAAAGAACTTATTCAGCAAATTATGTTAATAGCGGAAACTTTTCTTTCGCCCAGAAAAATTTGATAAAAATCGATATTCTTTAACAACTTCCCCTCTTCAAACTCTGAAGATTTTTTTCGTAGATAATGTGAAAGTAAATATTCTGGTTACTCATAATATCCTTCTCTACGAGGTGACTGTCATTCAGCTCACATCGAGAGATCATTTCTTATTCACTACTATTATTAATAATTATAATTATTAATTTAATATTCTCATGTGAATGCGAGTCAGAATTTGTACCATTTATCGTCTGGAATTCATCTTGTATATCGAAGAGCATACATGTATATTTTGTAGTTTTGCTTTTCTCTGTATCCTCGATATTGTGTAGATGATTACGTTATCGTAGTGACTTTAGTTAAGCTTATAGTTATAGTAAGAGTTATAGTTATAGTTTAGTTATAGTTATAGTTATATATGTAATTACAATTATAGTTATAGCTATAAGTATAGTTACAGTTATTGCTATAATTATAGTTATAGATATATTTATAATTTTGTAGTTATAGTTATAGTTACAGTTATATTTATAGTTGTTACAGTTGTTGTTGTAGTTATAGTCACAGCTATAGCCATGGTTACAGTAATAGTTATATTATAGTTATGGTTATAGTTATAGTTATAGTTATAATTATATTTAGTTATAGTTATAGTTACAGAATGTCGTAATCTAGTTATCCAGGTAACTATTGTTGTTGCACGTTTAGTACATACATCGCCGACCTGTGGAATCATAAACGCCTCAGACTCTGGGAGCCTCGCCAGCGGTGACTTCAGAGACCCTGAAGTCACCACTGCCCTTGAGTCACCCAACACATCTGACTCTTATCCTTGCCATTGGACCATACTAGCTCCACCTCACCAGCGGATCCACCTAACTCTGGAAGATTTCTCTTACCGGATTACAAGAGATTGCGTGGAGTATGGAACCGTCGTTGATGAAGTTGATGAAAAAAATGGCTCCACGATCGAGAAACAAATATGTGGAGGAAGTTCTAAATATTCCTGGAATTATACATCGTCCAGTAATACTGTGAAAGTTATTCTGAAACGTGAAGAGCTCTCTAGGCGATTTTTAATCCGATATTCAGGTGGGTAAGAAGTTGTTGGCTTTAGAATTGTAGAATTGTTTGGCATACTCTAATAATATTGACACCGCAAAACCTTACAATGTCTTACAAAAACTCACAAAACCTTACTTCGTGATAACAATGAATAAATGGCATTTGTATTGTGATGTCACGTAGGAAAATAGTTAATACTTTATGTTAATACAGACTATAAAAATTATTGTATTAAATAAGTAATAATTCAAATTTATCACTATTTTTGTATTTATTAATAACAATATTTATTTTAATATTATTTTATATACTTATATTTATTTTGATAAAATCATTCATAATATGTTTGATATTCAAGATTAAAAAACCTTCTATAAGCATATCTGTAGCAATTATAGTGCAAAACTCTGAATCTCCTGCATGAACACACTGAATTAGGAAGGTTCTGTGTGCCTTTGAGTACTTCCATATATGGATTAGAACTCGAGTTCTCCTCCATGTGATATGAGTGCTGTCAAGCATACTATCTTACTGGCTTATATATAGCAAATTAACTTCATCAGCATGTACAAGTTAAGTGACTCAAGACAAGTGCTTGAGTCATTATTAAATAACAGTTTTGGTTTTTTTATAATCATTCACCACCAATACGCTAGATAAGAGAAAATTTATTACACATCCGTCATATCGCCAAAGGGTAAATACTGCATTTGAACAAACGTGTTTCGTTAATGTACAATTCGTGCGACCTGGGCCATATACGTCAGCCTAAAGCTATAAATCTTGAATTCATTAAGGAATATGGCTCTCAGTTGACTAGTTTAGAATATATCACGGTTGTGAAGCTATTAATTATTGTCAAAATTAATTAGATTCAACTAAATTTACACGTATAAAAATAAATGTAAAGAATATATTTGGATGGAGCCAGTGGCCATGTCGGTCAGTTATTCGACCGCAGATCAGTATGTGCGAGGTTCAAATCCTGGGCTCGTTCGTCACTGACATCGTTTTCGAGTGAGGAAACTGACGTTAACATTTGCTATAGCTATTTTTAACGTACTCAATTATTAACAATGGCCTATTAATTGCTATTAATAATGCCTATCTAGGTGATTAGCTCGAATTAGCTTCAAATGACGAATCGATTATATTATTGATTGACTTTAGCTATGATGGTTGATCAGTTGTAGGATGTAGGAAGGATATAGCTGTGAAGGATTCGTGGCTGGAAGAGATCGACAGGTTTAACGTTAAAATCCATTGTAACTTCTCTGCTGAGATGTGGCAGCTGAGGTGTATCGGCACAGAGTGGACCGGAAATGAGCTCAATCGAACCTGTTTGGCTTCTGGTGAGTATGGGTCACTGGTAGTTTCTTGTCCCTTATTCCATGTTAGGAAGCCACTGAGGGAAGTACGAAACACTTCAGAAGCCGCCATACTTTCTCAGATTAGGCTACATTGGGAGTTGATAAAGCATAGCCTTGTGAAAGTATTAATTTGTTGATCTTTGGAGTACTCTTTAAGAAGTATGAAAGCAAGCTCTGAATAGGAATATGTATCCTGGACCTGCCACTTGGCAGAACATTATAGTGAGAGATACATTTATTCAGAAGCAAAATGTGATCTCAGCCTTTTTGAATTTCTTGCTTTTTTGTTATCACAGGCACAATAACAAATACTAGGAGTAAAGAGGTACACTAATATGTTAACACTAACTAACATAGCAAGCGACTTATTTAGCCAATTTCACCAATTTTATGCGCATGTAATTATTATTACTATTTTATTGTTAACAACTAAAACTTCTGTAGTAATGTCATGGCCGAAATCGGTCTTCGAGAATAATTTACAGAAAGAGTTCAATAATACTAAGAAGTTAAATAAAAATTATATTTAAATTTAAATTCAAATTAAATAGTAATCATATCGAAATTCGTTCATAAGCTGATATACAGCGAAATAAAAGCGAAATCAAAACGATAATGTTATGCGTACGTCAGTTAACGAGCGGTAGAGATAGTTAATACTAACTTTTCGTAACTGTATCTTGCTGATGACTGCGCACAGGAAACAAACAATCTGACCAAGGGCTAGAAATGATCTCGTCGATTAATCCGTTTGACAGAGAACAACATGGATACAACTACAGTAAGTGTGACTGTGAATTACAATGTCTATTTCAGTACATAGTAATATTCCTTAAGCTTACATTTTGTAAACTTAAGTGATATTCATAGAGAAGAGTTTAAAATTTGGACCAGTTTACTAGGAATGTGAATAAATGGGTTTTTACAAGTTGTTCTGAATCAGTGCCCCTAGCTCTTTAAATACCTTGCTTTTATTATTGCTAGCCGTACTACTATATAAATATCTAAAATTTAAAATTATACGACTGCCAGTAATTGTAATTGTAGACCTTTTAACTTTACATCAACGATAATGTTATGACTGCTACATATGAATCCTTTTCACTTTACTTATCCTCTTCTAGAAGGTTTAGAAACTTATAGCATTTAGCTGCATATTGTTCACGTGAGTTAATTAAGTCACAGTGAAGTGATGCAACTGTCATCAGATAATTAATCTGCAAACAGTGAGCCAACTGTAGCTCTGTGTCGTTGCAGATAACCTCAAGCCAATATCGTTCATTATTAATTACTGATAATGATTGTTGGGAATTATTCAAACAAATCGACTCTATAAAAGTTTTCTAAATCTTCTAGAAATGCTAAATTTTATGAATCCTCTTCAAGATTTTCTAGTATTTATGCTTTTTAATATGTGATAGATCTTAAAAATGTAGGATTATACAGTAAATCGTCATCGTTATGTGTTGGGGCTACATCTTTCAGGGTACCCACCGAAGGCTCCAACTTTTTAATTCAACTAAAATACTACAGGAGATTTCTTAGATTCAGTCTGGACATTTCTGTTGCGTAACTACCTGTACAATATAGTCTAAGCCTACTTGTGCAATATAGGCTGTTAATAGCGAGACTTTGAAATGTTTTATAGGTTTGTACATGTTTTTGTAGAGTAGCCGCTCTGTTTAACTCTAATTTAGTGAATTATTTCTGAACGCATATGTAACTATTAAAATCTATAATTTATTGCATATATATTTTCTGTACGGATCAGATATATGGGTATTGGTGACAATTGGTGTGATTGCCGGTATTGTTGTGGGATTTCTTCTGCTGATCGCCATCTTGTTTTTTATGAAAAGGTATTGCTCTTCACAAGTTATAATTATCAACACTATCCAAGCTTATGATCCATGATTATGTAAGATTAAACATTAACTTTAAGTGCGCTGCCTAGTTGTTGGCCCGCAGCATATAGTCACACATAGTGTAAATATTGCAACATTTTGAGTTTTCTTTAACATATATTTCTTTAACGTAGTCGCATACGAAGACTATATCCAATCATTTACACCCCGATATCTAACATACAGTCTACAGTAAACTGAATTGGACTTGTTTTCTACATTTCGTCAGCTGCGAAACTTTACTACAATCATCGAAATAGAAACAAGCAATCTTATTAAATTGTTGTTCTGTACTATGAACATATTATATTTAATTTACACTACAGAGGTAAGGCTAGCCAACACTTTGACTGCAGCAACCACCCAGCTGTCATATCAGATCACGCCCTAAAGAGTTGCCACGCCTCCTGCATGAGCCTCTCTCAGCTAGATGGCTCCGTGGCTTATTCAGGCAATATGTCCCAGAACACTCCAAGGTTTGTCTTCGACGATTACGACGCCTGGAAGTGGCATCAGGGTCGTGGCCCTACGGACCCATGCGCACGTGTCGATGACTGCGGGATGTCGTGTATTTCCACCATCAGGAGACCCAGTGACTGCGCAGAGTCAGTCCTTTCCAGCTCCTTGGCTGGGAGTACTTTATATCGCCCCACTAACTTTCAGTACAGATACAACGAGGGACCATTTATTGCAGTCAGCCCGTGTGGATCGTGCTCAACAACGAATAGAAATCGTCCCACTCAATATTCCAATAGACCGTATAAACAAAATCACAGCCCTCTCTCGGATCAGCACAGAACTAGAACGCTAGAACGGTCTGTTGATTCAGCCTCTCTGTGCCATGTCTATCCTATGCAAGACAGAACTCTTCCGCCTTTGCCAAGAGGGAACAGCGTTACCGAGGCAGGAATATACGCAATGACCGAGGACGAAGTGTCCCCGAAGTCTCCTGATCAACCATTCTACTTCCAGCTTGATCCAAACCTCACCAGAAATGATGCTGATCATAGCCAGCCGAACGATTTGAATGACTGTAGGACTTGTTCACAGAAGTCGTTAAGCTAAACTAGAATATTAATCATACTGAATTATCAGTAACATTGCCCAAAAAATTATTACAAAATTAATGAAAATATACTGTTTAGCTAATAAATGAAGACAACGAAATCTCAGTAGCATTGAACTATATAACTATACAACGACAGCATTTAGATATGATAATGGACATTCCGATTCGACTGAATCTACTTTTAAAGTATGCTAAGTATATAAGCTAGAATTATTTTAATTATTACCAATTATTACAATTACTAATTATTATTATAATTATATATATATATATTTATATATATATATTTGTATATATTATACAATACATTTAATATTTAGTATTATTATTATTATTATTATTAATTATTATAATTATTTTAAGAGAATTTGTCAGAAGAGATATAGTAAAATAAATCTGGAGCTACGCAGTGATGTCAATTAGCAGATGAAAACACTGAATCTTGTGAAATACTCTCAATTAATGATATTTAGTATATACTGTCTGTTTTTATTTGTAATTAAGAGGTAGTAATTTTTGCTTATCTTGTTTATGTTATATTTAGATGATGTATGATATTGTACATAACAATTTGATAGTTTCGTTATTTGTTCATAGGAATGTAACAAGATGTCTTACTTCAAGCCATGATTTGATGAAATAATAACCGAATTAAATTGAGAATAGTCATCTGATAAACTCTGTTACGTATAAACGTATAACAATAGCATACTATGATGCAGTACATAATGCATGTAGTTAAGTAGACAGATTGAAACATTGTACTTCGACTGGACTAGCCTTACTAGCATCTCCCAGAAGAAAAATCAGAAGATATACAAGAACAAAAACAATATTGTATATCAGTTTTATTGTATGTCAGTTTTAGTTCGTATATCAGAAGATATACGAACTAAAAGTGCTTCTTATTTCATATTCACATATGGATTTTCTGATTGATATATTTTTAAGATTCTATTTTAAATGTAGTATAGGCAAAGTTATCATATTTTTTAAAATTGAGCTGTTAGCAAAATCGCAAATACAGTTTAAATAAGGCACTACGGGAATGCAAATTGAAATTGTGTAACTTAGCTTTTGCTAGAAATGTAATATTTCTTATAATTCCTGTTCCTTACATGATATTTTACTCGCAAAAGCAGAACCGTGAACTACATAAAATCTTGTAAATGAATGTTAGACTATAGTTCAATTTGTGATTTTCGCAATGTCGTCTTAAAGTTACTTTCAGATTGTAGATTAATCACCAAATGAATTACACAAGATTATTAAAAGCTAATGATTATAAAATATAACTATTGTTGTTTCTGCTAGTCATAGCTATGCAATTATAGAAGTAGAAATTTTAAGCACTTTAGTACACCTGTAATTATTAAATCTCTTTTCCTTGTAGTGATCTGCAGGAAAATTGGAGATTCAAAATAAATAAAGTATACCTCGTCACCAGCAGTTTTAACGCAAAAGAAATCAATTTCTCTGAATCTTAGAATTTGATGCTATCACAAAGGTTATTAAACATTTACCAAACCTACATGTTTTAGCCTATATGTACCTCTAAAACAATAAGATGATGGGGAAAGCCTTCATACGGGAATTCTCACTGTTACTTCCTGTCCTGCTTGTGTAGTGACTTCATAAGACATTTGTAGATTAACTGTGTTCTATTCTGCAGCAGCTCACAACACAAATGATTTACTTGACAATTATTTCTTTAAAAGTCGTCAAACCAATTTTATATTGAGGATGCTTTTGACGCGAAGGGTTGCACATTTAAAGATTCGACGTTTAAGCGACTTGTAGGCATTTATTTGTAGGCCTATTTGTCGTAGATGTAGATCACCTGTGATTTAGCCTACATGTTTAAGTAATTGATTTAAGTAGTTATTTTTCTGAGAAGCCTACGGTGGAACATAGTACTTCAATATTTTACCACCCCTTCCAGGACACTTTTTATAGGAGCAGGGATTATATACGTACACGTAGACCTACATTATCACCAAGATGTAGCCGGTTTAATTTTGAACTTATTCTCTTACAAATTAAAATTATATAAAATAATAGTCTAAATCATTAACAAAGAAATCATTAACAAAGATTTAAATAATTTAAATAGTTCTATTTTGTGCTTATATAGCAACGGAAATTTGTTAATGACTGATTATGTAGCAAATACATTCGGTCGGGCTTTAGCATACTGGTTAAGCTGCGTGTGAATTTTGCTCTCACCGAGGTAAAATAGAAAATTTACAGTTCAAAAGTTTTTTTTCAGAAAATCACCAAAAGGAAACTATACTGCATTTATTGGCAGGATTTGTAAAAAATATGAATACTAAAGGAGAAGAAAACTAAAGGGAATTTATTTTCAGGATTAGTAAAATCTCCACTATCTAACACTATCTTTGGCACAATTTTGCTAATTTTCTAAGATTAAAACTCAAAGCTTCAGAACTCTAATCAAATTGGGGTGCTAAACTCTGGTGAAATGTAATTTAATTTGTAAAATAGTTGAAAATTAACGACTATTTGAAACTAGTCTCTATTTATGATTTGACTAAATTGGATAACGAAATTAAAGATCCTTCAAGCTCGAAAAGCTGTCACTCGTGAACTTATAGCTGAATTATTATGCACGAAATTACAAAATTACATAAAATTTCATGTTGGGTTTTACGGACACTGTACACGTGTGTACTAGTAGATGCATTGAAAAATTACTTTCATTAACTTTTTGATTGAGTTAAGAATGCCCCTCAGGCTTCAAGATATAGAATTTTTGGAGGGATGCCAAAACGTAAAAAATATTACGTGTTGTCTGACCTTTCATCTCTCAGGTTCCCTACTAGTGATAAAATAATCTTCTCTTGAGGAGAAACAAATCTGGCGCAATGTGGATTGCAGACCACATAATAAGAAGCAGGCTCAAAAAACGACTACTTAGCAGATTAACATTAAGCAAATAGTAGTAAAAAGTAGAGGCAAAAGCTATCGTAAGCTGTAGTATATCGATAAATAAATCAGTAAAATCAAATTCAAGTACATAATAAGAGTTAATGATATCTTATTCAAGCAATGTGGAGTTATTTTCTGCATTCTGATGGATCAGAGGGTTAATTTGTGAGTTGAATTTGCAATTTTTAAATAAAGCAATAGCAATACCATTAATATAATTAGTGAATATTTGAGCATAATAGTCCATATTTGAGCGAATCCAGAGGAAATTAGATAACTTTACGTCAACAGCCGATCTACATGAAGAAAGTAACTTGCTGAAGGCTGCAACTCTACTATTGACTACTTGATAGTCAATATTCATGCCCGAGTTTATTTATTAAATACTATATAGAGCCTACTTTAGTAAGTTGCTATTATATTAGTAAAAATATCAGTAGCTGAAGTACAAATATATTACAGTCGTTTAAAACTAATTAAAATTTATAGATTCATTACTCAGAATATTTAATGTTAATTTCAGTACTTGATGTTCAAATATATTGAAACGCTAGGAACTAATTAAAATTAATTAATTTCTCATAATATTTAATGTTAATTTATTCATTATTATCTGCAAATATTCTGTTCCATGTAACAACTTTCTCTGATTTTTGCGGAATTTTATGAGAAATCACTTGAGAAATAATTTATCAGTCAATAGGGTTTTCTTTCACGAACATGACAGAGTGACTGGAAATAGGATCAGTGATGAACAATTTATTAGACAACTACAGAAATTCATAGAGATAGAGAAAGGGAAAGAGAGAGAGAGAGAGAGAGAGAGAGGGGCAGACAGACAAACAGATGGAGAGATAGAGAAACACGCTAATTTTTAAAGTATAATACCAGACTCTTAAAACTTCAGAGAACTCAGTGCCCAACTTTACTATCGTTACATGTACATGTATGTCAGTACCAGAGCACGTTGTGCAAAGTTGTGATGTTATTGGAAAGATCTTCAATTATATTGATTAATTAACCTCTACCGCATAGTTTAAGCAAGGACGCCTATCAACCGGCGACTTTGGTATGACGTAATTACAAGTTTCAAGACATCACGTGACTGGGGAGGTAGTAGAAGTAATGTCTTACGATTACTCTAAAGTTCTAAACAGCTGGAAACACATTAAAGCCTTTGTACAACATAGAAGATATGATCAAATATATTTGTAGGATGCACAGGATGCTTGTATAAGAATTTAAAATAACTTTTAAAAATTTACAAAATGTTTAAACTTTAGCGCTTATTGAATATAACGCAATGAAGCCAGCTAGCTGAGTACAATTCAGTCAGTCATTCTATTTAAGAAATCAATCAATCATTCTATTTATCATCTAGCATTTATAATTAAAGATTATTATAATGTATTCAATTTATTTGTTAATTAGTTACACAATATAGAGAAAAGATAATTACGAGACCAGAATATTCCTGTCATTCTGCTACATTTTCTTCTTACCTTACATTATAAATGTCATTGACTGACGTCTCTTCGTGTTTTCTGCTCCAACAATATGGAATCCTCTACCACTAGATCGTCGGTCTTGTAGTTGCATGAGCTCTTTCCTTGACAAGCTAAAAACCCATCTCTTTCCGTCATAGGTCAATATTTTTATATTAATGCCTCGGATCTTGGACTTGCACTTTTTACCCCTCTTTCTCTTGCTGGCTTTGTAAACTCAGTCGTCATCGTGTGGTGCATTGACGTCTGTTGATACACAGTCACCTAGCACTGCCGAATGGCGTAGAACCGAATGTTAAATTATTTCATTATTGATTGATTGATATTGCCTTTTCTAGTTAATTCGTTCTTCGCATTTTTCATCGAATTATTCATTAATTCATTTACTCACTGTCTGACTCGTCAAATATCTGATATATCGCTAATTGATTTACATTGCACTCTTTTTAATTTTAGATGAATTTTCGGTCAGTAAAAAAGCTAGTAAATCTAAGGATAACGTCAGTTTCCTCACTCGAAAACGATGTCAGTGACGGGCGAGCCCAGGATTTGAACCCCGCGCACACTGATCCGCTATCGAGTATCTTATCGACGTCGCCACCGGCTCCAGCCAGTGCTAAACTTATCTACTATTTGGCTGGAGCCAGTGGTGAAGTAAACACTCGACCGCGGAATAGTATTTGCGGGGTTCAAATCCTGTGCTCTCCCGACACTGACATAGCTTTCGAGTGAGGAAACTGACGTGAACCTTAGCTTTAACTTTTTACTCTATCTCATTTATTTTCTTCATGACTTAATTGACTTCATCATCCTCTGATTTATTCACCACTACCTGACTTAACTTACTTCCTCACCCTCTGACTTATTCACCGGTATTCATTACCTGACTTAACTGACTTTCTCACCCTCTGACTTATTCACCGGTATTCACTGCCTGACTTAACTGACTTTCTCACCCTCTGACTTATTCACCGGTATTCACTGCCTGACTTAACTGACTTTCTCACCCTCTGACTTATTCACCGGTATTCACTGCCTGACTTAACTGACTTTCTCACCCTCTGACTTATTCACCGGTATTCACTGCCTGACTTAACTGACTTTCTCACCCTCTGACTTATTCACCGCTATTCATTACCTGACTTAACGAGTGACTAGGATCCCAGTGAATTATTGCAGGAGAGTCTCAGCCAGTATGTCAGCCGTGTTTGACGTACATGGATGTTTACTCAATAATCGATGAACTCGGCGGCGCAGGAACCCGGGATCTCTTAACGAGAGTGTGCGATCCATCGATAGCATTGACTGCTCACACAATGGCTACACTTCCTCCAGCAGACATTCTAATCACCCGACCGAGATATTAGATATCAGTTTACGAAGAGTCGAGATGGAAAAACTTAGCAAACCTGAGTTTAAATATAATCATTAAATTTTCACTGATTTTAAATATTTTTATTTAAAATTTTGTTTTGGGGAGAGTTTTGAATATAATTAATAGGTTCTTGATTATACTTGATTGCACGAGATATTTACAGTAAATTTTCTGTCTTAGTGAATGACAAGGTACTGCAGACTAATATGGATATTAGAGTACGGATTAAATATTTGTTCATTGGACCGTCTATATAAATTGAAAACTTCTAACATTAACGTTTATACATGTATGTCTAAATTAGAGATTCAATCCTAATTATTTGGTTTTGAAAGCTTTTCAGACCAAACGTTTTAGTAACGTTTTGTAAAGGCAAAATTGCAGAATGGAAGCAGTTTGCTATTGTCATAGAATATAATTTAAGAAGCAAAAAGCGGACGGTTGGTAGACATTTTTGAAGCCGTCACTTGATGAAATATAATAGAGAAAGAACATCTAGCATTGCAAAACTAATTTGCGTTTTAACAAAGATTGCTTTAAAAGAAGTTCTAGAAACTACTTTACGGTCGCGTATTCTAGCAGCTCATGTTACTTGAATATCAACTCCTCCGTACAACCCCTTTCATTTCATCCACCTCATACAACAATCAGCTGTGGTCATTATAAACACGTTGCAGCTCGAACCATCCAGAAATCACGAACACATCACAATCGCCTTGGACTCTTCGTGTGTATAGGGGGAGACGCAGTTGCTCTCAAGAAATTTCCGGGAAGACAAATCGAAACCAACCTCAGCCGCTTAACTGTCTTAAATAAGACATAGATTAATAAAGCTTCATCAAATGATAGAGATTTTGGGATGTACAGTAAGCTACTTCATCATCGCCATCATCAACATCATGATCATCATAATCATCAACATCAACAGACAGCAACAACACCAACCGTCATAATCATCATCATCATCTTCCTTTTAATCCCAGTTTAACCAGAGACGGGATAAGAATAGACCTACTCTATCCATCTCTGTCCAATACTATATCACGACATCAGTCAATCCCCTATTTTTAAAATCGTATTTGAATTATTTTAGCAATTTTTGGAGCCTAGGTGCTAACCAACTGAATGCCCTTTCTGACGTTGGTTTTGGATCTAAGTGCTTTAGTCGTCTTCTACAAGTGCAGATACCGGTTGGTCAATTCTTCAAACTACCCAGACACAACACGTGGAATCAACAACAATGGTAATCCTAATTTTTTTTAAAGAATTGTTGAACTATGGTCGGAAAGCAAAAAACTAAAGACAGGTTTAGCGTTAATTTCTATCTCGATAGCATGTCAGTTTTTGAGAGAGTATATGTTTGAATCCTAAACCTACTGATTCCCTGTCCTCTCTCGAACAACTTGTCAAAAAGCCACCTGCTTAATCCAAAACTGCCTTACTTTTCATAAACCTTATTAAATGTCATAGTAGACTAGAAGATTTATATATATATATATATATATATATATATATTATATATAATTATATATATACATGGTATTTTACTAGCTAGAAAGCTAATAATCATATCAATAATCAGATTGGGTATTGTATTAGAATTTTCTAAGGGTAAATAAAAGTTGTAATTAGAATTAGAAATAAACTGTTAATCATTATCATATCAAAATTAGTATAACCATAAAGTATCAGTAAAAGAGCAAACATATGACAGAGCTAGTATCTAGACTCCGGAGGCTGCTCATCGACGCTTACCTCGACCTAGCCTAATGGTTGAGACGCTGGGATAGAAGCTGCAGCTGCTGAGATGGTAGTGCACGAAGCGATGGATGGAGAGACGGAGGTAATTTATCAATAAGAGAGACACCCGCTAGATAGGAGAAACTAATAAGAGCGACGATGAACTCCTCTCTTAAACACTCTGAGTGCTCTATGATATCAGCCGAGAGAGGCTAGTGAGGAGTGAGTGAAGAATAGAGGAGTGAGTGAAGAACAATGGAGTGAGAGAAGAACAGTGGAGTGAGTGAAGAATAGAGGAGTGAGAGAAGAAGAGAGGAGTGAGAGAACAAGAGAGCAATATAAAGGAGGAGAAATATAATCTGATAGACAAACCGGCTTTAAATAGTAGATTTGGTTAAAATAGAGGAAAAAATGAAAGATTTGTAGAAATGACATTTAATCATTTTAAAATGATTATTTTGAAATAATTTATAAAAATATCAGGAATCCAAGAATCAGTGTTTGACCTTCCCTCCATTTTTAATACTCTCTCAATCCCTCGCCCTCTTTCTTTCTTTCTTTCTTTCTTTCTCTCTCTCTCTCTTTCCACCTCTCTCCTTCACTACTACTTTACTCCTTTCTTATCTAGCTCTCTCTCTGTCTATCTCTCTCTATCTCTCTCTCTGTCTCTCTCTCTGTCTCTCTCTCTCTCTCTCTCTCTCTCTCTCTGTCTGTCTCTGTCTTTCTCTTACTCTCTGTTTCTATTCAGTATCCCGTCCGGTGCAGATCAAAAGTACACATTCTTACCTAAAATCTTATCACAAAACTCATAATCGTCGGGCACTTCATTAATTAACTTTAAGAATCCTTCACAAAAATTACTGTTTTAATACTTAAAAGTAGTCATTAACTTGACAATTCAAATATAATGCGCTATTGGAATCTCGCATGGATTTCAATGACGGACATAAAATCCATTGGACTATTTTGTAAATTATTCAACCCAGCCCAAGGATTTAAATGAAAATGTTTAATTTATTATTGCTGAGCTATTCTTATTAAAAATACTGGAACGTTGCGGGTCAGTCCATAGCTCTTGCAAATTTTGTCAGTATTTAATTATCAATTACTTTTATTGTAAAATGAGTTTCGTAAAATCTAATCTGGGACATCAACTGTTAGAACTTCAAAAGGATGAATGACATGTCGTATCGAATGAACTGATAATGGATATTTATCTTTACAACTTATCTATGGTTTGATGGATAGATGAATGCTTAGATGGATGTTTGAATGGATGAGTGGATATAACGACTGATTTGAGTTCTCCTGATTGATTAAGAGTATGTTAAGACGTTTTGAATGAGTGATTAGGTGAGTGAGTACAGATTATATTAGATCAATCAATATAGACCATTCAAATAGTGCCTCTTATTGAAATAAACAGCGAGCAATTTTGAAGAAAATGACCATAAATATTAAAAGTTATTACGAATAGCTACTTACAGATAGACATGGAGAAAAGAAAAGCGGTAAAGACGAATGTGATATGTAGCACACAAACCGAAGATAGATACTAGACAGTCTTAAAAATATCAAGATCACTAGCAGTTAAAAATAAAATCTAAGACGACAGTAGACGAAATTAAATATCAACCAATGTAAGCGTTTGGAGGTGGCTTTTAAATAGTATCAATTAAATTTACGTTCGAATCTCTAATTCGATTCCTAAACCGAATTCTCGGTTGTAGAGTTCGGTCCAGTATTAGAAGTCCTAGTCCTTAATCAATAATCAATCAATAATAATTTGAAGTCCGGTTCCTCGCCATATGGCAATGTCAGGGACGTCTCAGGTGTTGAGCCTATGAAGTAAATTCACCGCCAGGAGCTGCTCCTGATTCTTCTTCTTGAAGACATATTTGCATGGAAATATGATTTAATTAACATAATTGATTGATATCGAATAATTACGAAATATCAAGACAGTGAAGAAGTAGCGAGTGACCCACCGTGTCAGAGTGAGAGAGAGAGAGAGACAAAGAGAGACAGAGAGAGAGAGAGAGATAGACAGAGAGAGAGCTAGATAAGAAAGGAGTAAAGTAGTAGTGAAGGAGAGAGGTGGAGAGAGAGAGAGAGAAAGAGAGAGAGAGAGAGAAAGAAAGAGATAGAGAGAGAGAGATAAGAGAGAGCTTGATAGAGTAGGAGGGATGAGTTAGACTCGAGTCTGTAGAAACAGGAGAAGAAAGAGAGGAAGAGAAGTGACTTACATCAGACGAGCGCTAGAGACTCGTTACAATCATTGGCTCATGTGCTTTGTCGCTATGACGATTCTGTTAGACTATATCTTATTGCACGAGAGAACATTAGTAGAGGTATTTTCAATGTCCAGTTTATCGTTCTATTAGCTAAGTATAAATATATGATGACCATAGGTTCTTATTAAAACTAGTAGTAATTTAAGAATTGTATGACTTAGATAATAATCTTCTTGATTGCAGGTCACTAGGTTTGCGTGTCGTATCTTTTGTATTCTTGCAACTATTATTTTTCATAATGGTCTTATCTGAAGCTATTTTGTGGTCTCTCTTAGTGCACTGCCTACCGGCAGGTCCATGATATATAACGCCTCCACTCTTCTATGTCTTCCGCCTTCCTCTTCATTTCCACATAGAGGAAAGCGGAAGGCAGAGAAGAGTGGATGCGTTATATACCATGGACCTGCCGATAGGCAGTGCACTAAGAGAGAACACAAAATTTCTTCAAATAAGATCATTACAAAAAATATCAGTATATTAGTACTATTATGTACATATAAATTTTAATAAAAGACCTGATATAATATAAATTATTCGGGACCTTAATTTATTTTCTACATCGCTTTCAATATTCCGGTTATAAAGAGTGGCAATAGTAGTAAAGATAATAATAATACAGGTCGACATGTACATGTCTTAATGGACATGTGAAAAGTGGTAAAAGTTCTCAATGAAATTTCGGAAGCTTTGATCCTTCATCTAGCAATAGCTACAGTATTTATCTTAAATGTGCAGTTATATCACTTTAACATCTTTCAAAACTGTCACTTAAAATATTTTTAAATTAATATTATACTCTAATAAGTGATTTAGGTGAATAGAAAAACTACGTAAATTTTCCATTTGTAACAACTAATTGCCATTTATAATTGGACAGTTTAAGTCAACCTTTTTTGAAAATTACAATAAAAGAAATTCAAAATTCAAATCTAAAATCTCAAGACATAAAGTCTAATTTCAAGTTCCGAATTAATTCAGAATTGCATTAAGGCAGAAAGTCTTCACCGAGAAAAAGTGAAGCTATGATATTTATAAAATAGTTTTTAAATGTCGATTTCATTACTTTTGTCTGGTAGTTCGGTAGTTTAATATGGTAATATGGCCACTCCTGTTAATTTTGATAATTCTATATAAAAATACTCTTAAATATGTACTGCACTTAGCATAGAGTATTTTACTGGGTATTTGATAAAACTGCTGTTGATCGAATTATATCAATTTAATTATGCTAGCAGTAGTTGTCAGTATTATACAATACCCATTTATGATATTTATATGGATTTAGAGAGAGCAGTGTGTATAAAGTATGTCGATTTATAAAAAATATAGTCTACTCTGTAAACTCATAAACCATAGAAGCCAATGGGTATACAGGTATTAATTAAAATATTAATAATATAAGATAGGTAAATTGACAGCATGATTAACATGATAACTGTAAATGTTAACTTTTTATATGTTACCATGTACTGAATGACCTAATAACTTCAACTACTGATTTTAAGTAATAATTTACGAATTTTCTTTTCTAACCTCTCCACCATTCTGCAAATCGGCAGATCCTAGATTCTAATTCGTGGTCACAGTATGTACTTTATATATTTGCTATTACATGTAGTTCTTTTACAAATATTATGCTTATCCAAGCCTTTACGATGCTAAGACTACTGAGATAATTTTCCATTTCAATATTGAGCTCATGACTATAATAACTATCTATAACATTAGCACTAAACGTTGCTTATGTATGGTCTGCTATTTTTTAAATTTGTGCAACTATATCAAGAAAACGAAAACGGATTTCGATAAGGCCTTAAATACTAGAAAAAAATAACGCCAAATTTAGAAGTATTGCTTAATAATCACATAGAATGATGAGACTAAGATGTTGTTTGTAAACTGTGGCTCTGGAAGATTAAAACTTACGAACTTTCATGAAGCCATTAACTTAATCACGATGACGACTATGATGATGATGATGATGATGATGATGATGGCAGGACAGAGTCTGGCTGAGCCAGATCAAGGTAAGACTTTATTGATTTCCACAGCTACATCGTCTGTCGTTATTCACTCAACTCAACCGAGTCGTGAAAAGATCTGGGGAGGGTTGGAAGTAGGACACAATAAAGAGAATCCAAACTTTTCAGTTCCATGGTTTAAATTCTATGCTAAATCGGTGACATTGATGTTGACCATTCAATGGCCCTGCCGTAATCCTGATCTCATTATTACTGGGACCCGCGTTAGTCTGCAGTAGGGGTCCATAATGATCTCTTACATTTCCTGCGACTTTTACCGTCACTGGCATGAATCTATTCTTTGAACACGAATTTTAGAAAATTTCGCCAGTCCTCCCCCACTCCTCTTTCTTTTGAAATATCATAATTGGCAGAGTGGAGTGAGCTCGAGATTCTGGCCTCCAGCGCTGCTGACATGAATTCATAGCTCTTACCGTCATGATAGCGCTAATTTACATCAGGTTCGAGTCGACTATGCTGCGTTCGTTACATTAAAGAAAGCAGTAGCTGGAGAACTAAAGTAACATTTCATGTCGACGCATCTGCAGCTTGTTGGACTCAGGGATACGCTCGGGGAGAGAGGAGACTGGACGCCGTATTGGATACCTAGACTGATCTGAATTTGATGCCATCCTAAATTTACACCGGCCGTATAAACTCCGACAGCGGATAGAGAATGGTTTGCTCGTGGTTGCAAATATTTGGTGAGAAAATGTCAGATGTTACTGATAACGGCTCGAAAGTAAATGGCTCATAAATGGCAGACCGTAAAGAGTGCTTAGAATGAGCGCTCGATAGAGAGTACTTAATAGTACTTATCTTAAATTAATAGACAAGAGCGACACCTACGATTCTGAAGAAATATTGAAGATTACTTCTTTAAAAATCATTGTAATTTGACGTGGGTTTATAGTATTAACTTATCAACAATTTCCATAATTTTAAACATAGATCTTCTACGTATTCACTAACTCTGGCTCGGTCCATAAAATATTGTATATTGCTCATCGCATTAGTTTTCCATCCTTAAGATTATTAGTACCAGTACGAATTCAATTCGATTAGTAGGTCTACTACTAAAAATTAGTACTAGTACATTCATCGAAAAGAAATTAGTGTAGGATAATGAACATTTCCAATTATAGTAAAAGTGAGCAAAGTATAGTTTCTATTTAAATTACTTTTCAGAATTTGCATGGTATGGATAGGTATGGATTCATTCCCTGCATTTATTGAGACCATTAATTATGCTGTAAAAATTATTACTATATAGTACGATGAACTTAAATTTAAAAATATTTCTTTACTGCGTCTCTAAGCTATAGATTTTTAGAAATTCAGCTCCAGCAGAGTGTTCCTCAATTTGTTGACAGTGAATTTAAAACAAAACAAGTGATGCGAATATTCATTCCATCAAATTAAGAGATGGGCCCATCTTCGCCATCTTTTCGTAGTGTCTATAAGGGTCGTATGATTGAATATATATATATATACAGTGTATATACATATATATATATATATATATATATATATATATATATATATATATATATATATATATATATATATAACAAGTATGGATATATATATGACAAGGATTATTTTTTTCCCCAGTGTGTATATATGTATGTATATATATATATATATATATATATATATATATATATATATATATATATATATACATATATACACACTGGGGCAAAAAATAATAATCCCCTAGCGAAATCTCAATAACTTCAAGAAAACTCAAAATATCGTTACTAAATTTTCGGACTTCTAGGGGAGGAATTTCTGCGTATATCCTGCAAATATGGTGAAAATATTTTCAGTATTTGTGAAAATACAGCATTTATACGAAAAAATTGCAAAATCAATTTCATCAAGGCTTTTTTAAATGTCAGTCGTTCCTTTTAAAGAAAGTAACGACCCTGAAAAGGGGTGCTAACTTAAATGGTGGAGTATAAGACTGTACTACCTTGTTAGCAGCTTGAATAAAAGATGCTTAAAAGTCTTTCTTCTGTTACAATTATTCCTAAATTTTGAAGAAAATTTTCGGTACTTTTGTTAAAATAAGCCTTGTTAAAATTGATTTTAACACTTTTCCCGGAGAAACGCTGTACTTTCGTTAATTCTGAATATATTTTCACCAAATTTTCAGGATATATGCAGAAATTCCTCCTTTAGGAGTTTCGAAAATTTTATAAAACTATTTTGAGTTTTGTCAAAGTTATTAAGATTTTTGATAAAAAAAAGCCTTGTTAAAATTGATTTTTTCACTTTTTCATAGAAACGCTGTAATATTGTTATTGCTCAATAGATTTTCGTCATATTGGCAGGTTACATGCAGAAATTCCTCCCCTTAAAGCTCTCCGAAAATTTTGTACAAATATTTTGAGTTTTGTTGAAGTTATTGAGATTTCGCTAGGGGATTATTTTTTTTGCCCCAGTCTGTATATATACCTTTATTTCGTCACTTTGGCAAACAACACACATTCATTGCACAGCGTACATGCATATATAGGCCTATATATATATATATATATATATATATATATATATATATATATATATATATATATATAGTATATAGGAAGTCCTGGAAAGAGTTGGCACAGATAGACAGTTGATAAATGTATTAAGAAATAGGAAGAAGAGATAGATAGGACATATTCTAAGGGGGGAAGGTCTATTAAAAGAGGTCATAGAAGGTAGAGTGGAAGGAAAAAGAAGCAGGGGCAGGCCGGGATTAGGTATGTTAGATGATTTAAAGACCCACTCATATGTGGAAATGAAGAGGAAGGCGGAAGACAGAGAAGAGTGGAGCCGTTATATACCATGGACCTGCCAGTAGGCAGTGCACTAAGAGAGATATAGTATATAGTGTATATATATATATATATTATAACGAGAGAGAGACAGAGAGAGAGAGAGAGAGAGTAAAAATCACATCCTTGTTGGGAAAAATCAAGATCTTCGTTATTTTTATAATTATTTGTGATTAATGTTTGTACAAATTGTAGCGGCCACAGTCCCACTGGTTCTTAAAAATTTGAACACCCTCAGCATAACACTATTAAAGTTATTTAAATTTAAGTACGGTTGAATATATTTATAATATCTACCGATATTCTTAAATGATCTAATATTAAATAATTAAAAGCTTCTGTCCAGCCCGATACATATTGAACCTCCAAACTAAAGGTAACTTTCTTGTCCTCTACGTTATCATTTAAAAACTACTTTGAGAGAGAAATATTAGCGAGAGCTCATTACTTGTGGAATTGTACGTGCTGGAAGATTTTCACCTGCTCTGTGTCCACAGTCTCGTAGTGAACAGACTTCACTAAGACACAGACAGTCACGACGTCCAAGCTAGACGTGTGAGGCTCCTTCCAAGCTTAGTGTAGGAAATTGAAAATTAACATGACCGATTAATACATGTAAACGTAAGAGGCGACTAGTATGGATCATATATTTAATAAATCGATAAATAAGAATTTATCGTCCGTTTCCTCGCCGTAAGGCAATGTCAGGGATATTGATAGGGTTTAGTCGTGAGAACGACCGGCTAAGCATTCAACCATGAATCAGTAGGTGCAGGGTCCAGGATTAATGCTCGCTCGGTCAATTTGCAAGCTTTCAAAGCAAGAAACAGATTTAAAATTAGGCTCTAGCCATTTAGATGTTGGACTTTATAAGGTATGGCATCATGGACACTGATTCCTTTCACTAGACTTATAGGTCTCTCCAGTTCATGAGTAATTGTGCTCAAATATTAAATTAGGACCCATTAAAGACTGCACTGGAGATAATATTTGTTTCGTATATAAAAATCTCCTAAATAAATGCTATTCCAACACGAGACTATGTGACGCTTAATTTTTCTATAAAAAGCAATGCTTATTCGGTAATTCACCAATGAACGTCAAAGATTGCTATTAACAAAACTGACGTCAAACTCGTCTTTCGCTTTAAGACAATCTGAGCATAGGGTCACCAATTAGAAATTCAAATTTAATTTGATAATTTCGTTTGCATTGCTAAGCGCCGTATTCACTGACAATTTAACCCAATTACGATGCTAAAGTATACATATTGTAAGTTACTGAAGAATAGACCAACCATAGACTGCACGTATCGCAAGTCGAATAAGGCACTTATATCAAAACCAACGTCAGAAAGGGCATTCGGTTTCTGATTACCTAGGCGCAGAAATTGCTAAGCAGAATTTCTAAAACGAGTGGAAACCTTTATATTGGATTAACTGACGATATAGTGTGGGGCAGAGAAGAATGGATAAGGTCTATTCGTATCTCTACCCTAGTTAAACTGGGATTCAGGGTAAGATGCTGATGATGACGACAATTGCTAAAGTCAATTAATTGGCGTACATGTAGCCCCCTATGTGTATGTTTTGCAGTAAAACTCTCCATAAAGTCTCGAGCAACTATATAGAGCAGCGAAATGGTACGCGTGAATGTGACAACTCAGTATCAAATCTTCTCTCAATTGTTTCTAGCAAATGTTCCATACTGGGTAATAAAAGGCGATATTGATTCTCGACATGTTTGTATCTATTTTAACTAAACGACTTCAGATTCTATTCTATCCAGTCCCTATTTCTTAAAATAGCATATCTCATACGTCCACGTTTAGATGAAAAACTCAGTAAAATCTGTGTGGTATTTAAAAATTCCTTTCTTGATATAAATGAGCTAGTTACACTATCAGCAGTCACAACAATAGTAATAATAATTATAAAGGTTTAACGTCCGTTTCCTCTTCCATGAATGATGTCAGGGACGTCAGTACTTGCGTAGCTATCTCTATTAAATTGGCAATTACGAAAATGTGAAAGTATAGAAAAGATTTGACTGTTCTGAAACTATTATTGAAAATTTTTGATAATTCACTATTCGTTAATGCGAAACATTCCGATAAATTTCTATCGTCGATAGGAACTTGTTTAAATAAAGTTAAAGAAGAAATATTAGTGAAAGCAACTTATAAATACATGTATACAATACACATGTGTGTATATTGCACTGCAATATTTTGAATCGACCGAACTATCAAACTTATTGTACCCCTAGTAGATCAGAGCTGGTCGGCAGCTCCATCTCATGCTGTACCGTAACCAACAGTGTCGCTTGCGATAAGACAGACGGTAAATTCTATTTTCTTCTCCATACAAATAAAAATAAAATGAGCAACACTTTATGCCATGGTAATACAATGTTAATATTCCTTTGTAGATTCCGGGCCACTGAAGAATAGTAAAGAAAAATCACTGCCAATGTCATTGTTTTTAGTCTCTCTCTCTCTCTCTCTCTCTCTCTCTTAGTGCACTGCCTACTAGCAGATGCACGGTATATAGGCCTAATGCCTTCACTCTTCTAACTTTTCCGTTTTCCTCTTCGTGTTCACACACGAGTAGATCTTTATATCATCTAATATTCAGGCAATAGGCTGCATTAAACTGTAGATAAGGCACAGCCTTCTGTTGGGGGAGAGTGGTTACAATTTAGATCGATGACATTTTTCATGAAACTTAAAGGCGCACACTCCCGAATAGTGATTGAGAACACGTAACTTGGACCAGCCATTTGGCAAAATCCTAAAACGATCGATATTAAGATAGAACGATGTGATCAAATAAGATGCTTAAGTAGAAGTTTGTATATATGGCGTATCGATGTATTGACATGTTAACATCTCCAGATTTGCATTTAAAATTCTTGAGATAAGTAATTCTATATCGCATGCTATCAGAACCGTTCTTCTCCTCTCTTCGTCACAGAGTAGCGTTTGCATTTTTACCAATCCATTCAGGCAAACTTGTTTTTTATAAGATATCATATTCTAGGAGTTTTACTCACCCTTGCGCAGTAAAGATCTACTTTGATTTTCTATAATGGTTTGCAGACATACAATAAGGGCGATGATGATGTATTACTGGGCAGTCAAGCACGATGCATCTCGATCAGCCGTTCGACTTTTATCCGGTCCCGCTTTCTTTAATTTCAATAATAGGCTCGCGGATTTCGAGAGCGATTAATCTGGTTGCTATAGATTGAGCACAAACGCAAAGCAAGCTTACTAATTTCTCAAAAAAGCTATACGCTTTATATTAGTGCAAATATAATAAATCACTTGATTTACGTTAGACCGTGAAAACATGAGTAGTAATTTTAGAAAGTTAAAGTGCTTTAAGCAGATCATATCATAGCTCGTAACTGTTGTTTCATCAGAAGACTTCATTAAAGAGAACTGTTGCGTTATGCTGCACTGCGACTCTCACCTATTAGAGAAGCTGGAAGCCCGTGTACATAGAGAGAAATACGAAACCAATTTTGACTCTCTCTTTCTCTTTTCCTCTCTCTCTCTCTCTCTCTCTCTATCTCTCTCTCTCTCTCTCTCTCTGTCTCTCTCTCTCTAGTATTCTGCCGGGTGATCGGTCCAAGTCACATGTAACTAGTCAGAGTCAGCTTTTAAGCTCCAAACTGGCATTGTATTACTAATGGTAACAAGAAAAAAGGATATCAATTTTGAGTATACTGCAAATAAGTCAGTAACCATACAAAATTGAAGATGGGATTATAAAATCAGTTTTATTTTGAAGAACCAATCATCTGAGGTAAAAGAAATGATCATGATTAGTAATCAAGAAAAGAAATATTAAGCAATGGAGATTTAGTAGTGCTCAAGAGAGCTCAAGTCTGTATCGAGTGTGAAAATCTACTAGGATAGGGAAAAACAAATATATCTAGAAATTCCAAAGCCATCCCTTGATCTTGATCGCAATCTTGAGTACGTGGGTACTACGTGATCTATCTCTATTTCTCTATCTCTCTCACTTCCTGTGATCTCTGGCAGATACACTACATTTCTTTCACTTGCACTCGATAATTGTTTATAACTCTTATTAATTTATTATTATTATTATTATTATTATTATTACTATATTATAATATTATTAATTTGATATTTCTTCTAACTTAGTAGTCTGACTCAGCAGAAATCCTCACACTTTCTAAAGTAATTGAGGCAATTATTTCTGCAACGTCATTTAGCGGGATGGGAAACTTATTTTACCAAACATTAATTACGATCTATTTAATATTTAAAAGACAAATTAATGTTCTAATGCTGAAATAAATCTGTCTTCTCTAAAAATGATGTCAAGTTGAATTAAGAAAATGTGTCTAAGGCATCTTTGAGTTACTAGGGATTCAACGTTATGGCACACTTTGTGTAACTAGCTAGCATAGACAACCCGAGCTTAGCGTGATCAAGCATGATTCTCCGATGTGACATTTCCGTGCGATTACTGAAATCCAATCCGTTATATGGCAGGCTCGAGGAAGCTATATCCTCCTAACCGGATGTGCTTAAGATTTCTGCAAGCCGTTGTAGATCTATCGGATTTAGAGTCAGCACTGACTCCTTACTCATCGGTTTATGTGTTCCACGGACACAACCGTTTCCATTCTGCGTCAAGAATGAAAAGCAACCTATAGGAAGGGTAATCGATCGAAAGAAAATTTGCTCGGCCGCGGCATGACGAGCTTATTCCCTCGATTTACTTTCGTTTGTTCACGCCGCTTGTCTCGAGACGTCAGTGAAGGACGGATTTCAGTTAATATCCTAATCATTCGTATCTCCGCCTAACATGTCATGTGCGCTCAATGATGATGGTCGTCTTCCATTCCGTCGCTGTCATTTTTCCCCTCCCTGTCCGTTTTCTTCCACGTTCTTCTCTATGCCTCTCAATCTTTTAGATTACGCTGAGATCGGTGGAAAGAGGCGACTTGGGAAAATATTTTTAAAGAGAAACGTCAAGATGTCGTCTCAGTTGACTAATGAGAAAAGTTTCTGCCATCGCTCTCTGCAGTCTGCTCTGATTCATTATAAATTATTGTCGTAAGAATTAATTGTCGCCAATCTGGTGTGCAGAGTAATTGCATTTGTAATTAGTATTGTAAAAAGGCAGCCTGTGAAATGTAGCTTATTACAACAGTACATTACTCTCAACGTTTTCATAATCTACTAGGCACGAAGATTTAAATAATCGTATGTCGTCAATATTTTAATCGCTTATTGAATCAGTGGGTCAAAATTTAGAATGATGTTGGACTTACAAATGCACTGAACATTCAAACAACTGTGATTAATTCTATTAATTTGTGTAATAGTTTTAATAACAGATATTCTAAAGTCAGACGCAAATATTCTGGACGGAAAATACGGAATATATGTTGAATTTAAATCGTAGAAACCTGATAAAGATTTCAAGTTTAATTTTCGAAGAAAATAAAGGCTAATTAATTTCATTTCCAAAATAGATTTATTTTTGTTTGGTAAATAAATGCTTATAAATATGAAAAAGCAATTTCTTTTGCAACTTAGAGCAAAAACTAAAGCCAGTTTAACGTTAGCTCACTGTTCGATAGCTTGCCAATGACTGAGAGAGCACTGGATTTGAACCCTGCACCAACTGCGTCGCTGTTGAACAGCCTGCCCACATGCCAATGGTTTAATCCTTAAAATGTAAAAAATGATCTTTATTGTGGATCTACATGCCTCTTGCTATTACAGTTACCTTTTTAGCTGGAAACGAAATGCTTAAAATTAAAGATTTAATTATATTTATTCATGGTTTTGCAGTAATCGTCTCTCTGTCAACCCCTCTAAAACCGAATATCTTTTAATCGGCACTCCCCAGCAAAGAAGCAAAATTGCCAATTCCTCCATCTATTTTCAAAACCTTGCTCTTACTCTTACACCCAAGGCTAAAAACCTTGGTGTCATATTTGATGAAAATCTTGATTTAAAATCTCATATCTCATCTATCTGTCATTCACCTTTCTTCCAGATTCGTCAAAACAGACAGATACGGTCATCTCTTGATAAAAATTCATCCATAATTCTTGCTAATTCAATAGTTCATTCTAAACTTGGACTTCTGCTAAATTCTTAGCGCCCCGCCCAAATCTAAAACTAAATTCTTGATACCTGGGACAGCTCAACATCTACAAGAGTTGAATGAACAAACACTTTCCCTATATATTATATATACCATACATTACTCATTTACTATATTGGGGTATCCAAAAACACCGCTATTATCAAACACCGTTGTTTTATGAACATTTTATAAAATGACATCATTACTTATCTCTCTTCTCTCTCTCTCTCTCTTGCTCTCTAATATTCTGCCACATGGCAGATTCAAGGTACATATTCCTACTCACAATCTACTCTCAGGCTTCATCAAGAGCATTCCATCGATTTACGAGTAAATCTCTTCACAAATAAACCATAATTACCCACACGCTAACGTAGCTAATAGCTTGAAAACAATAAGGCTTATGAGGTGGTTTCCCGTGAAAATTATAGGGCTTTTGAGGTCGTTTCCCTTTGCCCTCCTCAGATCTTGCTCTGTAGCCTCTTACGCCACGAGCACTTTACGATGTTTCTATTCTCCAGTGGTTCAGAAGCAACTCTTCCATTATATGTCACCCTTACCCACCCTTTCAACTGAGCTTCTACTTCAACAGGTTATGAAATAAGTCATAAATTTAAGTAATACAATTTTTCCTCATTCATCGTCATCTTCACCATGAGTTCCTTGCGTTCTGAAGAGAGCACAGGGCGGCAACATTCCTCCATTCTTTGCTGTCTTCAGCAACCCTCACTGCATCTTCCCATGAAATGTTCAAAATTTTCAAATCTTTGTTGATCGTGTTGAGCCAAGAACTTATAGATCTTCCTCTTTTCCTTTTTCCTCTGCTTGGATTCCAATATTTCCTCATTAGTGAAATAAAATTAAGATTCTGTATTCTCTCTCTCTCTCTTAGTGCACTGCCTAATATTCAGATTACGAAACATTTAACTTGTCTCTAGCAGTATAAGTCAATTCTATGACCCTATTATACATTTGAGATAAGCTAAATTCTAACCAATTCATTGTTGACCTTGAGATATGTCAAACTGGATATTAGCATATTGCAACAAATCACTATAGTTCCTCTTAACAGGCTTCCTATCCTATCTTCTCGTCAGCAAATACTCCGCGCACCATGGATTGACTCGTTTTCTTTTATTTATAAATCCATCCATCATCCGCTACTCCGGGCTGGTCCTCCAGTAGAGCGTTTGATGCTAATTTTATCCGATAATTAAATTGGCGAGCATCACTAAGCGGACTGCGTCGCTTCACGCGTCCAGGTTCCGCCATGGACTACCGGAGTGTCCTGCTACAGACTACCGGGAGTCCTGCAAAGCTGCTCAGATGATTTCAGGGTGCACGGATAGCATACGATCCATCCATAGATATGGGATTTAAATAAAAGTGTTAAGCTGACTAAGGAAGAATTTTCATAAACGAACAATAAAATTAACTATTACAAACATAAAAAAACCACTCAC
Organism: Enchytraeus crypticus; assembly: GCA_905160935.1. Lineage (NCBI taxonomy): Eukaryota > Metazoa > Annelida > Clitellata > Enchytraeida > Enchytraeidae > Enchytraeus > Enchytraeus crypticus. The sequence continues at coordinate 2,084,958 of CAJHZI010000463.1, forward strand.
CATGCCTCCCTCAATCCACATTTTAAATTTAAAGTTGAATTGACAGTCTACGAAAGCGCCTCGTTGCTTAGTAACCCACCCGTTCGAGAAAAGGCAGCCTAATGAGAGTGATGCATTTACCTGAGAAAAGTAACTTAGTACTTAACGTGTTACATTTATTATTGATATGTGCCCTTGATCGGTTTCTAATAAATTCACTTTTGCGACAAATGCAACTTAATTGAATCCCCATTCATATTGCCGTTATAGTCATATGGTCTGTCACTCTGTAATAGTATGATTAATAATTTACATCAGTGAATACGAGCATCTTCTCTATCATACTTCGATCAATAATTAATCGATAAGAATTTAACGTCGGTTTCTCACCATAAGGCAATATTAGGGACGCCTCAAGCAGACTGCATCAACAGACGCCGCGGGACCTACTATGACGACTATACAAATATCACAAGAAAAAGCGAAATAAAAAATTGAAATGGTTTTCTTCATTAATCCGAAAAGAATACTATTGCGTATGAAACGTTATCAGTTAGACCTTGAGTGAGCATTCTACCGTTTACTTTTTGCAAGAAGAATTTAGATCAAACTTTACACAGGTTGTTTTTAGAAAGATCGGATCTATTTTCATACAGAATGTCACAGTTTTTTAGTAAAAATTGTCAAAATCAAGAATCAGAAGCGTTTGAATTGAGGAGAGAAGCTGCTAAGTATCCTCAATCGATTTCTTATCAAAGAGTTCTGCGTGATAATGGACCGACTTGCTGGGGAATAATTCACTGTTCAGATTTGATTTTCTCACCCTCGCAACTAATTTCCCTTCTGCTCAGAGGACTCTGGTGGGCGAATCCTCTACAACATTCGCTAATATTAGGCAAATATAGCGCAGTTTAACTATTTCAGTTTTCTTGTTGAATTAGGAAGATATAAGTAATAATTGTTCACTTGAAAAGATTAATCAGTTGATTCTTATAAATTACAGATTGCTTAAACTGCGGTAACTCATGCACATGAAAGGCTAATTCTTATGATTTAAAAGCTGAGAGAGAAAGTAACAGTCGCTGTGTGAAAATTAATTACTGATCCGAATTTATTCTGTTTAGTGAGCATGATAAAGGAGTTTAGGCCAGAATTTGTGCCTTGGAATAGCATTTAATTGATTACGAGAAAGAGAAAATAAATAAGGAGCTTAATTTATTTATATACAAGCGTCATTGTTAAAGGAAATAAATTAATACTGATTCGAGAATAGTTTAGACGTATTCAAAATTTAACTTACTTGTAAAAACATGTGAAATGACCCAAGAGCTTTGTGCAATATAATTTATCTATAATATGTATATTTTAAGAAAACTGTTGCAACTTATTATGATTTATCGTGCACGAGCAATTTATTTGAGTACAAACAATTAATTCAGAGCATGATACATCTACATCAGAGAACTTGGAAGCAGAACCTCTGCGAAGCACATTATTATTTTCCAGTTCCAGGTTCATACAAGACACAAGAGCAGAATTATATGAAAGGAGTGAGTGGTGGATTTGCTGTGTTAGAAGAGTGCTTGCTAGAGAAGGGCCATTGGGACGGCTATGAAGTGCGCCTGGTTTGTCGATATAAGTAAACAAAGTTGCACGGATTTGTGATTGCGGTATTCGATAATGACCATAACGTCTATGCTGCTAAACAAGCAGAGTCTATAGTATTTTCCGTTTACCTAGTAGTAAAGAAAATTTTAAAATATGTCCTACGTCAATAGCCATCCTCATCTACAGAATAAATATATTATTATATTAATTGCCTAGTTGTTCTTACATACATCTATCTTTCTCTCTCTCTCTCTCTCTCTCTCTCTCTCTCTCTCTCTCTCTCTCTCTATATATATATATATATATATATATATATATATATATACATGTATATATATACATATATGTATATATATATATACATGTATATATATATATATATATATATAAGTGTGATAGCAAAGTATAAATAATAATATGTGCATTGTGCCTATCACTTTGCAGAACACTATATATATATATATATATATATATATATATATAGATATATATATATAGTGTTCTGCAAAATGATAGGTATAGGTACGTGTTGATCTATGGAGTGTTCTGTATGAAGTGTGATAGCAAAGTATAAATAATAATATGCATTGTGCCTATCACTTTGCAGATACTATATATATATATTATATATATATATATATACTATATATATTATATACACTATATATATATATATATATATATATATATATATATATATATATATATATATAGTGTTCTGCAAAGTGATAGGCACAATGCACATATTATTATTTATACTTTGCTATCACACTTCATACAGAACACTCCATAGATCAACACGTTTTCGATAAGACCTTTTAAAAGGTTATGCCTTATCTACGTATTAATGAAGCCCAATGCCTGTGAATAATGGCTTTTGATGTGGTTTCGGTTGCCTTCTGCAGTTGTTGCTTAATCGCTTCTTACGACGAGTATGGATTACCAATGGTACATTCTTCAGTGACACGAAACTATGCTCATTGAATTGAACTGCGATGCATATTGATGTAAATTCGATCGCTCTGCTCATTTATTTCTTTAGCAAAATAATGTACACAGTTCTTAAGGTGCGTTTTCGATAGCATATTAGCTGACATAGAGTTCGAAAACGTGATGATAGGGCTCTTCAAATGAGCTCGATACATCCTTCGTTAATTATCTAAAAACAATTAAATAAATAAGAATTAAGTAATAACAAACTAATAGTTAATAAATACCTAATAATATATCTAATACATCTAATCAAATCTATTCTTAATATTTAACCATTTTAGCATCACTGTAATGTTTAGTCGATTCACGATTTTTGACCCATATGTACATGTACGTAAGTAACGATCACCGACGCTTCTCGTAACTTAGCAGTGATTCGCTTATTTCAAGCAAAGCAAGACCCAAGTAAGATATTTAGTGCTTAATTAAATTCTTTCTTGAACATATAGATCTACATTTAAAACCTTTTCATATAACTAATTAATAATACGTTTATGAAAATTTGGATCATGGAACAGTTATGTTGATGACACCGTTATAGACAATGACACCGTTAGAGAAATTGTCGGAGGTTATTAATTCTATTATTATTATAAAGAGTAAACTTTTATCCTAGATGCTTACCAGTGCAGGCATTGAAGGACCTGTCACTGGCTGTGTTTGAGATGAAAGTAAACGAAGAATACGAGTGCATGCTTGGAGCAGCAACACTTATAACGGAAGGAATATGTTTGCCTGTGTCATCAGTAATGAAATATAAACCTGATTGCGTACAAATACTTAGTGAGTAACATGACTTTACTTCTGAGGTAGTTTCGCTTTGTTGTTCTCAACTATGGGTCAGTCACCTCTTAAGACACGCGCAGTTAGCGGTTTGTCTGTTCTTCAGTGTCTCGGGCACAACATGGGAAATGAATGTGAAAAAGAAATATGCGTTTAAATACACGTATTGTCGTCTTTAATTGCTAGATAGCTGCATGTACATGTTGATACTTAAATTGTAGATAACTTCTTTTGCTCGAAATATGTATACTTTTGGATCAAACAACGTAGGGAGTTTATTACGCTCCGGTACAAATATTGAAGCCTAGCCATAAATACTTTCATGCTAGAAGATCAACAGCGCAGCTCCATCTAGAGCCAATTATATAGATATAACATTAATTTTGAGCACTATTTGTACTAGTTTTTTAAGGAAGTTTTATTATATTTTAACATCTTTATGCAATTCGCCCAGGTTCCGATCAAGATATTTGTATAATGGAATCGCTGAACGCCAGCTGTCCTATGGGACACGTGGTTCTTATATCATCAGCTCGCTACGGCAGGATGCGCATTAGCCGCTGCGTCACCTTTGGTTATGGTCATCTGGGGTGTGCAGTAGATGTGCGAAATTACCTCGACACAAAATGCTCAGGAAGAAGAAAATGTCTGCTAACTCTTCCCGATACAGTTCTGTTCAACCTCAAGCCTTGCCCAGGGGACTTCACCACCTATCTGGAAGTGTCTTATAAATGTCTCGCAGGTTAGTTCAGATATGCATTTTGATATTTAATTATTTTAGATGTATGGAAGTTCTGTAATTGTGAAGCTGATTGAATGGGGTGAGTGAAGCATTGTAAATTACAATGTATCACTTCAAGCAAAACGTTCAATAAAAGCCTATGTTACTACTTACTGGGTAAGGATCTTCTCGATACTTATTTCTACATAACTGTACTTAATTCGGTCTATGTCGTATATTTAAGATATAGTTAATATGACATAAACTAAAGCTAACTAAAGCTATAGGAGCTTCAAAAATAACATTATTGTTATTTAGTTTTTAATATATTCCTTCATTTGCAGACTACTATTTCACGGACACTAATGTCTGTATGCAACAAAAAAACTAGAAATAATTATATCAACATTCTTTCTAAAACTAAGTAGAATTTATATAAGGAGACAATACTAAGGATGCTTAACTAGAAATTTGACTGTCCCAAGTCTTGTCATTACGATTGATCTTTCAGAATAAGGTGCTGGTGATCGAACTCTTTCACAAAGCATGTATCGATGTCTTGATATCATACTCACTCGGATAGTGTATCGTATTTATTGTGTATCATGTCACCCTAGCACTAATGAAACTGCACTTGGTAACGCTGTCGTTATCTCGTATTTCCATATGATAAACAGCCCAAGCGCTACTCGTTAAGAAAGCTGATGGATATTCTGTCTTCTGTTCAATATCGTTATTGAATTGCTGTAAACTCTATTATCTATTCAATAAAATGTTCAAACAAGATATGCGTAAAGTAAAACTTTTAAAGCTCTCCAGGAAGTCCAGGTAATTGTCTGGCTCAGTAGCTTCTAGATCGATCATCAGTGATGCGTGAGATTTAAGCTGATATAATTAATTATATAACATCAGCTGAACCAGCGGCATATCGGTTCGACATTTGACTGCGGGATAATAAGTATTTGGTTCATATCCAGTGCTCGTATTGTCATTGACATATTTTTTAACCAAGAAACTGATCTTTAGTTACCTTTAGCCTCTATTCTTGAAGTAATTGTAAAATTGAACAAATTTGCCGAGCCCTCTGTCTTATAAAATTATTGGGAAAAAAACGACCTCATACAATCTTTGTGGCTGCATGAATTTTCAATTTAGTTTTATCGGAGACTACAAAACAGCTAGAATGCTAAGTTTAACGCCTATTTCCATACGAAAAGGATACTGTTAGTGACGGTCTGGCAGGGATTAGAGCCGATTGACTGGTAGTTTTCAGGCGAGCATGCTATCAATTCGACCATCAAACCGGTAGTGCTATGATGTTGCGAGCTTCTTTTTGATTCTTAGAATTTTGTGCCTGAAAAATAATATATGAGCTTCATTTTTCTTCTTGTTCTCTCTCTCTCCTTCGCTCTTTCTCACTCTCTCTCTCTCTCTCTCTCTCTCTCTCTCTCGAGTTCTGCCAAGTTGCAGATCAAAAGTATATGTTTTTCTTAAATGATTGGATTTAAGATTTTTTTTTAAATGATTGGATTTAAGAATGCTTTTCTAAAATGATTGAATTTAAGAATGCGTTTCTTAAATGATTGCATTTAAGAAATGGATTACTTTCTACAGAAGTGTTTAAAAGTCATGCAGGTAATTCTTATTTAGTTTATTAAACCTTTACTCTCACTGCATTCGCATAATTAAACAGTTACGAATTTACGTAAGCATACCTACATTTTTGATTTTGTCTATTTGCAATAAGGCAAAAGCTAGTTATAATGTCATCTAAATGAATTCTTAAATATGAATTCAAAGCTTAACAGCACAACACTGTTTCTTCCACTTGACCTTTATACTAGACACATGTCGAAAGGATCTTTAAAGACTGTTTAAACGTTACTCTATCAAAGAGAGCGCATTTATCTGGAAGCAAGTGAGAATATTCTTCATATTTAAACACTAGATAATAAGGGCTGGAAGGCAAAGAGTCTTCATCGACGAGCTGACAAAGGTCATTTATCGGTTGGAAAGCCTCTAGTTAAACAACACTTTATCGTCAATATTTCACTTATTCTATAATCAATTGTCACCAGAGGAAAGATTAAAGACAATATCTTTCAACAAAAAAATCGCTTAAACACTTGCTATAATGCGAAAGCCTAAATATTTCACCTAGTCTTAGTTGATTAAGTTTTCAATTAATCTATGTTGCCAAGTACCCACGTATAATCAGAGTGTTTCACTTCTCAGTAAATGACTGAAGAAAATTGCCTAAAAAACCACGGATTTATGTCTCAATGGGATACAAAACTTTTATTTCTATTATTATAATGAAATAATATATTAAATGTAGTATTCTAATAATATTGAGGTATTGAGGTGGCTGACGACTTGACTCTCAGATTAGCGTTACTGCTTGTTTGCTGTTCATGGTAGCAATCATGCACCTAGGTTGTCTAAGCATAAAGTTCTTACAATTCAGAGAAGCCTGCAGCAGAGAACTTTCCTCAAAAGCTTTGTCACTGTACTGTTACATTATTTAATTTCAATTTTATTACTCTGTTGTTTACCGTTAATTTTAAAAATCTTTTCGAGGACGGTCACCAATAGTCTTAAATAGTCAGTGGCGGTGTCGGTAAGATACTCGACCGCGGATCAGTATGTGCGGGGTTCAAATCCGCTGATCGCCCGTCACTGTAGTCGCTTTCGAATGAGGAAACTGACGTTAACATTAGCTTTACCAGCTTTTTACCTTTTAAATTGTAAAATTGCAAACCTCATGAAACCAAACTATTTTTTCCATACAAATACTCATTTAAAACAACAAATTTCATTTGTCCTTAGTGCAGTAAGTTGAATTTGAAACTGAAATTGGCTGGTACGGTTCAATTTGATAATGCTCCTGGCTACATGTTCAGTTTAAGTGGCAAATAACAGCCACGATGTGATGTTGAATGAACAGTAATTGAGCATCTTCAGCCACAGGCGATTTCACCTGAGATATTTCATCGAGCTAGTATGATATGATACTGGTAGTCATAACTACAGTGTATAGCTTTCGTCAATTTATAAAGAAATTTTGAAGCATCTTTGATTATATCAATTTCTCTATCATTAAGTAGTGCGGCAAAGAAATGGAGTATTTACAAATCAGAGGATTTGAAAGGTAAGAAAGTTTGATTAACAGAGGCTGACCATTTGACCATTTCTAAATTAGTACAATGTTTAGAGCTTCTAGCGAAAAATTGGGAATAACAGCAATTTTATATGAGGCATCTTTATAGTTTCCAAAAATTGAAAACTTGCAATTACATGTAGTTTAATGGATTGAGCATTAAATATTTTAAACCTAGCCAGCTTTCCAACCTCGCGCTGCCTTGAGGCACTGCAGATTATACCCACCGTTTAGGACCTTTTTTAAAGTGGAGACCTGCGCATGTTAACAGTGAACTGTGTCGGAATCGTATTCTTATCTTGCTGATGATCACAGTAGCGTCTATAAAGACAATGCCTTGATGTGATCTAATAGAGACAAAGTCTTCATATGATCTGATAAAAACGGTGTTTTGATAAAGACTTCTTGAACTTGTAAATCATTTCAATGAGTGCAGTTTGGCATGGTTCTATCAGATATTATTAATAAATTTACACAATTTTCTATGCTAATTTCAAAGGGAATTTTTAGGAGCCAACCCTCAGATTCAGAACTTTAATTATTTGAAGGATAAGAATATGTGACGACATTAATTAAATTTCACTTAAATGCTGAAGAGAGTTTGTTTCATAGTATAGTCTTTTGTTGCATTAAAAAGTGCTGTTTAGCGTCTGATATTATAAGAGAGAAACGATTTTAGACATACAAGTATTTATTCGCTAACTTAATAAATAAATTTAGTTCTCTGATCCGACTGTTAAGTTTTCCAACATGAATTCATTTTAAGTGAAACAGAGAATATGACAGAGATATCCGAGCGTCGCTACAAGCAATCTAGAGAACGATGAAGTAAAGCAAACACCATTCTGACAACGGTACCGTCAATCGATCACAACAATTGATAAATGAAATCGAAGTAAATGCCAATTGGTCACTCGTACATAAGCACTGCTGACAGAAACTACAAGAATCTGCATGCACATGCTCACCTCGGAAATTGTTGAACACACCCAGAGTGTCTTAGGAGTTACCCTTGACTGAGAGAAGAGACTGACAGACTGACAGACAGACAGACGGAGAGATAGAGAGAGAGAGAGAGAGAGAGACAGAGAAAGAAAGACAGAGAAAGAGAGAGAGAAATCCTTGGAGTTCTTTTATTAGCATAGATTTTACATTACAACTTCCTTTGCAAGTTAGCGGTCAACAACAGCAGATTTGTTTTTATGACAACTGAAGTACTATCGTCACTGATGATATTTACGAATAAGTAGAATGTAAATCTATTAAGATTTAATTTTAACTCGTTTGTTGAAACTTTAAATCAACGAGAAGAAACTCTCTGTACGTGCACTGTAGCTTCCACCTACGTTACGTCGTCAATAAATTAACTCAATATTGAAATAAAAAGATGTCACCGATTGAACATGTTAGTTATGATTTGTAAAAACAAATTTAACGAAATTTTTATAGCAAAAGTAATCAGTAAAATTTATCTTCTAAGCGTAGAGAATATTGACTTTGCACTACAAAAATATGATCTTATTGTGATAGACTCTACAATTATACCTCTTATAGTTTTTATCAGCAGCAGTTATCTTAATTTTTATCATATATTTAAATCTCAAACGTGTGATGTACTAGGATTAAGTGAACGTAATTTGTACTTGTGGTCTAATGTATTTAACAGATCTCCGTGGCACGACAGTTAAGCGTCTCCTCAGGTTGAAGTGAAAATTCATGGGAAACTCAAAAAAGAAGAAACATTAAAGTTTATTTTATATCATCTATTGGAGTGATATTGTTCAATAACTATTGCTGGCAGAAATTACTACACGCTTGTTAAACTATGCTTACGTAAAAACTACAGCGTCAGAGAAATCATATAATATGTATTAATCTATTAATTAGCTCAGTTTTTATTTAATTCTATTCAGTAATCCTTTTCCTTTAAACACGTTGTAGTTTTCTATTGAGTATCGCATGCTGTTAAATATATACATTTTTCAGTGCACTTAAGTTTTCATAATTGAAGAGTTCACAACCGTTTCACTCATAGTTTTATTGTTTTATAAATTTCCTGATCACAGTGGAGACAGCCCAGTCAGAGTCCTGTAGGTCAGGTGCACACCAGCAGGGACTCAAGAACACCGCCAGGGACTCTCGTGGCTCCTCCGTTCACGGATACCTGGCGAGCACGGTGATGGACGCGACAGAACTGGGAACTCCTCGCTGTCCCTGGTACCTGACCATACCTCGCGGTCAGCTCGTTAACATCACCTTGTACAACTTCCTCGACTCCTACAGTCGCACAGGAGGGACTGGAGTGCTCCCAGACGAGCAGGCTAGTAGTATTGTTGTGTGCGTGGAGGTCGCTGTGGTGTACGACGGTCCAGACAAGCGGCCGGTGACAGTGTGTGGACGAGAGTCGAGGAGGACTCACGTGATGACGTCTCGCAGCAACCACATTCGGGTGGAGCTGAGCAATAGGGATATGATCAGGTCCATGGGAGCCTTTCTGCTCGAATACACAGGTTCGGTTCTGTGTGTAACCACGCGCATCATTCAAATTTAAAAGTATTTTAATAAAATGCGTATATTATCATGCATTTTAAAATGAATTCAACTTAATTTTTCTAGATTTAAAACGGCAGAGGTTGATGCAGCCCTCATACGTACTATATCGCTGTAAAGACTTTTTTGTAATATCGTTGAGCCAAGTTTGTTACCTAGATTTGAATGATCTTGTGTAATCTTTGTAGTAGTGATTACATGTAAGATAACTCACATCAAACTGACGGAGTCCATAATATATATTTTCGATTACTTCCACTTGCATAATTAAAAATACGAACAATTACCAAGTTACTTTCAATATCGCACTTAAATTTACTCAATATTCATGATACGCCCAATAATCTCATTGAATTAAAGCTTTTATTTCGAAATAGACTCAATTCTCATTTAAAGCCGTGATAGTTATTTATAGCACGTAAGAATATAATACATGCAAGAGTAGACTATAAATATTACATAATTTAGTAACTAGAGTTACTTATGTTCGATGAACATAACATTCAACGAAATCTTCTCTCACTTTTCACGTAAATCCAAAGCCAATATCAAGTTTAGCTTTATTTTCTTACACGACAGCATGTCAGTAGCAAGGAGAGGTCTGGATTTGAACAAACTAACCCGCTGTCTAACAAATAATTTCAATATGCCACCGGCTTAGACCATGATGTAATGCTAAATATTAATAGATTATACAGATTAATGTACTACTCCTCCTTATAAATTAGACTCCATGCGGCATTAATAGTATACTGTTATCTGAATATAACTATTAAATAAGAACCAAAGTAAAATTTTCTCGTAGCTTATAGTTAATATTTCCCACGCTAAATAGCTTACAATTTTACAAAGATTAAATATCCTATTAGTGATAGTCTTGAGATTAAGCCATTACTAAGTGTCAGATATCCCAGATCTCACGTCCTGGGATTGAAAAGACGTCAGCTTTTGTGTACATGCTCACTAAGCTATAATATATTGAGCCGGCGTCTGCCCGAGCTCCACTACAGATAACCTTCAACATTAGCTTGATAACTTGTCATGCTATTCAATATAAATGATCGTCGCTTAATGCATGACTTCACTCTCTCACAGTGGATGTCTCTCTTCCGTGTTGTAGTTATCGGATGTCCAGATCTTGATCCAATCCCGGACGGATGGATTCGAAGAACTGCTGACTCGCTGGTTATCGGTTGTAACTTCACATCACACAATACCTGGCATCTTATTTGCAAGAATACACAGTGGGTTGGGAAAATCGCTAACTGCAGTTATCCACAAGGCTAGTATAAGCTGTTTTATTTCAAGATACATATTTACACGTATTTTACTGATTGCTAAATATTAGGTTCTTTCATATTCAAGGATTTCTAAGAAGTTTGCCTAAAGATATGATTTCGGATGTCAAGTATTGAAAGTCAACATCACTGTATACGTGTAAATTCGTTCTTGAAGCCAAGCGTTGCGCAGTGAAATATGTCTAACTAAAGTCTATGATCGCTGGCAAGAGCAATTCTCTAGAGATTAGACTAAGTGTTTACAGCTATGTTAACAGTAACTGTCTTTCACGGTTGGTATCATCAGGAGACAACGATATATAGGCGGAGAGATGAATTGAGAGAACACTAGTCCGAAAGCAATGTTGCTACAGGTTCGAATTTTTCGTTTGGTAGGTCAATGAGATTGTGTAACGGCGGAAGAACTTGTCTATCATATATGCAGAATCATAATGACATGGTTTAGTGAATTAATTGCTAGTTAACGTAGCATTATGGCTTTGTAAAATATCCAAAGATATGGGAAAGTCTTTCTTTATTCCGTACCAGCTTGACACAATGCTCTACCAAGTGGCCGCAATTACCAAATTACGAAAATGGAGCAAATGACTAAAACTTCTAAAACAAAACCGAGGCATAATTTGAAAAGTAGAGACTTTATAACGAGTGCAGTGGATGATGTGTATAAACATATGATATAAATAATTATCAAGACTGTAAAAGCTGCAAAGCTATTGTTAACGTCAGTTTCATCTCTCCAAAGCGATATCATTGACGAGAGAACCCAGGATGTGAATCCAACCGATATAGCCAATGACTGGAATATTATATCATTTTCTTTCATATGATATTTAAGGCAAGTTAAGTGCATCATGTTACATACCACATAGCATATCATATAACAACATATCTTAAATATCATTAATGTCCATTCTGTATAACTATACATTTGGATGTATTATACATATGTAGAGGCTCTATATATAGTGTTCACTATATACAACAATTATATAAGATATAAAATTATTATAGCCCATCGCAATAATTTTCGAATAAATTGCAATGCCCAAAGCGGTTAGGATTTCATTAAGCTAACGTAGTGCTCTAGGTTCTTACGATGATTCTAATCCGTACTTATTTTAATAACGGTCGTCTCTTCTGTAATATACGGAAATAAATACATAACATAGATTTTCTCCAGGATTTTAAAACTTTTTCGAGCGTAACATTAAGTGTAAATACATTTTTTCTTATTTATGAAGATGAGTGGCCGCTAGAAACGTCTTAATGTTTTCTAAATTAAACCAATTCTTTCTTATATTTATTCAACTTATTTATAAATGTATAGCACCTTAACTGCTTCAATCCATCAAGTTGTTTATTTGTTCAATTGCTTGGTATTGTGTTTCAGACCCTCATTAACCTGAAGTTTCTTTCAGTATTTTAGTTTAATTAAAATAATCTCCATAACTATTAATTGTTTTCAACCTGGACACTGGACAGTTGCTCAAAAACAATGATGGATGGATGGATGGATGGAAGATTGATTGATTAAAAAATTGTTTGGTTGATAGATTGATAAAATTATTGATTGATTGCTTGATTAATTTTATTTATGGATTGATGAGCGATTGAGTGATTGAGGGATTGAGTGATTGATTAATGATTGACTGATGGACTGAGTACTGTCTGCCTTATTTATTGTTCTAGATGCGCGTTTAAAAAATGAAAATAAATTCAACAACGAGGAATATTTTCCGTACGGTATGTAAATAAAATCGTATATTTAGAATGTTGTAAGGTAACAAAGCTCAAAGTTTTTATTTCGACATTGAAATAGAAAAGTAACGACATATATTTTTATTAAAACAACAGCACTTAAAACAACATCAATGTTTTTATTTATTAATTTGTATATTCTATATTTTTATTAATATATATTCTCCTGCCGTAACGCATTGCATCACATCTATCACTCTCTCTCTCTCTATCTCTCTCTCTATCTCTCTCTCTATCTCTCTGTCTCTCTAATCTTTCTATATTTCTCGGCGAAGGAGTATGGTGAACATTCTAAGTAATTTCATCATCGTATCTAATATTGTTACAGCTCAATTTCTCTTAGATGTAGAATAGATATTCACCAATGCTTCGCATGATACATGTGTATTAGCATGATGGAAATAATGTCCGTTAAAAAATATATATTACGCAATATATAAAACCATTATTTTATGTATAAAAACCATTGATTATGTATATGACAAAGTAATTAATGGTCGAAACCAGCACAACCCTCTAGAACTTAAGAGCTAAAATGTGAGCATCCGATTTTCACAGCCATCAAATCATTTCTAACAATATAGCAACTGGGGGTATTGTTTTAGAAGACAGAGAGACTTTCAAAATTATGAAACCTCAGATCCACTGGAGAAGGATTGCATCCGTGTCGATGATTCTTATAATCCAAGAAATAACATCTCGAGTGGAACTTCTGCATGATGACTGAGAGGATTGCGTGATGACTTCCTGATAGCGAATACTTATCAAAGACGCTTAGAAGTCTTCATGTTTGATTGCTTAATTGAGCCGAGACTCGATGCCGTGTCTTCACGCTAAGTCTAGCTTAGAATTCCTTTAGAGCTCTTCAAACACTACAACTCTTCCGTCAAATCTGATTTATAGTGTTTCGTCAAGTGGGAATCAATTTTAAGAAATTTGTCGCATTTACAAAGTAAGTTTGACAGTTGAGTAACTGGGACAGGAACAGTGACAGGACTGAGTACAGTAGATTTATCGCAATCTAAGAAAATGCACATATATGAGACACTTAGCATTTCAGTACCTGTTAGTAGATTAGTTTCAATTGTAATTTATATTAAACAAAAGCCCTTTTTGACGTCTGAAAGGGCATTCGTTTGATGAGCGCCTAGGCTCCAGAAATTGCTATAAAAACTTAACGAATTGATAAAGTCTTTTCGTATCCCGACCCTGGTTAAACTGGGATTTAAGGGAAGATGCTAAGGATGATGACATTAAACGATTGCTGAGTCACTAAGTTTTAATTTTTAATTTTAGGAATTTCAATTTTCGATTTCGTGGGCAACTGTTGACAATATTGATACCGAAATAGTATAATAACAACAATTAGAGTCCTACTGTCATTAATGACAACATCGAGTATTATTTAGATAAATCCAGGCCAATGATCAATGAGAAGGTTTAAAACTGCAAATTCCAAAATCCAAAAAATAAGTCCAGAGATAGGGAAATATTTATTAAGACATTTTTGTTAGAAAACTATACTTTCAAATAAATTATAAATTAATCTTTAAAATTAATATCTTTATCTTTTTTATTATTATCTTTCGTATAAATTACTTTTCAGGCGTGGTTCTCATGGTGATAGTGGGCGTGGCTGTTGGAATTATTGTTGGAGTACTGTTGCTCTGTCTGATCACAATTTGCAGCAAAAGGTAATCAAGCATTTTAAAATATTCTGCTAGGTGGAAAATAATTTGTGAAATATAATTCAAATATGTATGTATAATGTTAATTTTATTTCGCATTCTATTACGTCAATTGCAACTTCCGCATGTGTTCTCTACATAGCGAAAGGCTACGCCTTTACAAGTATCGTCCCACTAACAGTTAAGAATTACTGAAGTTTTAATGCGACTGGAAGAGAAATTTGTGCTAAATAAATCAAAATACACAGACGCAATTTTTGCTCGAAATAACTGAGGATCACTCGCTCAATATAAAATTAATAAAGCTATCAATGGAAGTAATGGAACAAATTTTAATGCAGTCTAGTCATTACCTAATATCTATAAACCTATAGATTTTTGACATTGTTGTATATCCTGTAAAGTTTTTCTCCTTAATATTGCGTATTTTAATAGGATACACGTAAAATTGGATTAATATATATACAGACTGGGGCAACAAAAACAAATCCCCTAGCGAAATCTCAATAACTTTAAGAAAACTCAAAATATCTCTACGAAATTTCCGGAGCTTCTAGGGGAGGTATTTCTGCGTATGTCTTGAAAATGTGATGAAAATCCATTTAGCAGGAAAAATATTACAGCGTTTCTACGAAAAAAAGTGCAAAATCAGTTTTAACAAGGCTTTTTTGCCAAAAGTCTTAATAATTTGAACAAAACGCAAAATAATTTTACAAAATTTTCGGAGCTTCCAAAGGAGGAATTTCTACACATATCCTGCAAATTTGGTGAAAATTTATTCAGAAGTAATAAAAATACAGCGTTTTTTAAAAAAAATGTTAAAACCAATTTTAGCAAGGCTTTTTTAAACAAAAGTACCGGAAATTTTCTTCAAAATTTAGGAATAATTTTAACATAAGAACGAATTTTAAGCATCATTTATTAGAGTAGCTAACAAGGTAGTGCAGGCTTAAACTCCACCACTTAAGTAAACGTCCCTTTTCAGGGTCGTTATTTTCTTTAAAAGGAACGACTGACATTTCGAAAAGCCTTGTTAAAATTGATTTTAGCACTTTTCTCGTAGAAATGCTGTAATTTCGTAACTAATGAAAATATTTTCATCAAATTTGCAGGATATACGCAGAAATTCCTCCCCTAGAAGCTCCGAAAATTTCGTAGAGATATTTTGAGTTTTCTTGAAGTAATTGAGATTTCGCTAGGGGATTTTTTTTTTGCCCCAGTCTGTATATATATATATATATATATATATATATATATATATATATATATATATATATATATATATTATGATTAACGTTTTCCTAATCTGCTGATGCACTGAAATGTAAAATTATGAAAGTGTGTCTATTACGCCGTACAGACACTTTTCGTTTTCGGTAGATCTTTAAGGTAAGAGTAAATTGAAGACTCTTCACGTGGCTAACCGGCAAACGAATGACGAGCACGTGAGCTAACGGGGCAGGTGATGCATTACTTTCCACGTTTTGATAAATGTTCGTGTCCTCGTCCCATTTAAAATGCTTTCAACGGAGATGTTTTGAATTGACACCATTAGTCTGACCCAAGTGTCATCAATGATGTATGTGCCTCAGTGTTGACAAAACGACGCTACAAACACTCGCGTGATGCTGCTGTAGATGTGCGACCAGCTCAGATGTAGAGTTAAGATATTGAACAAAATGCTAAATTACTCGATCCTTTAATGTCAATGAAAAGAAATATTAAATTACTCAATCATTTAATGTCAATGAAAAGAAATTATAAATTACTCAATCATTTAAGATCAATGCAAAGAAATGCTCAATAACTCAATCATTTAAGATCAATCCAAAGAAATACTAAATGACTAAATCTTGGATCAAAGAAAAGAAATGCTAAAGTACTCGATCATTTAAGGTCAATGAAAAGAAATTGTAAATTACTCAATCATTTAAGATCAATGCAAAGAAATATTAAACTACTAAATCTTAGATCAATGAATAGAAGTGCTCAATTACTCAATCATTTAAAGTCACTGATAAGAAATACTAAATTACGCAATCACTTAAGGTCAATGAAAAGAAATGCCAAGTTACTAAATCAAACACAAGCACCATGAGCGCAATTATTTTCAGTGATCTTCAGTTTTCAGTGCAGATGATCTATGCTTCAGTTGGAGTTATTTAGCATAAGCACTACAGTTCGGAGTTGCTAGTGATATATTTGCCATATATATAATTATATATATATATATATATATATATATATATATATATATATATATATATATATATAATACATATATTTATATAATTTTCATACATTTAGCATGTTTGAGGCAGAAAGTTGCGTCTAGATATTTTCTCTAGATTTTACCCTAGCTAATATTTATTTTCTTCTATAAGGTAAGAATTATTATAAACCCTTGATTTGTAGGAAGTTTATAATAAATATTTATAATAAATCCTAGATTTACCCTCTATTCCACGAAAGCCCAGATTTAGTTACATTTTAATCGTTCGAGTACTTATAAAATAGTACACGAAATATGTAATGTAGGCTATTTTGGCTTGTCTCGTATTATCTCCAAGGCATCATTCAATTAAGCAAAGCTTTACTACCATGACTTCCACGGTAAGACTTCGTAGAAAACAACGTTTAGGCAGCACTGGACTATAGTTAGTACTGTTGCTCTAATGACTATGTATTTCCTTCCTTTGTCAACTCTTGCACAAAGGTTTTACAATCTTATCTATAATATCTTCATAGCGTACGGGTAACGTCATGAAGGTTTAAATGAGAGAACCTGATCGAAGTGAATTGAACCTTCTTGGGTTCCAATCCCAACCACGCTGACCTGAGAGTAAAATCTCGGATATTCACAGGTCTGGTTATACGGAAGTAGGCTTAAATTGCCCAACTGTTTAAGCATGGGGTATTAAAATTGAGAGATATCAACATAGCCGATCAGTTGACTGTAATGAGTGTTTAATTTACTTTAGTCAAATCAAACCTCAGAACGTCTTTCATAGGATTCTTGGTGCTACCCCGTCACCTTCAGTCTTAGTTTTGCAGTTACGCCCTTACGTCGCTGCACACTTGATAATTTAAAGGTGGTAATAATCCTGTAAATAGAGAACCTAATGAAGAATTATCAAATTATTGGCTCTTACGAACAAAATATACTGTACTAATATGCTATAGCAACTCCATAGATGCATTGGTATCGATTATTATAGATTTTGTGAAACCAAAACAAGATTCCGCTGATTTTGTATTAAGTAGGAGCAACCGTTCATTAACTTCTTATTGACCAAAACTTTCATTGCATTATAAAATATACCATATGTTGTTCAGGTACTACATGAAGGGCAGCAGGCGTCTGCCAGCCGTGGACTATCAACCCGCCGCACCGGCCGAATACCACGGCATCGTCGTCCACTCTGCTGCTGGGCACGTCACCAACTATCACGGCTCTACCGGTAGAACCATGATAGTGGACGACTGGTTGAGGCAGACTGACCGTGTGGAGGACCCTGAGGATCTGATTGGCTTCACCACAAAGGGGTCGATGAGGTTGTTGATTTTTTATTTTTTATTTAGCGTATGCGTTAATCCAGATAGTTGCTTCACTTGTAAGGCAACTTAACATAGACAGTCCACCCGGTAGGCGGGTTAGAGGGTACTCCTCAACGATATGTTTCATGTTTTGAGATTGGCCGCAATCACAAAGCGGCTAATCACAAATACCCAGCGCAAGTCACTTTCTCTGCATCTACCATGACCCGTACGGAAACGATTCAAATGGCTCCAACTTCCTCTGCAGAGATTCATTCCTGGTAGCGCTTAAGACGGATCCTGAACCAGGTGGTGGTTTCTGACATCAGTGACTGACCACTCTAATCACCACTGGGACAGAGACGCCAAGAGATCACATTGTTGCAGCATGTCCCAAACAGGATATCGAGATTTGAGTCTCTTCGGAGGAGGATTAGATAAGTCCATTGATAAAGGGAGGGCACTATTTTCACGGACCCTCTGTAGATTGTAGAGATTGAATTCTTTTAGATATATCTGAGCATAGAAACAAATACAATATCTGATGGAGAATATGATATAGTGAATTTCAAAATAAAGCGTGTTATATATTACAGTACAATTTATTCTAATATAATATAATATATAGTAGTATAATAAAGAATTAGAATAGAACAAAATTAAAAATAGTTTGCTATACACAGTGTACGACATAATACAATACAACTTAACACAATGCAATACAAAATAATGCATGTGTATCATTATGAGATGCAACAAAATTGATTTAAAGTAAATCAGTTCATCCTGATGCGATACTATTAACAGAAAGCTTATAGCTTTTTATTGAAGGATGCACAATTACTTATTACAGCAATACACTGGCAAACAAATTCATTAATATGGTTTTAAACTACAGTTACTAGACGTAATTCTCTATATATGTACAGCCATGAATATATTGCGCAAACAAGATTGCAGTGAAAACTTCTTTTAGAAGGTACTGCAAGAGCTCTGGCCAGGCTGGATTATATGATGAGCACTAATAATAAAATAATAATAATAAAAGTTTAACGTCCGTTTCCTTATCCAAGAATGATGTCAGGGACGTCCCCACAGCACACATCACTACAGATCAATTTATCCAGACCAATCTGCAAAAGATATGAGCACTGTACAGGATATCTCGGTATAGGCCTCCCAAAAAGAAGTAAGTGTATCAAGCCTACCAAAAAGAAGTAAGTGTATCAAGCACTGCATCACACAAATGGATCTTATATACCTAGGCCTAATGTAATATTGTAATTTGTGTGTACACACGTTGTGGTTTATAACACTAAAATAAATAAATAAATAACTAAATATTTCAGATGTACCCAACCAGTCTCGCCAGTCCTCAAGGACAGGAAGTCAGAGTGTGATCGGCTAGTATTCGCTCCACTCAACCCAGACATTTACCATCAGCACAACCTCCTGCGCTTCCTCGACGGCGAATGCGGCGCCGTGATGTGTGAGGGCAGGGCCTGCATGAGGGGCTTAGGGCCGGCCCCTGAACTGCTGAATAACACGCAGGGCGCTTACGACATACCGTGCCACGATGATATGATGACATCGAGTGTCACGACTTTTAAGCAAAGTCCTATATGCAGGCATACTAGCGTGAAAGAAAGCAATACGTGTTCATAGATATAGCATATTATTATAGTTGTATTGTTAATAGCGATGTGTAATTGTTCTGCGGTTTTCGTTATGTCTGGCGAGATAATATTATTATTCACAGATCATATATCTAGTTCTCGGAAAATCTGTTCATGCAGTTCTTCTATCGCAAAATTTGCAAAGATCAGTAATTGTTCTCAGAGTGGAGAGAGAAAAAGAGAGATCGAAAGAGAGAGAGAGAGAAAGAGAACAGTAGAAAGAGTTTTCAGCTGTAATTATCACTATTCTGTTAATTGTAGTAGATTTACTACACTCCTATAATGAAGATATACTAGAATTGTAAAAGAAAGAATTGTAATTAACTGAAGATTTGAAAAGCAGTTCTTTGTCATGGCTGGAGCTAGTGGCGAAGTCGGTAAGATATTCGATCGCGGATCAGATGGTGCGGGGTTCAAATCCTGGGCTTGCCCGTCACTGACATCGCTTTCGAGTGAGGAAACTGACGTTAACCTTAGCTTTATCTTTAGCTTTTTATCATCAGCGTTCTGCTACTGAGCCTGATTTTGCAGCACTATTGAAAGGACCTACAGAAGAATAACTATACACTTGCCAGATGACAGCTCTTGAGAAACAAGCTAGTTGATATCTAACCGTCACTTTCTGGTGTGGACCCCGGCATTAAATCCTAAATACTTGAATTACAAAAACAAACTTTTCAATTTTTAGAGATGAAGGCCTTGCAAGATTTAGAATCACATTCCTTCTGATGACTTCGTGAACACGACTTGACGTTTAGAGGATTAAACTAAACCTGATTATTTTGCGTTTGTGAAGTTTATTTGATAAATAATAATCATCATCATCACCTTCCCTTGAATCCCAGCCTAACTAGGGTCGGGATACGAATAGACAGTCTCAGAATCGTCTCTGTCCTACATAATATCATCAGTCAATCCCCTATTTGAGACTTTTCCATTCGTTAAAATTTTTTGTAGCTATTTCTGGAGCCTAGGCGCTCACCAACCGAATGCCCTTTCTGACGTTGGTATGGAGCTTAATGCTTAAGTCACCTTCTACGACAAGTGCAGTCACCGGTTGGTCAATTCTTTGAACAACTCGGACACAACACGGTGAAATAGTATTTGATAAATAATAACTTAGGATATCTCGCGTTCAGTGGCAATGAGGAGCGCCTAATACTATAGAGAAGTTAACAATAGGACAACAGCAGAGTAACTAAGTTTAAGCTTAACTGTAATTAAAGTCCTTGAATTTTTTCCGATATATCCAATGATACAACCAAACTAATACGCCAAAATACATCAGTTTATCCTCTGTAGCATGAAAGAAACAGTATAACATTAAGTAGCGACTTATATTATTGCTGGTTTTGTGATATTTTTCAAACACAGAATTTTAAAGTCTACGGAGAAGTTAAATGTACTTAATCACTAATTTCTCTTTTTTGGCATTTACTCGGTGGTAGGCCTATATACATTCAATATTATACCTGGTATATAGGCCTACAGAAGTCTACTTACATTAAAATATCAGTGATTCAATAGAGTACGACATTAGTGGGTGATTACCATTAACATAAATTTAGCTGTAAAATTTAATTTCTTAAAAAAGAAGTGAAAAGTATAGACTGCCTCTAAGAAAACCTGAAGGCTGCTGGAATTAGCATTTATAGGAGAACAGAAGGAACGAAGGGAATGAACATAGAGGAAATGGCAAAGTATAAAGTTTTCTGAAAGATCATCATAGAAAAATATTTGGCTTGGAACCAACCCTAAGGTGATCACATGACATGGCATACCATTAAAAGTTAATTAAGCATCGGATTCTCGTAGAATAGCACCTGGACTATTGAAGTAATCCAAATATCTACACATTTTCAATAAAATAAAAAGTATATTATCTTCAAATTAATGCATCATTTTGCGAAACATATTTGTCAATAATTTTATAGAGATACGAAGTTGTATTTTTATCATTTTACTGATTAATGGCCAGTCCATGGCAGATGCTTATGTTTTATCCACTTGTTTCCATACTCAGCCTTTCTCTTCATTTTCATCTATAAGTTATTGGAGCATAATTATAACATCTCAATTATATGTCTTCTCTAACTCCCTCTCCCTCTCTCTCTCTCTCTTTATCTCTCTCTTTCTCTCTCTCTCTCTCTCTCTCTCAGCCTTCACTCCATTACATCTTTCATCAATAATTATGTATAGCGAGCCATAAATCTATGGTTCTTGTGTCTGTACTCCTCAGATGAGCAGTAAATTCTTCAGGATGCCATCATGATGCATTATTCTCAATTGTCTTGTTCATTTTGAACGGCGGCCTGAAACACTTTCAGTTTGGCAGAATTCTGTTGATATCAAAGCGACTTCATCGACATCTGATGTAGCCACTGAGATGATACAGAGTCTACATAATTAATTAATAATAACTAATGAATTAATCAGTAGTAATAATAATTAGTGAATCAAAAGTAATTATTTGGATTCATTTAAAATATGGAAGTGCGACAATGAGACTGAACAATTATATAATTAATTCAGTTCGCGGCGTGGGCACCGCTCGTCCATTATCTTTAATAAGCAGCTGGAATTTCATCTTGAAGCAGCAGGAATCTCCGCTCCATGATCAAATGCAGAAGATAATTTACATTTAATATACATTACTTAAGGTTCAGCGTTGTAATTTTGACCGAAATAACTCTTTCATTTCTATACATGTAGTTTTAAAGTTCGTCATTCTCGAAACCTGTCGTTTGCTGCAAATAATTTTTTTAAACTTTATATAATCATACTAATGCTCGTATTTACGAAACAACTTATTCAATTCAGTATTCTGCTAATAATATAGCGTTTTACTATCAGTCGAAAACTTGTCTTCTGAGAAATTCCTCAAACCCTCACCCTCTTACCGACCCCCCACCCGACCCCACCGAACCCCACCCCCTCCCGTCATCCATTCCATTCTCTCCTCTTCACATCCCATTGTTCGCGAAGATTCTCAGCCTCGGGAACTTCCCGTACGTCGCCTGTGTGGAATAGTGAGTTGATTTAAGGGAATGCTCGCCACCCGGACGTCGTGTCAGAAGTTTGTCCCCCTAATCCTTGACTTTAGTAATTTTGTAAATAAAATATTTATAAAGAACACCACTATAAGTTTCAGCTGATAGTGGGTCCAGGTGGTCTAATTAATTGTCTTCAAAGACATGTCTGACTTGGATGTGCAAGACACGTTTGATGAGTTTTATTTGATTGCTCGGAAGCTGCAAGATGATTTCTTTCCTCCAAAGACAATAACAGTAACCTCTAATGACCCTAGCTTGGTATCGCCAGAAATCAAGAGTTTGTTACGACGAAAGAATGCTCTGATGCGCTCTGGCAAGATTGAAAAGGCAAACTCTCTTGCTAAAAAAATTGGTAATCTTATTGCTAAAGCTAATTCTAAGCAGCTATCGCGTCTCAATACAGATTCATCAACGGTTGAACTCTGGCAAATGGTAAAGCAATGTTTAGGGAAAAAATCTAAGCATCTAGTTCCTGGTAACATCACTGCTGACTCCCTTAACGATCATTATGCTAATATATCAGCTGACCCTAAATATTCTGCGCCTCTCTTCAAAAGTACCAATTCTAAGGCCGATTTTAAACCACTTTCTGAATTTCAAGTTTTTAATATATTGAACAACCTGAAGCCAACCGCTACTGGTTTGGATGGTCTAACTGCCTGGTTTCTCAGGTTGTCTGCTCCTGTATTCTGTCAACCTCTAACAACACTTTTAAATGCTTCCATGGCACAGTCTGTTGTCCCTAATCAGTGGAAAACTTCTTGTATAATACCTTTGTCTAAAGTTTCTAAACCCTCTACACTGTCCGATTTTCGTCCTATCTCCATCACCCCTGTTCTTTCCAGACTTTGTGAGAGAGTCATCATTTCAACTTACATTTATCCTGCTCTAATAAGTCCTCCTTCTACACTTTGTTTATATGACCAGTTCGCCTTTAGGCCAACCGGATCTACCACAGGTGCCCTGATAGCACTCTATCAGAGTATCTCACGAATGTACACAAGTAGTCCCTTTGTCAGAGTCATTGTTCTAGATTTTAGCAAAGCTTTTGATCGGATCAGACATTCAACTGTTATTGAAAAGTTTGCTGATCTGGACATACCATCTTGCATTCATAATTGGCTTGTTAGCTTCTTTACTGGCTGTCAACATTGTACTAAATTTGATGGCAATGTATCCTCTACTGCAAATATTTCAGCTAGTGTTGTAAAAGGTTCAGCTATTGGTACCGCTTCATATTCCATTACTGCTTCGGATTTAAGACCTATCCACTCTTATAATGACATTATTAAGTTCGCTGATGACACATACCTCACTATCCCATCTCAGTATCTTTATACCACTGACGATGAACTTGCTAACATTGACTTGTGGTCCAGTAAGAACAATCTACAGTTGAATAAGTCGAAATCCCGTGCACTTCTTTTCCATCCTCCGCGATCTAGATTTCTAGCAAGTTCTGTGCCACCGCTCCTAGATGGAATTGTCAGAGTCAACACTTTGAAGTGCTTAGGTGTTACATTGCAATCCAACTTTTCTTTTTCTGTTCACGTGGATGATATAATTAGCAGTTGCTCTTCTAATCTTTTTGCCATTCGCACTCTAAAATCAAAAGGTCTTAATTCTGACCTAATTGTCACTGCCTTTAAATCTATTGTACTCTCAAAGTTAACATATGCAACGCAATTTTGGTGGGGTTATGTTGGTTCCTCCGAGAGTGAACGCCTTGAAGCCTTCCTCAGGAAGGCTACAAGATGTAACTTCTACATGTATGATGGAGTACGATCTTTTGCGGATATCGCTGCCGATGCAGATGAGAAATTGTTTAACGCTATCATCAGTAAAAAACAGCATGTCCTGCACCGGCTTCTTCCGCAGCTTAAAGATAATGTTAACTTTAAGCTCAGGGAGAGGGCTCACCCTTTCTCTTTACCATCTAAGCGCACACCTTTGATGGATAAAAACTTTATAATTAGAATGCTATATAAAGACTCTTATTAATTTTTTTAAACAATGTCTGCTTATGTTTATTACTTTCTATATTGCTATTTGTGTGTGTACGTTTTCTGCGGTATGTCAGATTTCATGTAATTAAAGAATATAATATTAATAATAATTAGCTTACTGAAAGTTTTCATTTCGACCTATAACAATGATCGCCCTGGACGCTATTTCCTAGCACCCCCCCCTCCCTCCCCCTTCTCTGTAGACATTGGTCGGCCTCGATACTTCATGAACTGCATGGACGATGGCTATTTTATGACACATTCTGACTTAAATGTATTGATTAACACTGCTCCAGAGTTCAAATTTTTTATTTAAGAGAGCAATAGTAATAACATCCATGTAGGCCCTATTTGTATTCAGGTGCAAATTTCTACAATATTTTTATGATTGTCTATCTAAAAAAGAAGATAAAAGTATGAGAGCCTAATATTAATGCACAAATAATAAATACACTAAGAAAATAAACAAACCATCGATCAGATATCAGATCTATTACATGTTAAATTAAATGTCACATTCAATGTTCCGTTAAATGTTCTATGAAATCTTCTATTAAACGTTCTATTACCCGTTCTACCAAATGTTCTATTAACCGTTCTGATAATTGTTCCGTTAACTGTTCTGGTAACTAATGTGTTAGCTGTTCTGATAAGTATTCTGTTAAATGTTCCATTAAATGGTATATTAAATGTTCTATTAAATGTTCTGTTAACTGTTCTGGTAATTGTTCTGTTAACTGCTGTTTGACTGTTCTCAAGGCTCAACTTTGGTCCTCTTTTATTTCTAATTTATGTAAATGATATTCAATATGCTTGTTCTAATGCGTCTTTGACTTTGTTTGCTGATAATTGCAATTTATTTGTATCTGGTAAAAATCTAACGGATCTGTTTCAATCTGCCAATCTGGCCTGCTCCCAAATAAGCCTTTGGTTCAAGTGCAATAGCCTAACGGTAAATTGTTCTAAATCGGCACTTACGTTATTTCTTCCTAAGAAAGACGATGATGATCTTATTAAATCTAATGATCTTTACATTAAACTAGATATGTGCTTAATTAATAGGATTCATGTCGTGAAATTTCTTGGCATTCTACTTGACGACACTCTTTCGTTTAGAGAGCACATCAATTTCTTAGTCTCAAAATTTAATTGTTTCAATGGCATGCTCTTTAGACGAAGAGACTATATCCCTGATATCTGTCGCAGAGATCTCTATTTTGCCCTTATTCATTCAAGAATTCAGTATGGTATTGAAATTTATGGCAAATAATCTCTTAGGCTCCTACGTCCACTTCATGTTTCATGCAATAGAGTTTTAAGAATATTGCAAGGTCAAAATAAATATTTTAATGTGAATAAACTATATTTAAACTATAGAACTTTACCAAATCAACTACTCTATACACTGTCTATTTGTAAACTAGTTTATAAGTGTCTGAATTATGATGATTTAATGTCAACGGTTGTCAGAGACATATTCAATACTCTACAGTTATCTCACCCCTACAATACCAGGCTGTCAAATACAAACTATATACATGTATATTCTAATGCCAACTCTGCCTATTTTAAATCTTATATTTATGACTGTGTCTTCGAATGGAACAAAATTCCTATTGACATTCGTAACTCTCGTTCACTAAAATTGTTTGTTACTAACTTCAAAAATTATCTTAGTTTATTGCTTGAGTAGTGTTTGTTATCGGTAATCTTGTTTTTTCCATATCTTTGTTGGTATGTCTTATAATTTCATGCTTAAACGTTTAACTTTTGGGTATACGAAAATTTCTACTTAGCACTAGGTGCTTATGAGATTATTTGAGTATGTATTTCTGTTTATGTCCATGTACATATGTTTATTTGCATGTATGTGCATTTTATTCTTTGAGTTCTTCTTTCGTTGAGTTCTATTTAGTTGAGTTCTATTCTTTGCTTCTATTCTTTGAGTTGATTTGCTTTGTTCATTTTTAGTTTGCATATTCATTTTTTAGTTTGTACTTTTATGCATACATGATGGGTGATCAACTAGATAGGTTTTTTAAACCTCTTTGACGGCCTAGTTTGTCTGAATATTTGAGTGTATTTTTGAAATAAACATAGTTCTCTCTCTCTCTGTTGTGTTTACTGTTCTATTAGATGTTTTAGAACTTGTTTCGATGATTTTTTCGCAATAGCATGGCGATATTTGCATATTTCCATCAGTCGGTAAATGCATGCATGTAATAATGCAGAAGAGATATTAAAGCCATGAACAATAAGCCATATATTAATAGTAATTGCTATTTCGGATTCTACCATTTTGAAAATATTTAGAAGGCTCTATCACAAAATATAAACGTACAAATATTATGCAGAATACCTGTCAGGATACTTATGGAAATCTTATCCGGTTAATGTACGTAATTATTTGAAATACTGTATGGAAAGGTTCTCTTGGTTTCTTGAATGTTCTCAAACTTTTCTCTAAACTTTATTGAGTTGGAGTATGGCATTAATTAAATAATTACTTCATTGCAGGCTTCACAGAAGCTGTCTATCTACAGTATCTCTCTTCTGTTGTAATCAATCTACGACACTTTTATTTTACTTTATGTTATTATATATCTGTAATTAGGCCTGTATTAAAAGTGTAAGTAATTTACACTTAATTTACTTATATATGTTCCGGGTGGCTGACCTAACAATCATACGAAGCAGGAAGCCATTACTAAAGTCTCAGCCGAATCTTCTCTGACAGTACTTCTCGGCACTCGCAATTAGATGATCTGTTAAACGTAGCCTTACATACTTATACTAATTTAAGTACTTATACTAAGTTAAGTAACTATGAAAACTAAATTAACATCATAGTCATCATCACCATCTTCTCTTGAATCCTAGTTTAACTAGGTTCGGGATTAACAAATTGTTGCAATATCTACATGTAGAGCATAGGCGCTTGCCCAACCGAATGCACTTGCCGATGTTGGTTTAGATCATAGTGCTTTGCCATCTGTTACGAAACGTGCAGTCCATGGTTGGTCAATTCTTCAGCAACCCGGACACATCGCAGGTAAAGAACTAGATAACAATAAAACTATTACAACAATAACAATAATGTTAATGCTTAAGCAAAAATTTTAATATCTCTCATAATTAATAGGTAGTTTTATGCGTAATAATTTATAAGTACCACAGTTATTTTATTATATTTTAAACAAAACACTTGAAGTTGACTATTGACAATACTTTTGTTAAGAATCGATTCCAGAAATCGAAATTTAGACTGATTCGACACCCTTTCTGCAGCTGCATCCTGCCTGCCGCAGCTGCTGAGGATCAATCGGCCCTTTCTGTCAATAAATATTCTATTTTTCATTTGCCCCATCACCCGGTTGACAGAGAAAGACATTAGGGGCACGCAGCGTGGCGCTGCTCTAACACATGAAACACGCCATTTGTCTTTACGCCTGATGTACTTCTCTGAATGTTTGCGCCTCGTCATCCATTCTGCTTCATTGAATGAGGATTTCTCGCGTTAGAGATGTGAATGCCTCGTCGAAGACATCGACGACGGTTACAACCACGCAGAAAACAAACATTTCAGCGCTGATTTATGCCTACTGATGGCGTGTTCAAATACTACACATCATTCCTCAACATTACTATATCAAATGAAGTATGACTTATAAAGTAATTTGTAAGTATCGAATTCTCTCAGTTTTCAAGTT
The DNA here is from genome assembly GCA_905160935.1 of Enchytraeus crypticus. NCBI lineage: Eukaryota > Metazoa > Annelida > Clitellata > Enchytraeida > Enchytraeidae > Enchytraeus > Enchytraeus crypticus. The sequence continues at coordinate 2,113,478 of CAJHZI010000463.1, forward strand.
AAATGGCCGTAAGAGCAAATCAGTTAGTTGACTATTAGTGAGCGCACCCTGTCGAATGATTCGATTAAACGTCACCAGTCGTCGAGATGTACCTTAGTTCTCCTGCCGTATTGATTTTCTTCAGAAGCTTCAATTGTATTCCAGTCAACTCATGTTGGTTATTGTTACTGGAAGAAAGAGCTGGCAAAGTGTTGTGCGATGTAAATAACAGAGCACTGGGAAACTGGTATGAGATGAAAAAAAATTGTAGAGTGCTGACAATGGTAAAACACGTATAATTGCAATGATTACTTGTAATATATCAAAGAGAATATAACATCGCCAATGGAGGACAAAAATGCCAATACCACCAGTACCAATTCAAATAACTGATACTAGGATAGTCCAAGTAAAACAGTGCCATAAAATTCTAAATACAATAATGTCATAACAAATTATGATAGATTATTATTAATAATAACCTTAAGAAATAACTAAAAGCAGGTGATTTATATTTTATATTATAAGCTTACATGTATTTTTCAAGCTGTGCTATGTTATTCTGTTTTATTTTTTATAAGAATGTTTGAAATAATGTTAGCATAATCAAGCATATTATGAATTTTAGTGTTGTTTTACAACAAGCTTTTATATAAGAAATATCGAATAAATCTCGCAATATGACAGACTAATATCACAAAACACTTCAGAAGTAGCATTGCATCCATCACCTCAAATTATCACAGGTAAAGTCTCCGAATTGATACTACTAAATAATTAATTATATTATCAATCAATCGATTTATAAACAATTTATGATGGCTTTTTCAACTTATTTAAATTAATTTTTTATTTCCTTAATTCACAAATCCAACACAGTCACAAAACGAGCAGTGTATAATACAAAAGCGTAACTAATTTCATAACATCTATTGAGAAACAATACAATCATGTATATAAATCTAAACATTAAAGTAATAACAAGCATGAAGGAAATAATGACTACACAAAGAGTAATAAGACTATGTGTGAGTAGATTGACACAAATGTGTATAAGTTTGATACAAATTTGCAAAAATACTGCTAACATCAAGCCATTTGTTACAACTACCAAGTAATCTGTAGTGACAATTTAACTTAAAGAACGTTTAATTATATTTATCGGTAACGCAAATGTTTTGAAAGAGGTTATCATTTATAATCAGAAATTCACAAAAAGAATAAAATTGAACGATTAATGATTTCTTTTTAACTATGTCAGCCATCCGTTACACAAATGATACTATCAGCCTATATTAATTTAGAAGCTATTTCATATATAACTGTGGGATACGCTGGTATCATGAAATCATAAGATCTGCGTAAAATGAACATAGGCATACAGCGATGTTAATCTCATATTACTTGTAGAAAATAAATCAGATCATCCGTCGGTAGCATATTTAGATTTTTTTAAACAGCAAACAAGCACAAGTATATATACATGTACATGTATAAAATTCAGTTCAAGTAATTTAAACATTTTACAAATTGGATTAGTATTTCATATAAAATAAATTTGTTATCTATTATAATAATCTCTCTCTTTTGCAGAGTAACTTGTTTACTCATAATGGCTTTAGATACACGCTCTCAATACATAATAAGTCGGTTTTGATGTACTTAGTAGTGTAAGAGAAATATGTTGCATTTCAGAATTGAGTTGACTTTGCAAGATGCCAGTTGTGGTAATTATGGTAATTGTGCTAGTTACGGTATTACCTCACTGAGCTCTTTAATGGTAGCCTGTCAGTTTAATGACATCTACATGTTTAATGACATCTACGTGTTCAATCCTATTATTTGTATAATCTGAGCTGAGATGAACTAATGGACGCTATGAAACAGAAAAAATTGTGGATAAATCAAACTATGAAAAGGAGATCAAAGCTGTTCACAAGTGGTACTCTTGATGAAGTCTGATTTAGACTGCAACAGTCGCTCGTATATCCATGCTTGACACTATTCAGGCGACGACTCGAGATCAGTCACAGGCGAGACACAGTTCAGTAAAGAGCGATTTCTACGCGTACTGCATAACAGTATCTGCTCTACTAGGCATTTTACTTTCAGGTTATAATTTACACATTATCGCGTATTAGTTACTTTAGCTTTTCCATTAATCAGTAATCATTTTACGTCATTAATCAATAAAAAAGATTAACGTTTAAGTCATTCTATCTTTTCCTTTTTTAATGTCTGTAATTTTCGTTAATTAATTATACTTTTAGTTTCAGTAATTAAGCACTAATTAGTCGCACTCAAATAAGTTAATGTTACGCTCAGTTGAGTTCAATAAAAATGTCATTCGGGATAAACAAGTTGTCGATAACATCTGGTAAGTTTTATTAATTTACCCTCTGCAAGTGATTCGATATATACAGTATTACTTCGTATCAATATTAAATAACGTTTGATAACTTGTTAAGGTAAATTGAGATTAATGTTAAGGATAATCAAAATTGTAGACCGTAATACTCAAAAAGCTCTTTTTGAGAGTCGAGAGTCGGCCTTAATTTGCAGCCTACAGCAAGCTTCTCTGCTCTCTAGCGGCCATTAACAATGGAATCAGACTAGGCTCTCCAGAAAATGGTAACATATTCTGAAATTAATGGACTCATAAAATTAATTTAGAATTTTAAATGATGGTGATCAGTGATGGTTATAGAGAGATAAATGCAAAACCTTCCGATTCTGAAAAATGTTCAATAAGTTGCAGGGGTGGTTCTGGCTTATGCAAAATGGGGTGGCCAGAGGGGTGGCAAGGCAAAATTTAGGGGGCACTTATGAGGTATTTTCTCGGGGAGGGCGCTATTAAACCCCCTCCCCGAAGGGGAAAGTTTTGAAATTATAGTCATGAAACAGTATATTTTCTGAGCATCTTATAATAAATATAGGGGATTATTTTTCCTTTTGGAATTTCTCATTAAAAAATCTTTTCTATTATATATCATCTTCATCTTCGTCACATCTATCTAAATAAGCATAAAAAAACAACAACAACAACAATTAGAGTGCTACAGTCATCAATGACAACATCGAGCACTAGTGAGACAAAATCAAGCCGGCGTGCAAAAAAAGAAGGTCCAAAAACGGTGCAAATTCCAAAATCCAGAAATTCAGTCCAAAATAAAGGGAGTTAAAGAAAAGGTGGTTTAGGCCCAGGTCGCTGCTCATGGACACTGGATGCAAAAGAGAGATGGAAAAGATAGGTCTTCAACTGCTTATGGAACTGCTCATAGGAAAGCAAAGGCTGATGTGATTCAAATGAAGATTTCCGAAGATTGGATGGAAGAGAATTCCAGATCTGAGGTGCAGCATACTGGAAAGAACGATTAGATAGCTTAGAGCGTGAAGGTAAGCTAGGTCTCACAAGAGTAATTAACTGAGAAGACCGAGTAATAGCAGGCTGCATCACTTTAATCAAGTGAGACATACAAGTTTGTTCAGGGATGGTGATGGACATATAGGTTAACGAAGCTGTTTTGTAAATGATACGCTCTTTAATCTTTAGCCAGTGCAAAGACTTCAAAATAGGCGTAACATGTGAGTACTTGAAACTACAAAAAATTTCTCGCGCAAGAGAATTCTGAACAAACTGCAACCGATCAATCTCAAAGCCAGGGAGATTTAAAAATAGGGAATTGCAGTAGTCCAACTTCGATTGCACAAGAGCAGCACCAATTGTAGCAGCTGTCTCACGTGACAAATATGGACGTATTCGACGAAGTCACGGATATGGAAGAAACATGCTTGTGAAGTTTTAGTTATGTGTTCGTGGAAGGTTAGGTGTTTATCAAGGATAACACCGAGATTTCTCACAGAAGAAACAGGTGATATTTTAATACCCGAAGATAACGAAAGAGTTTTCCCATTCAGCTTCAGAAGCTCCAACCAACAAGAATTCAGTCTTAGATGGATTAAGTGCCAAGAAATTAGCAGACATCCAAGAGGATATAGACTGAAAACTTTGTTGCAGGAGGGTTTCAGCATTAGAATAGGAGTTAGGGGTGAAACAAGTGTACATTTGAGTGTCATCAGCATATAGTTCATGATCAAGAGAATGAGAAGAGATTAGAGTGCTTAGGGGTGTTTTATAGAGGTTAAAGAGGATAGAACCAAGAACGGAGCCTTGAGGCACACCATACTTTAAGTGAGAAGGCGAAGAGATGTCACTTTCACACTAAAAGAACGATCCGTCAGATAGGAGGAAAACCAATCAAGAACAATTCCACGAATACCAAACCAGGAAGAAAGACGTTCAAGAAAAATATTGTGATCAATGGTGTCAAAGCGGCCGAAAGATCAAGCATACACAATCCAGTTAAGCGTTGTGTGCACATGGCATTAACAATAGAATTGCACACAGATATAAGCACCGTTTCAGTTGAACGATGCTTAGTATAAGCAGCTTGATGTTTACTAAATAGATCAATGTAAGAGAGATGAGTAGAAAGCCTCTGAAGAACAATTTTTTCAGTGAGCTTAGATATGTATGACAGATTAGATATAGGCCTGTAATTCGACAAAATTCCTTATCCAGTGTGGGCTTTTTAAGCAATGGAGTAATTACTGCACGCTTAAAAGCGCGAGGAAATTTGCCAGTAGAGAGAGAGAGGTTAACAATCAATGTTAATACTGGAGCAAGTATGTGAATACACTTCTTTAAAAGAGAGGTTGGGATAGGATCCAAGTCACAATGTTTAGCTGGAGAGTCTAAAACTAATTTAGTAATCTCATCAATTGTAACTGGAGTGAAATAAGAAAGCTCATCTTTGGAATGATTCTCTACTGGAGTATAAGGAGTAGAGTTAGGAGCTGGAGTGATAGATTCTCTAAAATTGCTTATCTTATCTGTAAAGCATTTGGAAAATTGTTCAGGCAGTGACTCCACAGGAGTAGAAGGAAGAGAAGGAGAAATAGATCTATGTAAAAGATCATTAGCGGTTTTCCATAGACTCTTGACATTCACAGCCCTACTGACCAAAGAGGAGTAGTACTCTTTCTTAGCATTAGCAATAGCAGTACGATAAATCTTGTGTTGCAAATTAGAAACAGTTTTCCAAAAATCTGAATGGGTATGACGCCACTTTCTTTCAGCTCTACAGCATGCAGCCTTTAGCTTTCTCAGACCAGAAGTATACCAAGGGTTAGATTTCTTAAGCTTCTTGGTAGTTAGAGGTGCATGCTTATCAAGTAGAGATGAAAGAGTAGTGTTATACTGTTTTACTAATTCATCAAGATCATTAGCAGGAGACTTGATCAATGTCGAATTTTCAAGATCAGAACAAAAGAGACCGAGATCAACGTTATTTACACACCTAAATGAAACAGTAGGTGAATTTTTAATAGTATCTGGCTTAACATGATTGTAAGTGAATACAACAGAAAAATGGTCTGACGGCGAGTGAGATAAAATAGCAAGACTTAAAGGAACAATAGCAGAGAGACTTGGTGTAATAACAACATCAAGTGTATGATTGTCAATATGAGTAGCAACATTCACATGTTGAACAGCATTACAAGAGGACAGCAAAGTATTAAACTGCTGAGTTAAGGGATCAAGAGGATTATCAAGGTGAATGTTGAGGTCACCTATAATCACAAAGTCTGATTTAGAAGTAGTAAGGAAGGAGAGTAGGGTAGCAAACTCCGATAAAAAGAGAGAGAAAGGTTTGGCATAGGGGGAAGAAGATGGTGGTCGATACACTGCAACAACATGCAGAGTACATGAGCTAAATTTACCAGTGACTGAAATTGCTTCAAATTAAGAAAATTTATGACAGTCATTGCTAAGAAGGGTAAAGGGCTTCCTAGTAGGAGAGCAACTCCACCACCCTTAGCACCAGGTATCCTAGAGTCACGATTTGCAATAAACATATCATAACCTGGAGGAAGAATAGACATCAGTTCAGAAGGAGTGGTTATAGAGGATATCCAAGTTTCACTGATAGAAAAACAGTCAAACTTGTGAGTCTCAGCCAAATCATGCAAAGCAATGATATGGTCTGAGTTTGAGAGGGATGGGATGTTAAGAGAGCAAAGAGAAATATTGCTTCGAAGAGAATTAACCGGAATTAACATGTTTCTCGATCGAAACATGCTTACAAAACTGGCAAATCAGTAATTATAAACAATGCAGAAAGTACACTATAAATTACAATATAGTTATACACAAATTACATAAAAAATACAAATATGCAATAATTAACTAACGATCAAAACGTAAACACTATAACTTTAGCAATTTAAACACTAAAAGCAATATAAAATAACGTGTAAAGGATCAACTATAACAGTAAAATAACGGTCAAAACTGCAAATTGATTTTTCAACAAAATAACTATATAACAGATTAACAATATAACATAGAACTATGAACTAAGTTAAAAGTACGCCAATGAACTTAATCAAGTCTAAAACTATTCACTCAAGACGCTAAATTTCATTAAAATTCTATTTATTTATAATAAATCAATAAATAAACAGTCCTGTCAACACATGACGTTACGCAGAACGTTGAATCTTGAGTGCATGCAGTCCCACATCAAACTATGATGTTTTATAAATGATACTAAACAAATAGCTAAAACAATTAATGTAGAAATTTGTAAACTTAAACGTTTTAAATTCGGATTAAATGGAAACATTTGCAATTTTCCCAAGTCATGACATAAAACAAACATAATCTGAACGAAACTTACCTTAAATAGCCTACTTAATATATAAATTACATCTACAATTTATATATTTATTGTCGTTGCACACTTTATGCCTAAATGCTAGAATTAAAGAAAATGATATCTTACTTGTATTGCTAAAACTTTACAAAACACTCTAGCAACCATGTTTCATTCAGATGAAACACAAAACTGAATGAGAAGTAGAATGAATAATCTGCCGACTCGAAGACTCCCAGTCAGATAGCGAACGTCCTTAATTACGTGCTAATAAATGTGTTCGTTGTCTTTTCACATCTTTTGAATTCGACCTAAGATAGACTTCAAGTTAAGGTCGATGACCTAAATATGCATTAGGCCTATATAGATTCAACTTCAGTGTAACAAATTAACGCCTCAACAACTTTCAGATTCGTACCGGGAGGTTTTGCACTCAACTATATAAGGTTAGGATGTTTTACGAGAGTTGGAGAGTTGAATGCGTGAGTCTTTAGTAAAATCAAACAGCTTTGTAATTCGATGGAAGCAGCATCGTAAAACAATTAGACAATTTGCACTGAAACTACTACAATCGCTTCTCTGTTCTGACGGTGTCTCAATTAAACTTTTACTTGACTTAATCAGCCTACTCTTCTGCTGCACCGCAGATCAGGAATTCTCTTTCATCTACTCTTTGGCAATCTTCGTTTGAATCACATCGGCGACATCGGACTCGGCTTTTCTATTAGCAGTTCCATTGGAAGTTGAAGACCCAACTTTTCCGTATCTCTTTTCGATCCAGTTACTATGAGTTGCGACCAGAACGCAAGCCTCCTTTTCTTTAATTTCCTATATCTTTGGACTGATTTCTTAGACTTTGTCATTTACACCGTTTTGGACCTTCTTTTTGCACACCGGCTGGGATTTGTCTCAATAGTGCTCGATGTTGTCATTGGCCAAAATAGCACTCTAATTATTGTTATGTTATGTTTATGAGCTTCGTTGTAGATAAGCTCCTCTTGCACGAGGCAAGACTTGCAGGGAGGACTGCTGAAATCTTTGCTTATCTAAAAGTCTCATGTGCGCTTCTGCGGATTCTACGGTTCCAAAAAGAAATTTTAAATCAAGCAGATTGACAAGTGTGTGAGAGTCCGATCTATTCAATCTTAGCTTCGTTGCGTTGCAATATTCGGCTAAGCTAATGAAGCTCATAATGAAGGTATAGCTACCTCATTAAGTTCTAGCTCACCACCTGTTCTATTTTAAACAGTGTATGGACTCGGGCAGAGTGCGAGTCTGCGCGTAAGTAACATGATACATATCACTGATGTCGGGTTCTGACGGTGTGGCTTAAATTCACTGTTCGATTGTCGTCATTAAAGTGCGTCACACTTTAATCAAGCATCTTAAACAAGCGTCGTCTTAAATGATCATCTGATGCCCCTGATCCAGCACTGTTATGTTATGGTAATCAGCAACAAAAATCAATATTTTTTGTTAACCATTTTTGGGGTGGCCACTGGGGTGGCCAGCCCTTTTTTTAGGGTGGCCGTGGCCACCCCAGGCCACTCCTCAGAACCGCCACTGATAAGTTGGCACAAGTAACAAGTCGACATAAATATACATATAAAGGAAACGAGTTTTGTTTATTCCTTCCGCATTGTAATTTAAAAATTGCTTTTGTCTGTGAAATTATTTAGGTAACCATGAATAACTTAAATTAGAAATAAATTAAATATCACAGGGAAGTGAGACTGAAAATCTCTGCCAATTATCAATCTCACTAAGTGGCTGAGATCACAAAGTTTAGAATTGGAGATTTTTGATGAAGAGGAATATATATATATATATATATATATATATATATATATATATATATATATACCTTTAGTTAATACCTTTATTTTAATTGTGACATTCACAATAAATGATTTTACGACGTGTTCAGTAGTGATTTTGACCTCTTTTTTGCTTTCAATGAAGTTTCTATTTTTATCTTTGTATAATCAGTACTCACTATGACTGTAGCGTTCTTTATGAAAAGAAAGCTGCGTGAAATTTAAACTAGTTTTGTAACGTGAGCTAGCGTTTGTCAAGAAAATGAACCATACACTTTTGAACCTTGCCATTAAATATATTGCACCCAACTTAATATCATTCAGATGTTTTAGGAAGACTAAATTAAGGCATTCACCATAAATCCCGTGAATATGGCTGAAGTGAGCTGATAGCAATGGTAAAGAGCGGAATGAGCGAAATGAACGGAAAGTTGCACTCATAGAGAAAGGAATTATGAATTTCATTCCGTCGCAAGTCGTTGATGTTTCTTGATGCGTGATTATCTTGACACGTGGACAATTCATTTAGACTGCATTCTCGTGCAGCTTCTACAGTGATTGATATGACCGACAACTCAATAAATACTATGAAAATGTAAGATAATCAATCAATCAAAAATATCTATCATCTATCAAAAATATTTATCATCTTAATCAAGACCACTTATCGATGTCGGTAAGATAGCCGACCGCGGATCAGTATGTATGGGTTCAAATCCTGGGCTCGTCCGTCGCTGATATTGCTTTTGAGAGATGAAACTGACATGAACATCAGCTTTACAGCTTTTAATTGTAACATTACATCAAAGACTTTGATAATTGCAGACGCGGTTAAGGCATCTTCCAGTTTTGGGTTTAAAGATCAAAACCTGGGTAATATGGTTGTCACTTCCGGAGAGAACTATAGAATCGAACAAGCTTTAGTTCGAACAGCAGACCTACCAGTCTGCAGACGTGTGATTTAATCTTTTGTGAAATTAATTCATATTGGAAATTGATAAGGAGACTGGATGTTGATTGCAGTTTGAGTACATTTTTAAATAAAACCGTATTACAGAAACATGTGCAATTGAATTTGTGAAGAAACTAATAGAAAAAATGGTCGTTGTTAACAAGATCAGCTTCAATCATTTACAGCAACCCGTCTATAGGTATAACGTCTCTAAATGAGCAAAATCCATTGCTCATATGATAAATGAATGGATTATCGACGTTATCATGGACTAAATCATTGATAGAAATCTCAGTTCAATTGCCTGGACAATATTTGCTGTGTAACATTCAAGCAACATTGAACACACGTGCTGATTTTCTCAACAACAAACTCGCAAAGATTATGAGAATGAATTGCTAGGTAAGAGTTTAAACAATAAACCACTAAAATTAAAGTTGTAGACTATAAACTATAATATAAATAAATTATAAAGTTTAACGTCTGTTTTCTAATCCAAGGATGCTGTCAGGGGCGTACCCACAGCACACATCACTATAGATCCGTTCACCCAGACCAATTTGCAATAGAAATACACTATGGAGAAATAAGGTCGTAAAATGAAAGCCGGTTTCGTTAAGTAAACTATAGACAATAAATCGTAAAAATTAGCATGTAGACAAGCATAAACAATTTTTGTAAAATATTCATTTCATTAGATGAGCGCGTTATGCTGTCAATCTTGATTAAAGAAGTGCTTTTTCAAATTGCAGGTCCAAGGTGTAGAATAAGATTTCAGAGTGCAATTTGTTTTTGCATTCATTAAAAAGTTAAATATATTGATTAATCAGTATGACCCTAGTCAAACAGGCTATGCATACTTATAATATGCTAATAACTAAATATAAATAACCGTTAAATTACAAGTATATGTTTAGCTCAAATTCAACATGTGTAAATGTCAAAATTTATCTAAGCCTTCATTACTTTCTAGCAATTTTAAATTCCTATTACATAGATCTATCTCCACGATACTTAATACTGATAAAACCGTCGTCATGTGTTAGGTGCTTGAGTTAACGTCGAGTCTCTGATCTTAAAAATGCAAAAATATTAAATCAGAGCAATGAAATCATTGCCATTCCAACAGTATAAAGTCTGTATAATTGTATACTTGGTACTCTTTGACGCACTTTAAGAAAGGATATTGACACTCCTATGTGTCAATTATCCAAGTCTACTTTGTCTATGTAGACATGGAGAATAGATCTTCAAGAGTTACATATTCAAGAGTTTTTACTTTGTTTTGCGTGGGTCATTATAAGTGCCACGGGTCTTAGGTAGGTTGCAGTGTGTTTAACGTCAAGATTCAGAAGCACAAGGCTTCTCTTCAAGGAGACGACTCGATACACTCGAGCTACCGTCACAAAGACTAATGTAGCAGTAAGTTACTGTTTAAAAAAACGGGTGTTAGGTTTACCCAAGGAATCCTATATGTAGCTGTATGGGTTAATATATAGATGTATATTTGTGGCTAATATATATTCAGGGTTAATATGTAGAGATCCTTGGTTTATATATTAATCTTTTTTTCACCAAATGGTAGAAAGAAATCAAAAGAACAAAAATACATACACATGTAGGTCATCAAACAAACAAAAATAGAAAGTGAAAGTATCATACATTATGCACCTCAAATGTTTACACCGCCTAGGTTAATATTATTTAGACCTAGTGCCTTTACTTTCAACAAAAACTTATTTCTTCCCCATGTGTATCTATCTTTCATACAGAAGATATTATATCATATGCACATGCATACAATACAATAAATTTTCTACATTCTTCACGCGAAATATTTTAAAAAGAGCTTTTTTAAAAGTAAATTCAAGATTATTAATCTCTGAAGTATTTAGATTCAACGCTTCTACCCCATATATTAATATCGGTACAGCTATGGACTCCAGTAAATGAATCGACACATTTGGATCCGGGATATTACCTAACTTAGAATACATTGCATTAAATGATGCATAAAATTTACATTTTATATCAACAAAGGAAACCTTAAAACGCCTATTGCTTACAATTGTTATTCCAAGATATTTTGCTTCCTTTACCCAAGCAATATCTCCATTAGTTGTAAGTATATCAGAACACTCAGCAAAACATCTCTTACCAACTCTGATACAACAGGACTTATGAGAATTCAACTTTAGATTAATTGCGTCTACTTCCTCACAACATACATGTGCATTAACCTTTCGTTGTAGTTCCTTTACAGTTGGAGCTAATAATATTAAGTCATCGGCATACAAAAATGATCCGTACGAGATCCAATTCATATTACAACCGTAGTTAGATAATCTGGAAAGTAAATTATTAACATAGATGCAAAACAGGGTCGGCGATAATATACCACCCTGCCTGACACCACAAGTTAGCTTAAATTCTTCAGAATTAGTACATCCCCATCTAACTCTAGAGAATAACTTAAAATACCAATTGGTTAGGATTTGTATCACGCACAATGGTACATTTAATTTTAACAATTTATAGAATAAACAATTATGATTTACACGATCAAAAGCCTTAGAAATATCTAAGCAGCACATATTAACAGTGGAATCATTCTCAACAAAATAGTCCACTACATTCCTTACACAAAAAATTGCATTTGCACAACCAAAATTCTTCTTAAAACCAAACTGTCTATCATTTGAATTTAAATATTTACCGAACAAAAGCAATATACTATTTTCAAACACTTTTGAGATTATTGGGCTTTGTGTCTAAATTCCTCTAAAATTATCAATCTTTTCCTTTTATACTTTTATCTTTCTGTATAGGAATGAGAATACCTTTTCCAAACTGATTGGGCACAGAACCTAATACCAATATTAGATAAAATAGTTTAGCTAGAAGACGTAGAGGATTGGATGTGCATTTACTAAATGTTCTTTTTGTAAATTATCAGTTGCAGCAGCTTTGCCATTATGTAATTTTGAGACTGCTGTGTCAATAAGTAATGCACTAAACACAGAGCTATCTAAAACAAGTGCCACGGGTCTTAGGTAGGTTGTAGTGTGTTTAACGTCAAGATTCAGAAGCACAAGGCTTCTCTTCAAGGAGACGACTCGATACACTCGAGCTACTGTCACAAAGACTAATGTAGCAGTAAGTTACTGTTTAAAAAACGGGTCTTAGGTTTACCCAAAGAATCCTATATATAGCAGTATGGGTTAATATATGTATGGGTTTTACACTATTATCCCATCTGTTGATACTGTGCTAATGCAGGCCTTCTGTGCGAATCGTACAAATTGCGCAAATAAAATACGGTACAGAAATTGAACGAAATAAATATATAAATGAAATCCTACTACACAAGGAGTCAGTGATGAATTTGAAAGTAAAATTCTCAAATGCTGAATATAATATGGTTTTCGATTATTTTAATATTATTGCTACTAGGCCTATTGTTACTATTGCTATTATTGTAAAACTCACAATTGAGATTTGGAAGATGTCTACCTGTACAAGTCTTGTGCATTATGAGGATTTAGTTAGAGAGCCTCAAACTTGATTAAATTTGAATGCATTTAATAATTATTTACACTCTGAAATTATTTACAGTACAAAAGAGTTTGATAGAAAATACCTTGTCTGAAATTCAAATATTTTTCTCATCTAGGTTTCAGTAGACGTGTTCAATTTATAATTCCAGTATATCAAGATGCATGTATCAATTCATGATTCCAAATCTAATAAGAATCGCAATTCATGGTGCTTTGAGCTGACACGAAAGCCTCGTACGTTGCTTCCAGTCCTTCTTAAGTTATTTGACAACATATTTTAATATCATTCTTTCAAGAATTGAAATATGAATATGAGCGTAATAGAAAAATGCAAACTATATCATTTAAGTTAATATAACTTGTATGGCGCAGAACATATTTGCTCGCTAATATTTAGATAGGCATTTCAAAGTAACGTTCGCTGCCATTTAAAGCTGCAGTTTTCGTTTCTCTTTTCATTTGCCGAATAAATCAATGATTCTGCACTTTGGTTTCATTGACTATAAGTGGCAGCAATTAGCTTAAAATGAGAGGCACTAAAAGAATGCCATGCTTGCCTTTGTTCTTCCAATAATATTAAGATGAGAGAATTGATTGAGGAATCAATTACAAGGGTCATTGGTTCAGATTTCTTATTGTGCATGTAGTAGTAATACTGTCAAACTTTGGTTTCACTTAATATAGAAATAGAATCATACATTTTAATGTTGTACAGATATACATTTACTTACAGTTTATGAGCGTTATTTAGTTTGCAAATTCTAAATATAATCTTACACACTTGTTTTTAGGTGCATTACATATAATTTAGATTGAACAATTTAAAGCACTACTATTGATATTGAATGACGAAGGCTCTGTCAGTAACCCTTATTGATAGTTGGAATATTATTATCTACTTCAAGCTTTCTTTCTATACCCGAGTTCAATACATTATATTTATTCCATTAGCTGTTCAATACACAGTTTATCATCCTATTATTATTAGGATTAAGTTTTTTGAAAGTGCTGATGACTTTATTGAAGTTTCAATACCATAGGCCCTACTATGTTCTTTATTTATTCTTTATATTCAACAAATAATTATTACTTTATTATACTGAGAAGCTATACTCAAATCTCTGGAGTATATTAATAAGAATAAGAAGAGGAGGGCGTACTTTAGACCGAGTCTCTGATTTCCGACAATTCATATTAAACTTGAGCATTAGCAGGCGACAGGCTTTCATTCCATGTGATTTTTTCTATTAACCTGACGTCACGGAATCATTGTTGGATTGAGTGGAGAGAGGAGGGACTGGTAAGGAACTGAAGAACAATGTGAGGTAGTTCAAAGACGTCTTGTGTAGCTTGAAGGAGCTTTGATTTACCATTATAATGAAATGTACTGAGTGAATGGATCAATGAATGAATGAATAGATGGATGAATGAGTGAATAAATAATGAACTTTGTAATGAAGTGTCATGTACGGATTTTGTAATAGGGTAAACTTGATTTTAACCAATTGTATAGCTTTCATTTTAACAATCTATTACAGCAAGACATGATAGTTTAACGTCCACTTCACATTTATATGATGACATCAAGGAGACCTCTAGCATAGGCCGTGTTAGATTATCTACCATTCCGTAGTCAGAAAACGCGGAAGGCTAAATAGAATTGATTTATCGTGATTTAGGTCTAGTTTATACACGAGAATAAAGCCAGTAATGAAATAAAAATGGAGAATTGAATCTGAACTTATGAACCAGAAGGATAAACTGTAATATCGGCACGCTAATTAAGTAGGAGTCAGAGTGTCAGAGAATTTCAATATTTTACTTGAAACTTTAATCTAATCTGCCTGTAGTATTGCGCGTGCCTAACAGCCGCTATATGATGCCAGCTGTCAGTCAATACCAACAATGCAACGGGTCTTACAATGCATTGTAATTATACTAGGGACTAGTTCATTATAATAAATTAGTATTAAAAATTTATCAATGATGAGGTCTGTGCTAATACTAGTGTACACTTTCCGCTAAAATGTCGTTACGCTGACGTCAAGCTGACGTCACGGTGATGTCAGGCTGAGATGAATTGGGTTCTAGAGGTGCAGAGCAATTATTTACTTCTCGGGAATTTATTATTTGACAATGATCAGATAAATGAATTAAATGGTCGGTTTGAGACCCCGTTGTTCTAAAACCGTGTCGCTCTCGAGTAATGTCATTCCAGTTAGTTCAAGTTTTATTAGGACAATTCCGCCCTGGAAGAAATTGTTTATCTGATAGTAAGTTAAGAAATTTGTCGCAATATTTCAATTTTAGCGTTAAAATTCATGAGCGTAAACGCTTATAGCGTTTTCCCAGCAAAGGGGTAGGCCTATACTATATAGAGTTTATAATTTGCATATTGAAGTATATTTACTGTGCACTATCAAGAATGCTGAATTTATCGCAATGCCTGACTACTGTAATTCTCTTTCCGTATCGGTGGTACAAGTTGAAAGCGGTATTATTACTTGTAGTGCAGGAGAGCTGAATATGTTATTAATTAAGCATTATAAAAGTATTTATTATGAGTTGCGAACATATACTTTTCCAAGCCATGGGCAATAGCCCTAAATGTGGATAACTGCTAGACTTTGTGAAGAGATTATTAACTTGTTGATCAACAGATTTCGTTTTAAAGAGTGAGACACCATATTGATTAGGAATATACCTTGGACCTGCCATTTGGTTGAACACTAGAGAAAGGGACAGTTTACATTCATTTCTGAAAACACGGGTAAAATAATAGTAAAATTATTACCTATATCATTCTCAAGTAAACTCATTTTGACGTAAATAATTCAATATACTCTTAAAATTAATTAACTCTCAAGAACTTGAATGTTTCAAATCGTATGTAAATGGCATATTACTCAATGCGCATAATGACATTGTACGAATAGCAGGCATGCAAGAACTCAAGCCTTGCTTTACAAATTGAAAATCTTTCGTTGTAAAAAATACAGGCATTGCGTCGCTAGTAGATTATTTAAACTTAAAAAAATTAAGATTTTATAAAAAAAAGCTAAACAACGCTAATATTAACGTCAGTTTCCTCACTCAAAAGCGATGTGAGTGACGGGCGAGTCCAGGATTTGAAACCCGCACATACTGATCCGCGATCGAATATCTTACCGACATCGCCAGTGTCGTACGAAGCCAGTGAAACTTTCCAGCCAGTGAGAGTACCATATATACATACATGTATATCTACATTGGCAGCTCATACATGCATTTTAATATTAACCGCTAGATATTTTATAGAATGATCGCTTGAAAGAAACGAATTAGCAAATTATTCTCTCTCGAGTTCTGGATTTCTTCATAGACATCTCGCTGACAAAAGACGAGCTCATGATTGTGTGAGCCGCAGGTTTCATATCAGAATTTGGAGTTCAGTGGAGATCTAATATATTATATAAATAATTATTCCTATCTAATATATTAAATAAAAAATACAATAATTCCTATCTAATATATTATATAAATAATTATTCCTATCTAATATATTAAATAAAAAATACAATAATTCCTATCTAATATATTATATAAATAATTATTCCTATCTAATATATTAAATAAAAAATACAATAATTCCTATCTAATATATTATATAAATAATTATTCCTATCTAATATATTAAATAAAAAATACAATAATTCCTATCTAATATATTATATAAATAATTATTCCTATCTAATATATTAAATAAAAAATACAATAATTCCTATCTAATATATTACATAAAATTACAATAATTCCTTCTAATATTATATAAAAATACAATAATTCCTATATGCTCTCGGTCAGTTTTTCTATTCGAAATATCTTGTTTAGAATTGACTTGAACAAGTTTTGAACCTGATAAACTGAAATTCGATATTTGAAGAGGCAATTTGGAGACTGAATCAATGCATTATTTAGAAATAGAAGCAGAGTACGTATTCTCTCTGAATTTTATCTAAATTAAAAAAGCTGGTAGAGTTAAGGTTAACGTCAGTTTCCTCATTCGAAAGCGATGTCAGTGACGGGAGAGCCCAAGATTTGAACCCCACACCTACTGATCCGCGTAAACAAGCATCTTAGTGAAATGATCAACTATGTTGATATCAATCACTTTCAATACCACAAGTCTAAACGTTAGGCAATTCAGTCCATTTTTCGTATAACCAGTCCAGTTAATGTCCGAGATTTTAATCTCAGATCAGCGCGGCAGGGAATCGAATGTACATGTAGTCTATGCATGAAATGCAGTCACTAAGTAGTAAAAATGTAAAAATACTACTACCTCCAGGATTTCTTCCAGGTATAATGAAAATATAACAGTAAGAAAAGTATAGAACCTATATTGCATTCTGGTTGGTTCTGGGCTTCTAGTTTAACGTTATATTTTGTTTATACTTGTAAAGTTGTTTTGCGTGTTAATTTAACGCAATTTCATTATATCGTCACTGTTACTGTCCTATCAGCTATTTGATACTCATACTCTCTTCCATCCTCCGTCCTAAGCTATATAGAAGCGTTGTCCATACCAAGGTTTTCACTATCTGTATCTTTATGACTTTCTTATATTCTAAGTCAAATGTCTTTCCTAATCCCGAAGACCTCTTTTAGTGTAAAAGCTAAAGCTAAAAGCTAAGGTTAACGTCAGTTTCCTCACTCGAAAGCGATTTCAGTGACGGGCGAGCCCAGGATTTGAACCCCGCACATACTGATTCGCGGTCGAGTATCTTACCGACTTCGCCACTGGCTCCAGCCAATCCTACTACAATCCTACTGCATAATTTGATCTCACATTTCATCATCTTTTGTTGCGTAGTCAAAATATTTGAAACTCTTTACTAGTTCTTCCAATTTCTTACTATTTATTTGATATTCACTTTTCCTTTTTTGTGAGGCACTTTCTTATCTTTGCTTTGCCTTTTTGATGTTGATCTTCATTCCAATCTTCAATTCTGCTTCGTTCAGCCGATCCACTATATATATATATATATATATATATATATATATATATATATATATATATATATATATATATATATATATATATATTTAATTATATACATATATATGTATGTATGTAGTATATATGTATATATATAATATATATATATATTATCTATATATATATTATAATATATATATATATATATATATATATATATCTATATATATATATATATATATAGTCCATTCTCCTCGTTTCCTGCAACCATTCCTTGGTAATCTGCAAATCTCACATTTTGCAAATATTTACCTACTACTTTTATTTCTTCATCGATGTCTTTCTTGGCCTCCTCCATCATTTCTTCTGGGTAAAAGTTAAACTAGATCGCCCATATAATACAAATCTTATCTATTTCATCTTCTTCTGAGTATAATAGCTGGATCTTGTTCAGAGCTATTTAGATCAAATACATGTTAAGAATCAATCGCCTAAACCTCCTTTTCTTTAATTCCCTTTACTTTGGACTGATTTTCTGGATTTTTGAAATTTGCACCGTTTTTGGACCTTCTTTTTGACCTTGATTTTGTCTCTATAGTGCTCGATGTTGTCGTTGATGACTGTAGCACTCTAATTTTTGCTATTATTAGTAGTAGTAGTAGTATTAATCTTCTATCCCTCCATATACATACAGTTCTAAATATACCACCCATGTATAGGACAGTATTTACTATATAGGTCGCCTCATCGGAAGTGGTATTCTTCTATTCAAATTATCTTATCCGTTTCACATTACTTTCAAAACAATAGGAGGGGGAATACAGTGCGGTTAAAATCCAATATACTAAATCCCGCCCTCTGTCAAATGACTAAGAATTATGCGGCGTCGATTTGTTCTCATTTGCTAGTGGCGTTGTATATAATTACAAATCAGAGATTTTGATGAATTGGTCTCAGTAGAGCCTGACTCTAATAAGCTTCTGTTCCAGAGAAGAATTGAAAGAGTTTTCTCATTGACAAAAGAGCTGGAGTTACATGAACTTAAATTAAAGAAAGCAGCGCCAAATACTCTCTGTTTTCTGTACTTTTGATCATCGGACCGGCACCGTTTAGGATCTTTTTCTTTCGCTTTAGCAAATGTTTTTTCATATCGTTTGGGGTGAATCGATTTATGGTGACATGTGATGGGAGACGTCTCTGACATCATCCTTGTAGGAAACTGACGCTAAACCTTTATGATTATCATTATTTTTACTTATTTTTACTTCACTTCTTCTATGAAACTTAAGTGTAATGTTATTTTATTATAAGCATTAAATGTCAATAAACTTAAAACATCGTTTTCAAAATGCTTAATTGTAAATTATTTTAAATTAAACTGGATTTGACTGTGAATTAACTTCAATGGTTGGGTGTGCGAGATATTTAAATTATGAATTTAAAGATAAATCTTAATTGAAAAGAGAGGCTGCTTAGAATTTTGAAATAATTAATCGATGCAGTTAACCATAATGCCCAATAGAATATGAGTAAATATAGGATATCCAAGGGGGTTACTTATTTCATTTTAAGTTATTTTGCTTTCGAGCATTGTTTATGAGAAGGTATTTTATGGCTGAACTCAAATAATGTACCTTCAGTAGCACACAGTGATGAGCAATATACTGCCACTTTTATACAGTTGAAGCTGAGTTTAACATTACTTTCCTCTCTGTAAAGGCATGCATTGAAATTGAACCCTGTACCATCTGAACAACAACAGTGGAAACTTCAGGCGATCATTTCATTAACTCGGACCATTTCATTAAAGTTTTGTAGATTAGGGAAGAGTAGCTTGCTAAATGCTGCACTGGACGATAGTCACTGGTAAAATAATGGATATAATTGTCAAACAAGTGGTTAAAAACTCTGTGTAATTAGGCCTACTTCCAGTAATTTTCTCATAAAGAGAAACATTATTTGAATGTACATATATGTTCTTCTCTATGAATGCGACTAAACGATTTCTCAACAATGCAGAATTTCTCCTTCAAATAATTTGTTCTCGAGCTAGATCATCGCAACTTTACTAAATCATTCATTTCATAGGAAATCCTACAATGGCTACCAAACATGTAAGTGACAAATAGGCCTATGGTATGCAGTGGAGAAATTTAAAAATTTGTGTCTAAATCATTATCAGTGGGTGACTTCTGTCTTTGCGGCTTGTTAAAATTAATTTCAAGTAGATATCTTAAAATTAAAACCCTTATGCCGTGCTTCTTCGTAAAAACTTTTGAGAATCTATCATATAAAATGGGCCATAACACTTCGTGTTATAGGTATGAAACCCTTCTCTGCCAGCAAGTGACCTCGGACTCCTGTGTATCTTGTGATAAATGCTACCCTGCTATCAGTGGCTACTCGAGCGATGTAAGTCCAGAAAAATTCCGTTAATTTTAGAAAGTAGAGCAAAGCACCTACTGCTTACATCGAAACTAAATTAATGCGGGCAGTCTGCTATGCCTAAAACAATTTAATTGACATTTTGATGGTCATTTTTTATTGCATTACTTCGGTAGTTTTGATAGCCTATTTTGGAGGAAATACAACAACTACTACAAGGGAACAATGGCTCCCTCGCCCTTTCTTCAATACATTTTTCTCTGCCTCCCGTACAATTGCGGGGTCTGTAACTCTGCATCTGTCACCGGCGTCGTCTCTAGCCGGGTCGTTAATTGCGTTACACTGATTGGATGTCGTATCTCACTGGACTCCAGGTCCCGGCGCCACTGCTCTAGTCTTCTCTTCAGTGGTCAACCTGCTCTAAATTATTAAAGAAAAATGAAACAGAAATTTTGCTGCAATTTAGTGAAAAATACATTTTAAACTTACATGAATATATGCTAGTAATATTTTATGGCACACTAAGAAGAAAAGTAATCATTTATATTGTTTACATCATTTTGATCCAGCTGATCGTAATTTGAGTCCTGCGGAATGAAGGTTTAGCACGGCCTCCCCTGAAGCTTCTAGAATTCTTCACTATCTATATCTTATTCCGTCCTTTAACCATACCTTCCCGGGCTCTGCCAATAATGTGATCTGACATCAAAGTCCGTGTGTCATTAACGCTCTGCTCTAAAAGCCATTAATTCTCATTCTTGTCGACTGTTAACGACCTCTCACGACAGTCCGGAGGTATCACAAAAAGTGATTAATCCCCTGAACGATTTTATAGCAAATATTCAAATTCCTGTCTGCTAAATTTATCTTGGCCTACTTAACTACCTATTAATAGTGAATAGTTATAAATTCTTAGAAAATAACTTTTTTGATTGGAGTTGATCAACTTGACTTATCAACTTGATCAACTTGACTTGACTTGACTTATCAACTTGATCAACTTGACTTGACTTGAAATAGACTTCTTCAACTGGACTTGATTTATTTTCAGGTATGGAATTGTACAAACTCTAAAGATCGACAGCAGGTTCAGTTCAATTGAGTGCTGCATGAATAATCATGGATCTATGGGATTTAACACCACTAATATCCTTGTGGCTATTCTGCAGTGAAACAGGTAACAACAAATGAAAGCCCATATACATGTATACAGTGTGTGTGTGTGTGTGTGTATATATATATATATATATATATATATATATATATATATATACATACACAATATACAATGTATATTAGTAAAATTATATATATAAACTAGGGTAAACAGGGAAGTTTTCTCAGGGAATGACGTCCCTGCCCAGTAAACTTTAAGCTAAGCTGAGGAAGGCATTGGGGGCCCACCTCGTCATATGCATAATCCCCAAGAAAATGGTATATAATAACAAGAATGAATAGCCAATTACTAGAGGATTTAAAGTTTCACCCATATGTAGACATGAAGAGAAAAACGGAAGACAGAGAAGAGCGGAGATGTCATACACCATAGACCTGTCCTCATCATGAGCTCTTAAATTTCCACGAAGTTGGTCTATGAACCTAAATCACTATTAACATTGAGCAGATGATAAACACTTGTGTACGTAATTGACTTATTTTCTTCTATAAAAAATCAACTAAAATAGCCGAATAACTTAATTACATGATTTTACCATGCTTCTTAAGGTTCATGCTCATATTTGTATCTTAAAATGTATGTTCTACATGCTTAGTTTTCCTACGTATTCTATATATTTAAATTATATTTTAAACAAAACAGCGTCAAACGCCATTCAAGTTTACAGATTCCGATATATATATCGAATTAATAGCTACGGCGATATATCCTTTGCTGTCTCAATATAGCTAAAATAAAAATTTTATGTACAATTATATGTACAAATTTTATATGTACAAAAATTATATGTACAAGAAGTAGTTACTATAAGTATATGTACAAGCAGTAGTTATTATACTTTGGACTTTTTATTTTTACTTTGGACTGATTATCTGGATTTTGGAATTTGCACCGTTTTTGGACCTTCTTTTTGCTCGCGCTTGATTGTGTCTCAACAGTGCTCGATGTTATCATTGATGACTGTAGCACTCTAATTATTGTTATTATTATTATTATTATTATTATTATTATTATTGTTTTATTATTATTATTATTATTATTATAAGTATATATATATCAGACGTAGTTATTTTAAGTCTATGTACAAGAAGTAGATATTATAACTATATACAATTCCGGATCTTTCTGTGTCGCAGGATCGAAGGAATATTGTTTTCCAGGCAGCTTCAACACTTCCTGTGACGATGACTCGGTGATAGTGATGACGTCAGCACGATATGGACGGATGACGGCGGGAAAATGTCTGACGTCAGACTATCACGTGGGTTGCTGGGCGGATGTGCTGCATCACGTTGACCGGAAGTGCTCAGGCAGAAATCAGTGTCACGTGACGATTCCAGACACCGTACTTCATCAGCTCCAGCCTTGTCCCAAAGATCTGCTCGCCTATCTAGAAGCCGAATTCACCTGCCAGAGAGGTTAGGAACTGAAGGAAGGACCTGGACGAGTTGTACTATGTTTTTATTTGATCTAGTCAACAATCATTTACAAAACCGTTTCCTTGTCTATAACGGTGCTATTAGGAACGTCTCGGGTTCAGTTAGGACATTCTTCACATTTTAATATTCATTTAAGACGTGAGCGCTGCTGTAGTGTAGATTGTTTCGGTAAAACAATCCAATTTTGTTCTTTAATTCAATTACAATTTTCAATTAAAAGTTTCAATTTTTATTGCAAAAAATTGTAACATTTGCCACTTACATGAAAGCCAGCTATTTAAGTCAAATAATTGCTTAAGTCCAGAGGCGATGTCGGTAAGAAACTCGACCGCGGATCAGTATGAGATCGCCCGTCACTGACATCGCTTTCGAGTGAGGAAACTGACGTTAACATTAGCTATAGCTATATTTTATCTGCTCACTAAAGTAAAAAGCTTGACCTTAGGTCAAGCTTTTCAATGTCTACTTTTTAAGAATTATTTCCTAATGCTGCAAGCATTTAAATGTAGGCATACTGTTGATTTTCTGATCTTAGTAGGCCTATCTAATACATTTTTTGGAAATTCGCAGTCAGCATATACTCTGCAATGTAAGCATGATACTATTTGTACCTGTTCGATGCACTTGACAGTACGAGACAGCACTCATGCGAACCCCGTCTGTCGGAACAACGGAGATTTGATCCGTGCACCCAGCGTTCCTGGTTTTCTCGCAAGCATTCTAACAGATCTGCACGGATTGGGATCATCGAAATGTCCATGGGAAGTCACTGTAGCATCCGGTCAACGCATCAATATTACACTTTTAGATTTCGGAGTCTCCCACAGATATGATGACGTCAGCAGTTTTTGTCATGTGTACGCAAAGATTAGCGAGAGCGGACGCTCCCCGTCAGAAACAGCTGTGTGTGGAGGAAGAGAACGGGAGAGAAGTGTGTATGTGTCCGAATTAAATAGACTGAAAATCTCCATCACGAGGTCAAAGGTCATGGAAGATCCTATCCATTTTCTATTGAAGTACGAAGGTATGTTGTAAAGAAGAACTTATGTGATATACAAGTTTGCCATCTTCGAGTAGCTCAATATACATTTAAGCCTATTAATTAAGTTTAATTTAAGGCCAATTGAATTTTTTTTTTGAAATCGAAAAAATTGATTTTTTTCATTTAACACGCAACGTAAAACGCCAATTAAAATTAATTCCTTTTTGAAAATGTGCTGGCCCTGAAAAAAGGCCGTTAGATGATCCGCGGATCAGTATGTTATAGAATTAGTATTTATAGTAGGCTATTATGATTTTTTAATTTTTGATGTGAAATATTTGAATTTGTAAAGATAATGAGCATGAGTTCATGGTAACACCAATTGTCTTTTCTATTTGTAATTTTTTATAAATTTAAACCATTCTTAATCACTAACTTTTGTGATATCCATTTCACCTCTATACTTATTTCGAGGCACAATTTTTCCCAATTATCCTTCTCTATTGTTACGGTGAAAGATATTAAGGAAGATTAAATCTACATGTTTGTCATTTTTCTTGCTACTCTCTATGCAATAAAAAGCTGGTAAAGCTAATGTTAACGTCAGTTTCCGCACTTGAAAGCATTGTATTGTCTCTATGCAATATTCATGTAACTACTGCACAGCACTCGGATGTACCGACCCTCTAGTCCCCAGCTCTGCTTGGCTGAGGAGAAATGGCGAGAAAGCGGCTATCTCCTGCAACTATACGTCTCAGGTCTGGCACATCGTCTGTCAGGGCAACCGATGGTTTGGTCAGGTTGATAACTGCACATCAGGTGCGTCAGGGTTCTGCCTCTAAATTATGATTATATAATGCAATTATTGAATTTATATCATGCAATTATTTTATATCTTGTTGAGAAATTCAACTTCCAGAGAAAAGCTTAAACGTTAACATCTCGCTAAATGTCTCTCTTTCCCTCTGTCTCTCTCTCTCTCTTTATCTCTCTTTATCTCACTCTCCCTCTCTCTATTGTTCTGCTAGATAGCAAGTACCATGTGCATAATCATACACTAAGTATATCTTCACGCCCCAAAACGAGTACTACATGGATCAAACAAGCCTTGATATAACGCTATGTCATAGGTAAATTCTTTACATTTCGCCTAGAAATTCCACTCCTCTGTAGATGAGGAATTTTTTCATTTTCCATATACTTATCACAATTACGCAATTAGGCTGGAGCCAGTGGCGAAGTCGGTAAGAGACTCCGCGGATCAGTATGTGCGGGGTTCAAATCCTGGGCTCGCCCGTCACTGGCATCGCTTTCGAGTGAGGAAACTGACGTTAATCTTAGATTTACCAGCTTTATATTGTTTTTTATTTTTCAGACTATGCTCAGTTACCTAGATTTGGTACATTAGCTGTTACATCTCGGTCGGGTCAGTTCCGATATGGTTTGTTAATATAGATTTAATATTTTCGTATTATCAGGTAGCATATAAAGCTCGAAGATGAAAAGTTCCTGTAAAATTTTATTTTATTTTACTTTTTAAAATTGCAACCTGGTTTAAGAAACCCAATGCATTGATTGATGTCCCCAGTAGGTTATTGATTAATATATTGATAGATGTACTGATTGATACATTGATTAATACATTGATTTATACATTGATTGGTGCATTAATTTATGCTACTGGTAGCCTAGTCAATATTAATCCATTATAGGAATTGCACTTTAGTATTTGTACTGGAATTAGTCTCATATATAGCTACACTGTACCTGTTTCGAAATTTACCTCATCGTAGGGTTTCATTTGTTAAATTTATCCAAGGAGCGTAGATGGAGGAGCGAAAGCTTGTCAGGAGGTCATTATGTCTTCGTCATAGGCGAAACCGATGCGGGTAAAACTGGGAGATTAAGGATTTAGTTAAGGGGTCACACATTAGGAAGCGGGAGTTGAATCCCCCAGCAATTCCAACCCTATCTAAGATACTTATAATAGGAATGGAAAAAAAAGGTTTTGATGAGATTATGCTAATGCAATATAAACTAATTGTTAAATAAATTAAAAGTATACGGTTGAAAAACTGATAATGTCTTCGTTACTAGGAATTTGTGAATATTTAAGATAATAATTTCTAATTACTCTTAAAGTTGAATTTTATATTAGAACGCAACATCAAAGCAAAGGTGTTTATCAGATAGGCATATAAATATATATATACATGTATATATATATATACATGTATATATATACATGTGTATATATATATATATATATATATATATATATATATATATATATATATATATATATGCAGGTTTGCCTGTAGCAGTGATTACAGGCCTCGTAGTAGGAGTGCTACTAGGTGCAGCCATGTTGGTTCTTGTAATCACGTGTCTCAGACAGTAAGTCCAGCTTGTGATCTCTATACGCTTACGAAGTTGCTATAAAATTTAAGAGTCCATGCCAGTCTTCTTCTCTCTCCTTCTAACGGACCGGACTGCTCTAAATCTCGTTTTTTCTGCGGTCTATGCGTTAGTCAGTGCTTTCTGTTTGTGTAGAACTGCTCTGGTGGTGTAGAACTGCTAGCATTTGTATCCTTCGCTTTAGACGTCCCAGACAAATTCCTCATGTGAGGAACCGGACGTTAAATCGTCAGCGTATTGTAATGTACTGTATACTGTTATTAGCAAATCTTTACTGAAACTCTACATGACAAGCTAATATTTATAGATTTTTCGAATGCTTAATCAAAAAGTACCATGACAATCGTACTTTAGTTGTCTATACATGTAGATATTTGCGATCATTTTCCCAATGCAGCATTTTCTCTTACTTAAGCCCGATATTTGTCATCAACAGATGGCAGTGGCACTCCAGATATCTTGGTATGTTTATTTGTTCTAAGTACGAATTCCCGACTCGAGGAATAGAGCGCACAGAGGCTTGGAAATGGCTGATATTTTAGTTGTATACATACATGTATATATTTAAAATATTCTCTATTTTTCATTCTTCAACATTCTCTTATTGTTTTACTAGGCTTAAACGTAAGGCAACACGTTATTTACGCATAACAAAAGTAGGGTAAACATCACCG
Organism: Enchytraeus crypticus; assembly: GCA_905160935.1. Taxonomy (NCBI): domain Eukaryota; kingdom Metazoa; phylum Annelida; class Clitellata; order Enchytraeida; family Enchytraeidae; genus Enchytraeus; species Enchytraeus crypticus. The sequence continues at coordinate 2,140,555 of CAJHZI010000463.1, forward strand.
TGCGCGCAATTAATTCACTTCAAACTATTCATTTTCTCACCGGAAAATCAAGCGTGCACTGATTGACTGATGCAATGTTTTCTACAGAAGAAAGCTGACGTGTGAAGGCGCTAGAAGAGCTTGTGGAGGCGGAACAGTAGGAGATTTTGGCGTGGCTAGGTATTCTGCAGACAAGTTCCTCCCTCATTCTGACGTCACTCACCCTCATTCTGACGTCACTCACTACGGATATTCACACGTCTGCGGAATTACGTCCCACTACGCCGCCAAATCCCTGCTGTCAGGACTCTCTCAGTTCAGCTCCGCTCCGGATGTTACCACTTGCGACATTGTGGAAGACTGTGAGGCAACGATGCAGCTATCAGAGCAACCACAACATCAGCATGCTTGCGCAACACTTACATGCAACAGAGGATGTATTTCAAGCAATGCTATAGATGGTAGAGTAGCGCCATGGCAACAACATGTTGCGTCGCACGAACAACACGCTGCACTACGTGAACAACATGTTACACACCATGCTACTTTATATGGGCATCAACAAAAAACGTGCAATCATGGAAAAGTAATTGAGACTGATGACGAGACAGTTGACAGGGAAAATCAGAGACACTAGCAGGGTCCTAACGTTTAAATGTTCTAAAATTCTATTTGCTAAGCAGGGTACTGATTCTTATGTGATTTTAAGTTTATGCCTATTGAAATGCTATCTAGTGCGCGCTGTCAAATGATAACCAAGGCACAAATTTATTCCCACAAATGAGCACTGCGCCGATATAACAGTAGAATGAGTAGATAATTCGCATACATAAGTTTTAGTTTGCCGCTTGAATTCCAACTTCGGTTCAGAGTGGACCGTCTTGTTTACAGTTTTACAATGTAAAACTGTACGTTTTCCCCGTGTTGGGTACAATTAATATTGTAAATTTTCCCCGTGTTGTGTCCGGGTTGTTTGAAGAATTGACCAACCGGTGACTGCACGTGTCGTGGAAGGCGACTAAAGCACTAAGATCCACGCCAACGTCAGAAAGGGCATTCGGTTGGTGAGCGTTTAGGCTCCAGAAATTGCTACAAAATGTAATTGAATGGAAAAGTCTCAAATAGGGGATTGACTGATGTACGATATGATGTGGGACAGAGAGGATTTGGGACAGTCTATTCGTATCCTGACCTTAATTATACTGAGATTCAAGGGAAGATGATGATAATTTACAATGTTAACATTTCTCTTTGTCCACAATTGCAATATGCAGCTGTCGTATGGCCTAATTTCAATTTATCCGGAATCAAAATTTAAAGTGTAAGATATCAATATAAACAAGTTTAGGCCTATATTACTAATAAAAATCTCTAAATCGATCGTTGCTTGTATTTTCAAATCTTAATGATTAGAATATATAAACGTAAAGGCCATAACATTCGGCCTTCAGGAAGTTCAGGTTGCTAGTTCAATAGTAGTTACGGATTTTCAAATAGGTTCTGGTCTCGTGCACTGAAACAATTATACATGTAATGTTCGTTATCATCAATATATTTAATGGTATATGTACTATTATGCCAATACAGTATATAACAACTATAATAATAATAATAATAATAATAATAATAATAATAATAATAATAAATATTAATAAAGGTTTAACCTCCGTTTCCTCATCCAGAGATAATGTCGGGGACGTCCCCAAGCAGCACGCATCACTACAGATCAATTCACCCAAACTATTCTGCAAAAGAAATGTGCTAAGGAGAAGTAAGAGCTTAAAACATCGGTCTAAGTTTTTCTAAAATAATACTTCTTATAAATTTTTTAATAAATTCCCTGTAATGATCCTTATGTTCACTCGACTTTTTATTGGAATTTTATGCACTAGCAATAAAAGCTAAGGTCAATGTCACTTTCCCCACTCGATGTCAGTAACGGGCTAGCCCTAGATTTGAAGCCCACACCTATTGATCCGCGGTCGAGTATCTTACCGACTTCGCCACTGGCTCCAACTGTAAACTGAAAGTTATAAGCTTGTCGATGAAAACTGGATAGAGTTGTCAAACAATTTGCGGTTTTCGAATACCGAAATATTTTATGAATTCAGATTACAATGGATGTCATTCCATTTAATTCTCCTTAAACGCCGTTAGCAATTATAATAAGTACCTGCTTTATAGCTCTTAGATAAATATAGCCCTAACCCTAACCTAACGTTAACTAATATTATAATTAAACTACGCACCCCCTCCCCCGGAAGCGCGTTCGCCAAAAAATTTTGTGCCCCATATTTTGGAACCGAGTTCCGCCAGTGTATCAAATGTTAATGTCAAATTGTCATTATCCGTTAAATATTCAATTCCGAATTTCAGATGTAAAAAATAAAAACCTAACAAAACCTACAATTTTGGGGGTCAATTTTGTAGGCTTTTAATTTTTAATAAAATCTAAAAACATGAAACCTAGAAACTTACTTTTACCACCCCTGATAATTGTAAATAGGCCTAGGTCCACATGTACAACCATAGAACATTGGGCCTATCTTTCTGTGAAAAATTAATTTCAATTATCTTTGGACTGATCCTGGTACAGATTTTCTGGATTTTGAAATTTGTACCATTTTTGGACCTCCTTTTTGTCTGTCGCTTTAGATTTGTCTCAATTCTCCAATTTCTCCTTGTTGTCCTTTTGACAGTAGCATTGTAATTTATTGTAACTGCATAGTTGTACAAGCGTACATACAAAAAGTACACGTGTATAATCATACATTCCAATGAAACTTGACACTTCTAAAGGCTATATAATTATATTTAGCTTTCAATTTATATTGACCCTAATAAATAGCAATTCTAGAAAAAACTCCAATAAACTCCTTTAAACTAAAACCTTACTTTGGACTGAATTTCTGGATTTTGAAATTTCCACCGTTTTTGGACCTTCTTTTTTTGCTCGCCGGCTTGATTTTGTCTCAATAGTACTCGATGTTGTCATTGATGACTGTAGCACTCTAATTGTTGTTATTGTTGTTATTATTTAAACAGGACATTCGCACTTTGCAAGAACCGGAAGCAAGAAAAAATATAGTTTGTTTTGTAAATAACAAGTATGGCGGCTCTCTTGCGATATTGTGGAGTGTCTTCTCTTAAGATTTTTGTTCGCCCTCTCAGTTCATCTGCATCTGGGCAAATTGTTGCGTCAGATGTGGATGCCGCTGAATCTAAAACGAACATCGATTATGAAATGAATGATGAGGAATCTCAACTTACTGAAGAACAAGTACAAGAACTTTGTGATATTTCGCGAATGCCTAAGAGATATCATGACCGGATGCAGCACATTATGCAACCCCCAGAGCCACTTGATTACTATAATTCTCTATTTCAACCTCAGTTCGTTCGCAGACAGAATTTAGCCAAATACGGTAGAAAGTCTGGAATAGCTGCCGGTATTGCTTGGCCTTCAGAAGAAGAACTTAAGGAAATTATTGAGTTTGAAAGAGAGTGGGAACCGTCGTTACAAAGTATGTGGAAGAAACTCAATGAAGAAAAGACAAGGGAGATTCAAGAACGTAAAGCAAAGTTAGTTTTAATAAGCCAATTATCTTTATAATAAAATATTTCTTGATTTGTTAAAAGAAAATTTATGGTAATGGTTCAAGATGCCCTCCGCTGATAGTGATTAATGGAATTTCTATTCTAGATCATCATGCATTGCACAACTTAATTTAATTCAAAATAATTTTTATTTTCAAAACTGAGAAAATTAACTGAATTGGAAAGTAAAATTAACTAAATATTAGACTTTTTGGATTTTTCAAACCGAAATTAAATTTGGCTTTTATTCACTGACTTTTATTTACTGTTAACCTAGTTAATTCTGGATTGTTGGGTTGTTCTAGATTACTTTAGCAAGAAGTCCAAAGTTGCTATTTCAATTTAGTATCATTTTTGACCTTTTGTAATGTACATGTCTTCCTTGACATGTACATTAAAGAACATTAATATCTTTTCTAAGCCCTTGAATTGTAACAAAAATTATATTAAAGTTAATCCTTAACGCTGACCTATTATTTGCAGATTAAAAATAGGTAGTCTGTATAAACCTATGATACCAGCTGTATTATTAGTGATAAGGACATGGGCAAAGATGAGTGGAGGTGGGCTTTTAGTAACTAAAAGTTTAAAACAGATATGAAGAGAAAAGTAGGATAGTAACATTTGGAGTTATATGCCATGGACCTGTCATAGGGAGAGAGATGGAGATATCTAAATTTGGAATGCATACTAGATGATTTGATTGGTGGCTTAAAGGATATCGCCACTGGCTCGAGCCAGTGGATATACTCGACCGTGGATCAGTATGTGTGGGGTTCGAATCTTGGGCTCGCCCATCACTGACATCGCTTTTGAGTGAGGAAACTGACGTTAACCTTAGCTTTACCAGCTTTTATCTACCAATTAATTCAAAAGGATCAAACTTTCAACTCCTCATTTTATGATTGTGAATATATTAAATTATTAAATATTTAAATTCTTATAAAGTTAATGAATAACTGTGTGTTTTAGACTGGAGTTGGTGGAGAAGCAGCTAGCTAAGATGCCGGAGTACATCAACCAGTACAAGGCCAAGCTGTCGAAAGCAAACGAGAAGGATCGTCAGGCGCAGGAGAAGAGAAAAGCTCTTCTGGAAGAGGCAAGAGACTTTTTCGGCTATGATCTCGATCCTCGGGATCCAAGATTTGAGAAAATGGCTCTTGAAAAAGAGGAAGAAGAAAAGAAACTGAAAAAGAAGAAAAAACGTGAAGAAAAACTGGCAAAACTTGTGCTGTTAATGAAAAGTTAAAATTGATTTAATTTATTGATAGGTAGGGCTGGAGTAAATCTTTTTGGAGTAAATAATAATGATTATAAGAGATAAAACTTTTTAATATATCTTCAACTAATTTTGTGTTTGCTATTAAAGAATATGACTGCAGTAACCTCTATGCAGAGTTCAGGCCTCTACTCTCTCCTTCGTACTCACTCTAACGTTAATATCTAGTTAGAGAAATTTTTATAAAAACTCTTGCATATCAGTTAATTGTAAATTTAAATTATAATTACAACTACTAAACTAGTTGAATTTAATATAATAATTCCTATGGGGATGAAATGTATAACTATAACATCCGTTTCATTAACTCATCACGTAAAGTTTATATTCTTTCTTTTAAAAATTTAAAGTACTTTTTTTCAAGTGTTCTGCCAATTGTGACGTCCAAGGTACATATACTTGCATTGCTTTTACGAAGTCTTCACGTAACCTTTCTCGATGGAAAATAAGGTTTCTGTGGTGGTTTGTCATTATCTTCCTCAGTTCTTACTTAGTTGTTTCTTATATCACTTTCAGATTACTATTGGTCTACTATGCTGTGATGCAGTGTCTAAACGTTGAAGACAACGTATACGAGCTTACAAATGTTGTTTATTGTATAAATATCATACATCCAAAATCCAATTTTCAGCTCTAAAGTGGTATTTAGCGTATACACAATTAATGAATATTTTTAAAAAAAATTAGAGTACATGTCTTGAATCAATTTAGTTGCTTCTATCTTAAATCTTCTGCAGTACTTGTCATCACTGAGGCAGTGTGATCATGTGCGAATGTGAGGTAGAAATATTGGAAGAGCTGTATGCTGTTATTCACAAAGTGGTCTCTGTGGGTAGGAATGCAAAGCTAATGAATTTATACTTTGAATGTCTCAATAGCGCAATGGTTAGAGGTGTAGATAAAGTCATGAAGTTTTAAATGACAGACCCTGAAGTGAATTGAACCCTTGTGGTTTCGAATCCCAGCCACGCCGATCTGAGAGTAAAATCTAGGACATTCACTGGACTGGCTGCAGGGAAAATGGTCTAAATTGCCTAATGGTTTTAACACGTGGTATTAAAAGTGATAGATATCGACGTGGTTGATCACTTCACTATAATGCCTGTTTAATAACAGGCATTATAGTGAAGTGATCAACCACGTCGATATCTATCACTTTTAATACCACGTGTTTAAACCATTAGGCAATTTAGACCATTATACGTATAATGCCTGTTATTAAACAGGCATTATAGTGAAGTGATCAACCACGTCGATATCTATCACTTTTAATATTATTATTACACTTATGCAGGTGACAATTGATTCTGGTAATGTCATCGTCTGCAATGATATAAATCAATTGCCAATATCTCTGTTGCCTGTAATGCAATTAATATGATCTAGGACAAGGCTCACACATCGGAACACTGGACTAAAAAACTACGTGCAAACAACTCATTCATTTCAAGAAATACAAAATGTATATTCATTTTTAAATTTTAACAGGTCGAAAACGAAATAGGAGATTCCTAAATTAAATTAAAATCGAAAAGTGCTTCAGAAATCATAAAAATAATATGAACAGTGCAAATGGAAATTTTTCTCTCTTAGTGCAATGCCTATTGGAAGGTCCTTGGCATATATCACCTCCCCTCTTCTCAGTCTTTCGCTTTTCTCTTCGGGTCCACATGAGAGAATCTTTAAATCATCTAACATACCTAATCTCGTTATGCTTCAGCTATCCTTTCCTTCCATTCTGCTTTCTATAACCTCTGAACCAACTCTCTCTAGAACTTCTTCATTTGTAACTTTTTGGGTCCAGCTAATCTGGACCCAAATGGGTCAAGCTCACATGATAAGGCAAAACAGATATAAACTATTCAAAAACAGGTATAAACTATTTGAAACTTTGAAAACAATACACTAAAACTCCTTCAGATCAATTTAAACTACGACAATCACATTAAAAACTAAACAGAATAAGTATTGCTAACAGCTAAATTTAACCCTTTTCAAAGATCTAACGGGACACTGACGAGACCGTCCAACAGAGATTTGAACTTTAGGCTTGTTTATCAGTCAAGCGTGCTACCACCTACTCAGTTATTCAACCGGTATGGCACTTATATCGAATACTATGTGTATTCCATCCAGAAGATATTGAATACTATATGTGTATTCCATCCAGAAGATATTGAATACTATATGTGTATTCCATCCAGAAGATATTGAATACTATATGTGCATTCCATTCAGAAGATATTGAATACTATATGTGTATTCCATCCAGAAGATATTGAATACTATATGTGTATTCCATCCAGAAGATATTGAATACTATATGTGTATTTCATCCAGTCGATATCGAATACTCTATGTATCCAGAAGACATCGAATACTCTATGTATATTTCATCCAGTAGATATCAAATACTCTATGTATATTCCATCCAGAAGACATCGAATACTCAATGTATATTCCATCCAGTAGATATAGTGTACACGTAGATAGTTAGCCGCTATACAGCATGCTTTGACTCATCCTCTCTCTTCATGCGTCGAACAGATTCCAGTATCCAACCAAGACGTACTATCCTTACTTCTGGATTCTGCTTCTTAATGTCAATCAGATTGTCCTGTTAAAAAGAAATAGTATATAAGCGTACAAAAATTGTTTTTAATAGCTTTTGGAGTTCAATAAATTTACCAACGCATTTTTGAAACAAATTTAGGTTCTATTCTTCATATAGGTAAATCTTGGACGAATAGCTGCCTCTAAGCCGTTTATACTTCTCAGTCTTCGTTAACTGATGCAATCAGAACACGCCAGGTGGTTACTAATATACTACAGAAGATTTTAAACGTAAACAGTAGCCTTTTCTAAAAATAATCAAGAAGTATCTGAGTTTTTAACAAACCAATCCCTTTCCATTGTGGCAGTACAAGTACTGGCACAGAGAGTATAAGTTGTAATACAGTCTACAGTTTTCTAGAGATAGTATGAGAAGACAGACCTGAGTCACGTGACTAGTCTCACTAACAACAACATGAGTGACTTCTGCTTTCATTGCGCTCTGTACATCTCCGTCGTATCTAGTTGATTGTGTTAAAGATTGTCCACATAGAGTAAGCTAAATGACTATCTATTATGGTCTATTTCAAGTTTAAACATTACAATAAGCCATAATAGATGGATTAAAAGCATATATTTCATACGTTCTAAATTCACTAAAAACCAGTTTATTAATCTCGTAACTTTTCAGACTATATAAAATACTAAGAGGATATCAACTGATAATGTAATAAAAATTGTAAATCAAATGCTGGTCTACTTGGTCGAGTCAGTAGAACACCTAACTAACCTAAGCAGGAGGGCATGATTTCTAATCTGATCCAGACTGTCTCTAGCAGCATCTATTGTACATGAAGACAGATGATTTACAGTTAGGCCTAATTGCGTAGTGACTGTGTCCATTACTAGGCTGTACCTACATTTAGCTATTCGTATAGGTGCTTTGTAGATATGATTCTATAAAATCTAAAAACTTTAAAAATTGCATTGCACGCGAAAGCTATTAAATTAAACTTTTAGAATTGAGAAAGCTAAATCAAATTAATAATTATTAATCAGCGCATCCATTCGTATAGCCTCTGTAAACATGTGAGTCTGTTACACGTACTAAACGTGCAATTAAGTGTGAATTGATAAATAAATAAACAAAAATAAATTAAATAAAATATTATTAAATAAGTTGGATATAGACACGAAGAAATCTGTGAAGGATACGCAATGATATAACGAGTAGCAGTCTTCAAGTCATCCCCAGTCACATCCATGAAGTGCACAACGACGTCATGAAATATGTCTGCAAGACTAGCATCATCATCTTTGTCATCCTCATCATCAGATATGATGTTATTTTTTGTCAGATGTGAACTCCCCGGTCGCACTGTTAAAACAATAATAAAAGTACTATTATATTAAACTCTAATGTACCTTCTGCAAAAATTACATTAAGATGAACTGATAGCAGAACTACAAAAAACCTGCAAGCGCTTAAACAATCTTTCTCTTAGTGCACTTCCTACTGGCAGGTTCATGGTATATAAAGCCTTCACTTTTCTCAGTCTTCCGCTTTCCATTTCAAGTCCATATATGAGTGGATCTTTAAATCATCTAACATTCACTATCTTGGCCGGCCTCTGCCAGTTCTTTATGAACCAAAAATAAAATTAATAAATTTCCTTCCATTCTTCCTTCAATAACCTCTTTTAGTAGACTTTCCCCTCTTCTTAGAATGTGTCCTATCCAACTCTTCCTATTTCTTAATACATTTATCAACTGTCTATTTGTCCAACTCTTTCTAGAACTTCCTCATTTATTAGGAAGTTTCACAGAACTTCCACGATTGAACAAACGCGTAATAAAAATAATAAAAATAAATAAATATATTTTCAGCCATTATCTTCAGCAGGAACTCTATACTGACAGAGCAAAAACAAATACGACCTTTAGCAGCTGACCCATGTTGATTGAAATCGTTCTTCCTCTTTCCCGATAGTTTTCTGGAAAAGTAGTAACTGTCGATATTAACTAACGAAAAACAACTACATGTATATAGATCAAGATTACTCAGTACAACTTGTACATATAACTAGGACATTTCAATGACTATACCAGTAAAGAAAGCTAAAGCTAAAGTTAACGTCAGTTTCCTCACTCGAAAGCTATGTCAGTGACGGACGAGCCCAGGATTTGAACCCGCACATACTGACAGTAACTACATATAATTAACTATGAGCCAAAAGTATGAAAATATAGCATAGTGCTATTGGTAAGAGATTCCTTGAATTAGAGCAGCAAGAAGTATGGCTCGCTCACGTCACGCTTCATGGCTGCCTTCCGTTAACTAAATTTTTGGATCTTGCCCAAATTTAATTCATTTTACACTAAAAAACAAATCTAAATGTTAGCTGACACTCAAACAATCAATCAATCAATAAGAATTTAACTTCCGGTTCCTCGCCATAAGGCAATGTCAGGGACGTCTTACATACTCACGCCCTATATGACGCTAATTGTGGTCCCGTTTCATTTAGGCTACATAATCTCACAACGGTAGAGATTATTCTCACAACATTATAGAATTAATATACGAGACACTATAGAGAAGAGATTTCAATGAGCAGAGCACAATGAAGAGGATACACATATGTAGGCACACCACGACTGGCCAAATGTTTCTGAATCAATCTCTCAGTGCCGTACCAGTTGAACCCCGGAGTGTTGTACCCGAGGCGTGGCAAGTGGACACTGGCTGTGCGTACAGACACATGCACACACATTTGTGCTGGTTATATAGAGTATATACGCCTTCGTGTCATATGCAAACAATGGACATACAAGTAATAACTATATTAATAACTATACGCAAGCTTGTAATTAATGTACATTTATTAGACCGGTATTGTTTAGGATTTTTTCTTTCTCTTCAGCACATGTTGTTTCAGAACGTTTGGGGTGAATCTACATGTATTTGTAGTGACATGTGATGGGGTGGACATCCCTGACATCACCCTTGTATGAGGAAATGGACGTTAAACCTTTATTATTATTATTATTATTATTATTATTATTATTATTATTAATATGGAAATCTGTATTAATGAGATTTCAATCTTTCGATCTTGTATATATGTTAGACTATGCTTTCATTAAAATTCACTAATATTTAAAGTAAAAAGAAGGAATTCACTTGCATTAATATACATTTACTAGTATAATAGAAAATAGTAAACAGAGAAAATGCGCTGAAAGGTAAATCAGTAGACTAGTAGACATCTTGTATACTGCACATTGCACGTGACACTTATAGTGTCAAGAACCAAACTACAAATAACCTAAAGTAGAGAGACCAAATAAAGCAATAAAGACTTGCTCTCTAAAGAAAGAAAAGGACATTCATATTGTGCTCATCAATGAAAAAGGGCTATGAAATGACATCTATATAGCACCACAATGTTCCACTGACCTTTCTTTTGTTTGGCAATCCAGCAGAGTTTTTCGAAGGCAGTCTGTAGAGCAGTTAATTTGACGCCAGAAAGATTATTACTGTGGTCTCTGCTCTGAGCTACGATTAATCCAACCTGTAAATACATGGGACATGATGGCACCAATCCAGAGATGCAAACACATTGGACATAAACTGCAGGCACCAATCTAGATTTGTAAACACAGTGAATATAAAACATAGGCACTAACAAACCTGTAAACACAGATGTAAATTATATGTATTTGTATATTATATATATAATTATGTAAGATTTCTAAATGTCTTGTATACTTCAAAACTAGTGAAAAGCTGTTCAAGTATTTTCTGTAGTGCACTACTAAAGAGAATTTAGTAGGAGATACTTTCTATACAGAACTGCTATAGGCAAGTTTTCTACAAGATATTTTTCACGTTTGTTAACATTGAGAAATTCTAGGATATGTTTACTCTACTGATCTGCTAGAAAGAAATTGTCAAAATAAATGAGAACAAATGTCTCATTTATTTAAAGCTAATGGCAGCAAGCGTTAGAATCATGTAAAAATTATTTAAATTTCTTTAAATAACAATTCTCCAACTCACAGTAATACTTAAATTGCGTCACTTACATAATCTCTTCCAGTCTGTCTGCTCTGAATGTCATCAACAGGAATTATGTGGAGATCTCCTAGGGCTAAATCTAAAAACACAAATCAGCGTAAAAAGTTATCCCCCGCAGTGACCCGGCCAATATCAATTCAGCCAATCGATACAAATATAGTAGTAGAAGTATATTTTACGTTTTCATAAAAATTAATAGTGGAATTACTGACAAATACATGTAGTTCAATATTACACATTTTTGTTTATTTTTGGCTACAGAGATTTTTATATAATTAATATAAGTTTCAGCTTGATAAGCATAACATGAAATGAATATACGATTACAAATAGTATATATATATATATATATATTATATATAATATATATATATATATACATATATATATATATATATATAATATATACTATATATATATATATATATATATATTATATATATATATATATACAGGGTGAGTAAAAAAAGTGATAACACCTGCAAAAAGTTTGAATATCTAAGGCTATTGTTAATATTTTCAAATCAAAATTTTACCAATTAATAAAGGACTAATTTGTGATGGGGTGGCCAATTTTCATCCATTTTAAGCTAGAGATTGGCCAGTTATACAAGTTTCAGCAGAGCAACCCCCCATTTTTTACCTAAAAATGGCGTTTGCTACAACGGTAAGGATAAATTGCACTTTATTGGCGAGAAGGAAAAGGTGAACGCTCAGTATTACGTCAATACTTTACTTCCCAAGCTGTTTGAAGATTGCAAGGCTCTTCTACCAAATGGTTTCACTCTTTCAGCAGGATGATGCTCCGGCTCATGCATCTCGTCGTGCATAAGAATGAATCAGCGAGAGAAATCCATATTTAACCAAGAAGAGTGAATAGCCTCCAAACTCTCCCGATCAGAATCCTCTGGATTACCATGTCTGGGGAACCATGCTGCATCTCTATCAGAAACACCAGTCGAAGCCTAAAAACAAAACAGAACTGCAGGAAATGCTACAATCACTTTGAGAGAGACTGCCCCAGGCTGGAATCAACAAGGCTGTCCTAGCATTCCGAAAGCTACTACAGTCCTGCGTAGCAACTGGAGGAAAGCATATCGAATAGTCAGTAGTGCTAGCAGATATCATTGGTTCTTTCTGAACCACCACAACGACCTTTTTCAGGGCCCCAAAAATTAAACTAAATTAAACTAAGATAAACTAATTTTTTATTTACAGTACATTCAAAAAGGGGGGTTGGGTTGCTGAAACTTTCATAGCTGGCCAATCTATGTAGTCTATTAGAAAGGATGAAAATTGGCCACCTTGTCAAAAATTAGTCCTTTAGTAATTGGTAAAAGTTTGATTTGAAAATCTTACCAATAGCCTGAGATACTAAAAATTTTTGCAGGTGTTATCACTTTTTTTTACTCACCCTACTATATATATCTATATATAATATATATATATATATATATATATATATATATATATATATATATATATATACAGTTAGGTTTCCAAGATATATATATATATATATATATATATATATATATATATATATATACATATATATATATATATAAGCTATAAGCGTATAATCTAAACAATACAAATGAGACATTTAGTAGCACAATTTTGAATACATAGACTTACCTTTCAGTTTCCCAGCTTGCTGATATTGTTCCTCGGGTTTCAGACTTCTAGCGCTAATGCCTGTGAACAGACCACCCTTGCCCCATCGTCCAGAGTTATCTGCGTTACAATCAGATATGATACACGATTTCAGTACAACATGGAATATGGTAAATCGATGCATGTATCGTTTAAAACTGTATCTTACAAATTGCGAATTATCTGAACTATTAAGCTTGTTCGCAAAAACAAGGGTTTAGAACCTAGTTAGGTTTCCAAGATATTTTAACCAAATAACAACATCGTCGTCGTGTCATCATCATCGTCGTCGTCGTCGTCGTAGTCATCGTCATCATCATCATCATCATCATCATCATCATCATCATTATCACAATGTAGGCCTACTCCTGATTCCTAGTTTAACTGGGCTAGCAATTGACCTTCTCCATTCTTTATTCCTTATCCTTATTACCAAAGAACAACTACATATGTTCAAAAAGTTACACAGAAATTTACAAATATTCAATTAATTAATTTTCAAACCACATTGTGACTAGTAACAACTAACAAAAAAGATTCTCACACAAAACGTTGAACTAAAACGTTTCTATTAAAAAATAATTGCAAAGAAATACATACCGACACAATGTATCAGAATAGCATCATTGTTTCCAGCATAACCCGGATGTGTGACGTCACCGATAACATACTGTATCGTGTTGCTCCGTTTACTGGATTCATCAGAATTCTCTCTCAACTCTCTTTCATCATCGTCATCAACTCCTAGTAGATCATCAATGCTATCATCATCACTCCCTCCACTAACAGATTCATCATCTTTCTCCGGTAGCTCAATATTGCATGACGTATAGTTGTGAGCCTTCCACATATCCTCTCTGTTAAAATATAACACCACACATAAACCTGTTTAATTAGGCGTAACGATAATGCAAAAATAATTGTTCTACATGTATACTACAACAGTTAGCTTACCTATTTTTTGTATTTAATTATGAGACCTACCAGTTATCAAGACTAATTGCATATTATAATATTTAGATCAAAAGCACGCTCGTATTACAATGTTAAATATTAGCTCTATGGTAAATTATTCATTCGGCTTATCGATGTTTAGCACTACTCTGAATATCCCCGTGATATCTTCATTATCATATATAGCATTAGTAGGCCCGGTCTTCCTTTCTAGTTCCCTTCTTTCCCCTAAAAAACGAAACATTCCACTAAATATGTTCATTTCCACTTTTTCAATCATTTCAAAGACTTTGTATTAGTGTCAGTCATTTCCAATTCTTTGCGGAATTACCTCAAATAATACTTTA
>CAJHZI010000463.1:2160000-2167500 GCA_905160935.1 Enchytraeus crypticus
TCAAGAGTTACACATAATATACCTCAACAGTTACACATAATATACCTCAACAGTTACACATAATATAACTCAACAGTTACGCATAATATACCTCAACAGTTACATATAATATGTCTCAACAGTTACACATAATATACCTCAACAGTTACACATAATATAACTCAACAGTTACACATAATATAACTCAACAGTTACACATAATATAACTCAACAGTTACGCATAATATACCTCAACAGTTACACATAATATACCTCAACAGTTACACATAATATACCTCAACAGTTACACATAATATGTCTCAACAGTTACGCATAATATACCTCAACAGTTACACATAATATAACTCAACAGTTACACATAATATACCTCAACAGTTACACATAATATGTCTCAACAGTTACACATAATATACCTCAACAGTTACATATAATATACCTCAACAGTTACACATAATATACCTCAACAGTTACACATAATATAACTCAACAGTTACGCATAATATACCTCAACAGTTACATATAATATGTCTCAACAGTTACACATAATATACCTCAACAGTTACACATAATATAACTCAACAGTTACACATAATATAACTCAACAGTTACACATAATATAACTCAACAGTTACACATAATATACCTCAACAGTTACACATAATATACCTCAACAGTTACACATAATATAACTCAACAGTTACACATAATATACCTCAACAGTTACACATAATATAACTCAACAGTTACACATAATATGTCTCAACAGTTACACATAATATACCTCAACAGTTACATATAATATACCTCAACAGTTACACATAATATACCTCAACAGTTACACATAATATAACTCAACAGTTACGCATAATATACCTCAACAGTTACATATAATATGTCTCAAGAGTTACACATAATATACCTCAACAGTTACACATAATTTACCTCAACAATTACACATAGTGTAGCTCAACAATTACCCATAACACACAGAGAATGATTGGTAGATTGATAGATTGATTGATTGACCGATGGATAGAGAGAATGACAGGTAGATTGATAGATTGATTGATTGACCGATGGATAGAGAGATCGATTGGTAGTTTGATACATTGATTGATTTACCGATGGACAGAGAGATTGATTAGTAGATTGATAGACTGATTGATTGACTAATGGATAGAGAGAAAGATTGGTGGATTAATAGATTGATTGACTGATGGATAGAGAGAATGATTGGTGGATTGACTGATTGATTGATTGACCTATGAATAGAGACTTTGATTGGTAGATTGATAGATTGACTGATGGATAGAGAGATTGCTTGGCAGATTGATAGATTGATTGACTGATGGATAGATAGATTGATTGGTGGATTGATTGATTGATTTACTAATAGACTGATAGCTTGATTGATTGCTGGATAGAGAGATTGATTGGTAGATTGACAGATAGATTGATTAAACGATGGATAGAGAGATTGATTGGTGGATTGATTGATTGATTTACCTCTGTAGCCGAGATAGTCTTGTACGATGTCTAGCAGACGAGTCATCTGAGAGAAGATGAGAACCTTGTGTCCTGTGTGCTTGAGATGTGACAGCAGTCGATCAACAACGATCAGCTTACCGCTAGCCTCTATCAGGTGCTCTCCCAATTCAAACGGCTCAGGTTCAACTCCTGCCGGTTACACAGAGATACAGCGGAGTCGTGGGCGATTACAAGCATTTAAGAAGCATTGAGTATAGATAAAACAAAACATAGGCGATATTTACAGACTTCTGATAAAATTAATAAAGCATAATGTTATTTAGCGATATGGCCAGTAATTTTTGCTTATCCAGAAAAACTGACGATCTCACGAGAAATGCCATCATTATGATACACAATGAAAAGTGGAGAGGAAAAATGATGTAACAGTTAGAGTGCTAGCCTCGGAAACAAGTGGCCTGGGTTCAAAGCCCAGAACAGTCAACTACAAATGAGTAGGGCCCCGGAAGGTTAATCATGCAACAGAGCTGGTAGCCAATTGACGTTACCAATAACAGCGATATGACTCATCATGGAACGAATTCGACCATGCCAGGAACCTATAAGTAGACTCGAAGACCGATCGTCGGCTATGACGAAGCCAGCAAAATGGCCTTTTCAAAAAGATCTTAAATAGGTTGCGAATCAACTCCAGTGTCATAAGCTTCCATGTGAAGATAGAAAACTTTTCTATTGAGACACACTTTGTCTTCGTGTTTACCATTATTAAGTTAAATTATTAAATATAATACCAATTTCAGTTAAATATACCATTAGCTGTTAAACATAAATTAAATTAAAGCACTCAGAATAGAAAATTTCAGACAATTATAATGTTCAATTTGTACAGAAATTACTGAAAGTTATAAGCTTTACATATCTTGAGAAAAGTCAAGCATTACTATTACATTTAGTTTCCAATTTTGGATAACATGTGACACAACAACTGTATGTGCTACAGTTTCCGTGCTTAAGGAATTAAGGAGATATTTAGATTTTCCTTATTTACTTCATTCCATGGTTATTAGTACTCCATGAAGCATAATACATTGCCATTGCAGTCAACATGGATTAATAATATCCTACCAACACTCAGCACTCTGGGTCTTTTCTTATTCAAATCTGTGATCACTCGGTCTTCCAAAGACTGAGTGGTGGTCGAAGAAGGTGGTCGCACATCTGAGCACTAACCAAGCCAAACATCATTTAACTTCATATCTGACGTGCACATTCTAATGCACTTTACTCCACCCCAATTAGTTAAGCAATTCTCAAATAGTTTTATGAAATTTATTTACAGTAGCCAACACAATTCAAAATAAAGTTCTCTTCATTAACATAAATTATGTTATGTTTTCTACGAGATTAAAAGAAGAGCATGAATTTCACACGATGTACACAATTATTATATAAAAGCGCATAGTTAAGATTAACCTACCATCAAAGAGATATGGGTGGGCCACACATTTTCTCAGCTGCATCAGAACATTAGAGAGTCTCGTTCGATTGGGTTTTCCATCGACATCAAATGCACCTAAATATTCAGATTTTATCAATATTTATCTCTGCTGTACACAATATTCTCTTTATATATAGTATGTACAGCAGTGTTTTATTGTAATCTTGATTGTATTAAGTTCACTACTGTGTGCATGCACATTGACACACTTGCTAATAATGCTTTTGTACTTTGTGGTTTTGTATATATGTGCATATACGTATTAATCGATTTCTAATGTTTGTCTATAATTATAATTACCATTCAGTTGGAGTAATAAATAAATACGTAAAAGCTACTTTGAAGAGATCATGTATTTGATAATATTTAGAATCATTATTTCAAATTTAAAAGTAAGCAAATACAGCGTGTTTACATAAAGATGTTAGTGAGCTTCTACTGCCAACCAATTGTCTAAATTTCTAAACACACAGAACAGGGTTAAATATCTATTAGCAGCCTACTAACTGATATCCTTGTTAAGAACCGCTTTGTAGTAGTTCTTCTGCAATGCTGACAACCCATGATAAAGTATTAGCTCAGACTTCTTTGGAAGATCCTTCAATACATCAGCTTTAACTCGCCGCAACATAAACGATTGCAACATATCAGCCAACTCTGTGCAACAAGATTATCATAAGATTAACAATCGTCCACATATAGCGCAGCTATAAGGTATTCTCTATCAGGAAACAGCACGGTAGCAGAGTTTAATTTATTATAAAATGACTTCAAAGGGAAAATATTTAACTTAAAAGTCGGTTTAATAGAAATTAGAAAAGATCATTAATACCCTTCTGATAAAAATGAACTACACAGAGAACCTTTAGAAAGTGTATCACTGCATCAACATGGAATTTTTCTTTACAATGATGATTTTAGGACCAGCTGAGACATGAATCAAATCCATCTATGCTAATTTAATTGTTTGTTTTGTATATCATGTAAAAAAGGTTAATGTTAATGACAGTTTTCTCACTCAAAGTGATATCAGTGACGGGCGAGCCCAGGACATGAACCCCATATATATTGATCCGCGGTCGAATATTTTACAGACATCTCATGTAGGTAAGATTGTCGAATATCTTACAGACATCTTACGTAGGTAAGATTGTTAGACCCTTTTAAAGAAACAAATGGGAAGGGTGAGAATGTCGCAATCAGGAAAGGATTTTTGATTTCATTAAATTTGTTCAATGGTAAACATCCAGTAGAGTATATTACTAAAATAAAGTAGAAGCAATATTTCATTAAAACAAATAACAGAACAAGATTTCATCACGTTGACAAATAGCATTCTATTCACTTTGTTCAGTAAGAATATCTTCAGTAGATATCTTGCCAAGAATAAGATATGCAAGGGCTATGATAATTATAATATTAATCCACTTGTAAGTATGTATACTATGTAAAGTATAGTGAATATTAATGAAATCTTCTTCTTCTTCTTCTTCTTCCTCCCTTTAATCCCAGTTTAACTAGAGTCGGGATACGAATGGACCTTCTCCACTCTTTGAATATTAATTAAATAATTAATATTAATTAATTAATTAAATTTAAATAAATTAAAATACATAAAAATCAGTAAAAAGTAACAAAGTGAGAAAGAGTGAGAGCATTGCAGCATTATCTATTATACATACAGAAGGGAAGAAATTCCTTCTATGAGGCATTTCCATAAACGCTAACGGTAAGTACTTTAAACAAATACGAAGGCAGAAAAAAAACAGGAAGCAGAAAATAAATTTATAGTACAAAAGATGACTCTTTCAGTTTTGAAAATTAGACAATAACTACAAAATAGCAGGCTCTGAGTTTGGTCACAGTCTAAAATCTTATTACCTGCAGATCGTCCAGAAGTTTCATCAGTCACGTCGTTAAAATATTCGAGGAAATGATTCATGTACTTCTCTCGGAAGATATTCCTAGCAACGAAGCAGAGAAGTGCATAGAGCTCAGTGAGATTGTTCTGCAGAGGAGTGCCGGTCAACAGTATGCGATGAGTTATATCATACTGCACAGAAACAATCAAATCGGCATCAAATTTTACATGATCACTTTTCAACATTTACACATATGTCTCTATTACGACTCCATAACTTTTATTTTTATGGAGAGAGAATACTCAAAGTGGTCCATAAATGTCCAGTATAAAAATCCCAAGGTTTTATACACGTTTCTAACACCTTCAAAGTTCATAAATTAAAATTTGCAACAGTTTCAGCTGATGGATCAAGAATTTATCTCAAACATTATATAAAGAACCTCTATTACTTATCACCCCATTAAGCTTATTGTGTACAAAAACAGAACAAATAATATTAGAAGTAAACCTTTATCAGAGACTGATGCAGATATGACTCTCTATTCTTCAGCCTGTGAGCTTCATCAACAACTAGTACATTCCAACTAAACCCAATCAGAAACTCTTCATCCTTCAGGCACAGCTGGAACAGCAATAGTCATAGCAGCTATAAGTAAGATTGTGATTGCTTGCTAAGTAATAAATTTTTAAAAAAATTGCGATTGTCTGATAAAATGTAAATTTAGCCAATAAAAGTAAAATAAATAATATTTATAGCAGAGAAAAACTTGTATGTATCATCTGAATTTACGAGTGTGTCTTAATTATTAGCTGGGAAATGATTGGCCTTACTCAGCATAAATACCTTGCTATCAGCCCATAGATTGTAGTTTCAAATCCCAACCAGAAAAAGCAAAAGATAAACCCAATTTAAAATTAAAAGTTTTTAAATTAAGGTTTTTGACAAGACCAAACTATCACATATCTTTTGTCTATTTTAAATTCTGCTCTTGTTCGTACTTCTTGTTCGTACTCATACATGGACTCATATTTGATGAAAAACTTTATTTAAAATCTATATAAACTAAGTCTTTCCTCTTCATCGTCTATCTTTATTTCCCATCTGTCAGCAAATAAGATCATACCCTAGCAGATAATCAATCCTAATGCTTGTTAATCAATTTGTCCATTCAAACCTGGATTAACTGCAATTCATTGTTACACAGTTTACCATCCTCCTCTCCTACGTTTCTGCAAGGTCTAACACTCTCTTACACGGGCTGCCCTTGAGTCCACACGGTTTCAGGAGGATAAATATTGGCTAACAGTGAAGTATACTAAGTAGGGTACATTCTTCTTTCACTTCCATATTAATTGACACTACAAAGTATATGATCAAAATACTATAAACTAGATTAATGAAATAAATAAATCACTACCTCATAAGAAGTCAACAAAAGGTCGATATCTTTGTACTGTTGTTGTATTTTAGATTGCATTTCAGCTCGTTCATCCTTACTTCCAATGTACTTAACAAACGTAAGATTAGGGGCAAACCTGAAAAAATTATACATTCAATGTAGAAGAAAAATAGTTGAAGGAAAATATAAAATTGGAAGAATATCAACTTTAAATTTTGTAAAAGATATTTAGATAAAACATATATAGATTAAAGATAAAACATATTAAGATACTACACTTAGATAGACAAAATTACATTGGATTAAGTGATTCTGAAAATATGCACAAATTTATATTTATAGAAAGGGACCTCTAGCGACAAATAGACAAATTAAAGATTTCTTTTTGAATTCATCTAGAGAGTAAAGCACAAATTTTATTTTAATAAATAGTACACCATATACACAAGTAAATATAGCCTATTCTATATACAATTAAGTTGATGATATTAAATCTGTTAGTAGAGTTCTATTTCACTTCAGCTAGATACTTTTCCTAACTACAGTGTATGTGATTGATGCCGCTTGCATCAAAAATGTAAAATTAAACAATGAATAGTATCAATAAGACACTGCCTCAAAGGACTCAAAATATTAAAAAAATACTAAGTTCCATAAATAATTTTTCGAGCACAGATATATTTTAACAATTTTTCTCTAGAATGATTTAATTCAATGCAGGAGGTGGTGGGGATTTGTTTCAAGTACACATAGCTTCTGATCAACCTTGCTCTTAGCAAAATGATTAATTTTTAACCCACATTTTTATATTCTCTCTGCTACAGACTCCTATAAGAGTAAATTAGCGGGTTACAAAATTAAAGACACTAAAATCATTACCTACTACCAAATACAGAAAAGTAAGTCTGCTAATTAGTTTTAGAACTCTTAAAAAAAATTTCAAATTTGCTTTCTTAAACAAATTTGAATTTTCAGAAAGTTTAATTATAGGTGAATCTAGTTATTTTGTCCATCATTGCACTATTATTACAGATTTTTACAAATTTAAAAGATTTCAATATACATGTAATCAAACAAAAACCTTTTAAATACATAAACACAATATAACATGCACTTACGTTTGAAGTTCATGCTCCCAATTGGAAAGAACAGAAAGTGGAGCTAAAATTAATGACATGTTCTTCTTCTTCTTCTCATTTTTCAATAAGTTTTCAATGTAAACCAGGAATGAGATTTTTAAGTATAGTGAC